>JAUIRK010000333.1:0-512829 GCA_030549495.1 Nectonema munidae | reverse complement strand
TATTCAAATAACCCTTCTTCATTATTATTATTATTACTATTATCATCATTTTTGTTTATAAACTTACACATAATATCTTTTCATTTAACCATAATTATCTGTCATAGTTATATTTATTTTTGTCATTAATTATTTGTCATTAACACTTCTCTGAACATCACAATTCTTCTATTCTATTAATATAGACTTTTCTTTTACTATGCAAATTCTTATATATATATATATATATATGTAGTTATGTCTTTTCACGCGCTATTTGTTGAATAAAAGCTCCAGCCTTTCAGATTCTTTCTATTCATCACAATTTTATTCAACATCAAACCCTTTATGGAAAAAGCCGTCAGACCAAAGGAGTTCAACGTTCACCCTAACGAAGAACAAAGTGGAAAATTATGGAAGCACTGGTTTAGAGGATTCACTTACTACCTTGACTGTTTGAAGGATCACAGTCCCAACAAGCTTGAACTTCTCATCATTCACTTGGGACCTGACGTTGCTGAAAGCATTCAAAAAGCGTCAAGTTATGAGATGGCAATAAAGCAATTGGAAAGTGCATACGTCAAAGTTCCTAACGAAGTTCATGCAAGGCACCTCCTCTCAACGCGCGTTCAATCAAGTGACGAGACCGTCGACTCTTTCTTTCAATCCTTGAAGGTGTTATCCATGAATTGCGAATTCAAAGAAGTAACTGCCGATGAGCACAAAGATCTTTTCATAAGAGATTCTCTCATCTCTGGATTGAGGAACAGTGCTATTCGAACCAGACTTCTTGAAAACACGAAACTTGATCTCAACACCGCAGTCAATCAAGCTAGAGCTATGGAGCAAGCTTTAAGCCAAAGCGAAAGCTACGCGTCCAATACCCTAACGCTTGCTGCAACCGCAAACGAGAACCAACCTGATGAACTCTCAACCCGTCAAAATCGTGAAGCGTCAGAGATGGATAGTTGTTCTTCCTTTTTAAAATCTTCAAATGGAAATTGCTACTTCTGTGGAGGTAAAAGACACCCTAGAAACTCTAGAGAGTTGTGTCCTGCCAAGCGTCATACCTGCTTCAAGTGTGGTAAACTTGGACATTTCTCCAAAGTTTGTCGATCTGCAAGGAAAAACGTTTCAAACATCAATGGAACGTCGAAGAAATCCAGCTGGAAAAGCATCGTTCTTCTCAACGGCTCTAAATGTCAAGTACTCGTCGACACTGGGAGCACCGACAACTTCTTGGACAGGGATACTGCTCGTCGACTGAATTTGAAGCTATATCCCTGCAAAGAAAAAGTCAGCATGGCTTCTAGCAAGTTCAAAATGCAGGTTATGGGAAGAACTCGTGCTCAATTGCAAATTCAAAATAAAGTCTACGATAATGTGGAGTTCTTGATTTTACCTAACTTGTGGAAAGAGGTCATCTTGGGAATTAGTTTTCTCAAAAGACATAAAGACATCACCATTGAATTCCGTGGGAAAGAACCTTCTTTGGATTTCCACTATCACAGTGGAAACCTTGAAGCTCGTCATACATGTGCCACAAAGAACTCGAATGAAGTGAAACTTTTTAGATTCTTATCTGCCAATTGTCGACCTCAGATAACAAGAACTAGAAAGTTCAGTGAAGATGATCAGCGATTTATACAAAGTGAAGTCCAGAGACTGCTGAAAGCTGGAGTTATTGAAGAATCCAATTCTCCATGGCGAGCTCAAGTTGTCCTTGTTCCCAAAACCGCCGGAGGGAAGAGAATGGTAGTTTTACTTCTTACGCACGATAAATAAGTTTACCTTAGCTGACGCCTATCCTTTGCCTGATGTAAATGAATTGGCACATAAAGTAGCCAAATTCAAATACTTCAGTTTAATTGATCTTTCCGAAGCTTATTATCAAGTGGAAATGGGAAAAGACGAGCGAATGTACACTGGGTTTGAAGCTGACGGTAGACTTTATCAATTCACGAAAATTCCCATGGGAGTAACCAATGGGGCCTCTGCATTTCAGCGATACATCAATAACTTTATTTCGTTAAATAAACTTAGTGATACTTTTTCTTACATAGACGATGTAATAATCTGTGGGAAGACTTTGGAGCAACACAATCGCAATTTAAAGTCTTTTCTTAACGCAGCCAAATTCCTATCAACTAAACATCAATTGGAGCAAAAGTAAGCAAGGACTCGCATCTATCAAGTTTCTTGGATATGAGATTGGTGATGGGGAGCTAAGGCCTGACAAGAATCGCATCAAACCTCTGACAGAAATGCCAATACCGCGAAGTTCTGCTGAAAAGAAAAGAATGATGGGATTCTTCTCATATTACGCCAAATGGATTTCCAATTACTCCACGAAAGTTCAATCTCTAACAAAAGTGACCTCCTTTCCTCTAACCAACAGTCAAATAAAAGTAATTCACTCTCTCAAAGAAGAAATTGGTAGATCTGCTTTACACGCAACCAAGAGTGGTGTGCCATTCGTTGTGGAAACAGACGCTTCAGAGAAGACAATCGCCGCCTCACTCTTGCAAAATGGAAGGCCTGTAGCATTCTTTTCCAAAACTCTTAATCTAGCAGAAACCAATACACATCGTGGAGAAAGAAGCTTACGCCATTATCGCATCGGTACGAAACTGGAAGCACTTCCTAATTGGACAACACTTTACCGTAGTGACGGACCAGAAAGCAGTTTCCTGCATTTTTAGCAATAATGGCAAGAACAAAATCAAAAACGACAAGATGCTTCGCTGGCGTTTGGAGTTAGCTTCATATTCCTTTGACATCAAGTATCGACCTGGAATCGACAATTTATCTGCAGATGCGTTATCACGTGCATGTTCAATTTCAAAAGACTCGACGAAGCTAAAAGAGCTGCATGACTCACTGATCCATCCTGGAGTGCGAAGAATGAGTCACTTTGTCAGAGAAAAGAACCTACCCTTTTCAATGGACGAAATAAAAGTGATGTCAAAGAACTGCCAAGTCTGTTGTAAATGCAAACCAAGATTCTTCAAGTCTTACGGAGACCACATGGTAAAGTCTACAAAACCATTTGATAGACTATCTATCGACTTCAAAGGTCCTTTGCCATCAGAAACCAAGAACAAGTACATTCTCACTATCATTGACGAGTATTCTAGATTTCCATTTGCTTTTCCTTGCAAGGATACGACGTCAACTACGGTAATAAAATGTTTGCAAGAAGTTTTTGCAATCTTTGGACTACCTAAATATGTACACTCAGATCGCGGGAGCTCATTTTTATCGAGTGAACTTAAAACTTTTCTTTTAAGTAAAGGCGTAGCCTCAACTTTCACAACAGCTTATAATCCTCAAGGCAATTCTCAATGCGAAAGATACAACGGAATTATCTGGAAAACCGTCACTTTAGCAACAGAGACTCAAGGACTGCCCATCGAAAAATGGGAAGACGTTCTTCCAGATTGCTTGAATGCACTCCGAACACTTCTGAACACATCAACTAATGAAACTCCGCATGAAAGATTATTTAAGTTTAAAAGAAACAGCGCCAACAATAAAGTTCCAGATTGGCTGTCTAATACAAAAACTGTTTGGATGAAGAAATTCCCTATCCCGTCGAAAGCAAAGCCTCAAGTGGAGTTAGTCGAACTTTTGGAAATTAATCCGCAATGCGCAAGGGTAAAATCGCAAAATGGGAAGGAGAACACCGTGGCTCTCAAGCATCTTGCCCCCAACCAAACTGAAAAGGAATTAAAAGAAACCTCTTGCTCTGAATACACTAAGGATCCTTCTCCAAACGAAGAACCCAGCAACGGTGAAGAATCAAAAGTGGAAGCACCACACCTAAGAAGATCAACAAGGGAACGAAAGCCTGTCAAGAAATATGGCATAGACAATTCCCATTAGTGCGGAAGATTGTATTATTCAAATAACCCTTCTTCATTATTATTATTATTACTATTATCATCATTTTTGTTTATAAACTTACACATAATATCTTTTCATTTAACCATAATTATCTGTCATAGTTATATTTATTTTTGTCATTAATTATTTGTCATTAACACTTCTCTGAACATCACAATTCTTCTATTCTATTAATATAGACTTTTCTTTTACTATGCAAATTCTTATATATATATATATATGTAGTTATGTCTTTTCACGCGCTATTTGTTGAATAAAAGCTCCAGCCTTTCAGATTCTTTCTATTCATCACAAAAATATAAAACATATAATTTTTTAAAAATATTTTATATCCGCATCCGCAAAAAATTTAATTTGGATATCCTCATTCGCATCCGCTAAGATGACAAATTTAATAAAAAAAGATAAAAAAAAAGATAAGTAAAAAAGATTCACATCCGATACACCTCTAGATAGCAGGTCCACCTTATTAAAGAAACTGAAAAACTTTTTTTTTTGGAAGTCATCGCAATTTTGAATGAAATAAAAGATAAGTGTGTTTAGCATCGATCTCCCGACAGAGGTTACGAATTCCATTCAAACCTTATTGCTTCTACTTCACAACAGCTACGAATCCTGATCGTGAACAAAGCAAGTTAGGAATAAATAACTCTTTCCAGTTTGCTCCAACTCCTCGTTCTAACTCTTGAAAAGAATCTGCAACTACTGCTATTACAACTGCCTTTGTTGATATCTCAAATGTCGGGAAAAAGAAGCTCCTGCTCAATTCCTGGCAGTAATGAAGTGGTCGAAACAAGTAGTTTTGTCATTAGGAAAGGTTTTCAAACACACAACACACTGAGGGATATGTTTATCGCCCTAGACAAGATAATTGAACCCTAGTCCAAATAACTATTTTGATACAATCTTCTCTTCTGTGACAGTTAAAATGTAAAATATATATAATATTTAGAAAAGAAAAGAAAATTTAAAATAAAATATTATTTCCGCCCAAGAGTCGTTATCAAATGACTTCATGTGGATGAAACAGAGAAAAAGGCTCTTGGAGTGGAAATGTCGTTTCTTTTAGATTTTCTTTACTCCCTACTTCTCTTTTAACTAACTCGTTTCGAATAACGACACACACTTCAGTACTCTATTTACATTTAATATTTATAAATATGTGTGACTGGTTATTTCTTTGTGTGTGTGTGTGTGTGTGTTATAGCATGTGTATTTCAGTAATATGTTTGTATTAACAAGATAACACATTGTTATCACAAGATCATACAAAACTAAGGAATTAGTTATTCACAAGGTATATTCCTGACCTCTTTTTCTTTAAATTTCATTTATCATCAAATATTTGAGAAACAAACAAAAAGCATTTATTTGTTTCTCAAACATTTTCAAATAAGGGATAAGATAGCATTAAAAAATCTATTAGTAAATATAAGTTAAAAGTTTGACTAAAACATTAAAATTTAAATTAAAGTGTTTATTGTACCTGTTATACGAAGATCTTCTATTTTTAAATTTACTGCATCTAGAACATCTTCCCTAAAATCGATAACTTTTGAGGTATTCTTGATTTCAGTTCTAAATAATCAATCATTTATTGCAGGTTTGTGAAAAAATAAGTCTAACTTTTTTTCGAGGGTTTTTGCAAAATACTTCGATTTTCCAAATTCCTCTAAACTCTTGAAGACATTTGTAGACTCAACATTTTTATGAAAATCGTTGTTTATGG
The DNA here is from genome assembly GCA_030549495.1 of Nectonema munidae. Taxonomy (NCBI): domain Eukaryota; kingdom Metazoa; phylum Nematomorpha; class Nectonematoida; family Nectonematidae; genus Nectonema; species Nectonema munidae. The sequence continues at coordinate 507,215 of JAUIRK010000333.1, read as the reverse complement.
AACTTTGCATTGATGTACCTAAAAAAAGATTATTAATTTAGGATGTGATAAGTTTGATTTACTATTTACTGGCTAATGGCTGGTGAAACGTCTGTGGGAAACTCTTTGTACTTTCCTCTTTCTAAAATAGATATATGTTAGAATTCTTGTGAATTAGTGAAAAATATGACTTCTTTTGATGAATGTAGAATAGGATTTGAGAAGAACAAAATTTTCTTTATACAAATAAAATATTTCGAAACGACAGCGTTTCTTTATCAAGTAAAAGGAATTGTGAAGTACCCTGCATCAACATACCACTTCCCTGCCCACTAAAGTGCACCATAAACGCACTCACATGCTTTTTTTATCTAACCATCTTGTATCACTTAAGTTATCAGTCAAGCAAGATCACTCACTATTTGCCAAAAAGACTTCCTTCATAAAGATGAATTTTTTGTAGAAAAATATTTCAGAGATTATGCCAATCTCGTATTCAACCATAAGAGAATCCACTTAGCATAGAACATAGAGAACTTTTATTTTAGAAAACCTCAATCTATATTGAAAAATTACAACATATCACTAATTGCTAAACCAAATAATTAACATTATTATTATTCTCTCAAATCCAATTTTAAGCACAAATTTTTAGAAAACCATGCTCCACACAGAACAAGTCTTCTTTTTTCCATTTATTTTTCAAAGGTGATTTTTCCTTTCATAAGGGTGCACCTTCATCTTTACCTATGAATTATTATAGGTTGACAGAACAACTAACTGCATTTACAAAAATTGCACAGTCACATATATTGGAAAAACATATTGACCCCTACAAACTCGCCTTAAGCAACATCATATCTAATCTCAAAGCACAAAAAACAGGAATCAAGCCTCAACAAATCTCATCACAAACCTAACCCATTCCTTTGACTTCGCCAAATTCCTCAAAACTTATTATCCTTAAAATTTCTCCTCAAAACTTATTATTCCTTAGCCCAAACCAACGCCATTAACCTACACATAGACATTCCTACTATCTACACCAGGCATGTCCAACATTTTCCTATGATGGACCAATTTCAAACCATAACTTCTTTATTGGCCGCAACTATGCTGTTTTCTGAAAAGTAAAAATTGAAAATTTATAAATACACAACTTTATTTCGATAATTTATTAAAATTAATGTAAATCCTGACATTACTTTTTTTGAAATTTTTGTAAACACTCGTTAATTCGGACTTCATTCATTATCGTTTTTCCTTTTTTTCATCTTTCAGTGGGGGAAGATAAAAAAGAGCAACATATTTTAATAAAAATATGAGCATTTTGAATTTTTGGTAAGATATTTGAGCTATATTAATATTATGCTATTCTTTTAACTCCGCAAAATTTGACGGCAAAATCTTTCACAATCAGATTTACTGATTATTATTATAAACTTAAGGGAATTACGCTTTATAACCATATGGACTTATAAGTTAATTTTTCAAAGAGAATAGATTTTCTTTGAATTTTATTTTAAAATTTTTTATTTATCTTTATCCTACATTTTGAATTCACAAAAAACATTTCAAACATTTTTAAATGATTATATTTTCGAGTATATTTAATGAACAAAAAATGACACATATATATTTTGTTTCTTCATTTATTTTATGTAAAAGTGGGTCGTTTTGAATACCAAAAAAATAAAATACATACATTTCATAAATTAACGGTTACCAACAATAAATGTAAGTCATTTACATTCAACACACAAACAAACGCATATGCGTATACATTCATCGACTTCCCACTACCTAATGTTTCTTACACTACTCCACAATTAGACATACACATAAACGCCTCACATCTTATCTTTAATTCATCATTTTTTTCACTTGATAAAGAAACGATTTCGTTTCGAAATATATTCTTTGTATAAAGGAAATTTTGTTCATCCCAATTCCTATTTATTTCAATAAATAACATACTACTACATTTATACTTATACTTAACCAAATCAAAAAAACTATTTTTATCTTCAAGAACGCTGTTTTCTGAAAAAGTCTTTAAAGGTGGAAAGTAGAGTAAAAATGAAAGTAAAGTAATATTTGAAAGTATTAATTTCTAAAACTAAAAACTTCGCATATCCGCAAAATATCATTGCGACAAAATGAGATTAATTGAGATCTTTTGTTATAGCATTTTCAAAATCCCGTCTATTCCACTCTACAAAGAAAAGCATTACAATATGTATACTTTTTTGCATTGGAAAATAACCAAGTAACAAACGAAACAACAAGTTTGATTAAAATGATATTATTGTGACGAAGTCATTATACATGGAGCTCTTCATCGATGTAATAATAATAATCCTAAAATGAAAATTCATAGCTAAGAGGAAAGAGTTATTATTGAATAGAAATAAATAAATTTCGAACAGATAAAAGCAAAAATACTTTGGTTTACTCTTTCTAATTTGATTCTTTGATGAGATTGGTATTGAAAAAATTGAGATCTAAATTTCCAGAATAATTTGGAATTTTTGAGTATTTGCTTTTTAATTTGAGATTATCATGTCATTAAAATAGAGAAGCTAAACATAAGGAGTCAGTTTATTTTTTATGAAGTGAAGGGTGGTCATAGCTACTGATATCACTGAAGGAAGCTTTTATTAATTTATAACTATGTCATATATTTAACATTATTACACCACATGTATAAGATTATTGTTCAAAGGCACTTATTAGAAGACATAAATCAGTACACTTATCGTTAATATAGTAGAAAGTAAACCAACCTTCTTTCTTTAATATGACAGTATGTAAAAAATTTTATTTTTGGACGAACCCAAAAACGGATTCCGATCTATCGCTAGAACCATTCAAGACGGATTTATTTTTCGAGTTGGAATAAAATATCTGAATAATTAATTACATAATTCGCATTCTTATAAAATTTTTGGAGCAGCGATGAATCAGAATATTCAAAGAATCTTAAGTCTACAAACAGAGATTCTTTGAAAGATTTTAGAAGTTCATAATTATATAGAAAAGGTTTTATTTACAGAAGATTGATGGCAAGAGATGTCAAGGTTTATTAAGTCAGGATTTATGTTTCTTAGAGAGGAGTCTTGAACAAATGCTCCGTCAAGCATTAAAGTAGAGCATGGGTCACTTATTTGCTTGAATTGCTCAAAGTGATTAGAAGATGTTGAATCTGAGTAAAGAAAAACATAGGTATACCGTATCTGAATAAGAGCGAAGCTACCGTATTTGCGGCCCCCGTTCGGAGAATTTGGCGAGAGAAAGTTGGAAGAAGAAGTATTGGGACAAGGAAAAGTGGTGTCCTCTAACAAATCCAAAAGTGACGTTTCATTGCTACCTAAAAGAAATGATAACGGATTTTCGGCATAAGATAAAAGAACAACCATTATTCGGTGTGGGAAGGATGTGATCACAAGATTCGATATTCAGAGATAAATCCAGCGCAAGTAAGTCATCTGTTTCACACCCCTCTGAATCTTTTTCTTAATTTCTTTAAAGTTGTTGCAGAAATTATTGAAACAAGTAAAAAAAACCTTTTCTTAACAAATGTTGAACTTTTGAAGACTTCAAAACTATCTGGCATTCTGTAGTGCAGCAAGTAAGATCTTCGTGAATTTTTACAATGCTTGCTAAATGAAAATCATATTCACAAAGAAAAAGCATTATTATTTTAAAGCGTTTACAGTATTAATCCAAATAATGTTAAGTAAAAAGGTTTTGATTTCATACAAAAGATCTGAACAAGTGTGTACGAATCAAATATCAAATTTTCAATTCTTAAGCACAACTCTATTCAAAAAGGAGTGTGGAAAAATTTGTCTAGTCTCACATTGATATATTCCAACAACATAGAAGTTTGACCAGGATGTGAAAACGGAAGGCAAAAATTTACATGATTTAAATTTTCCTGCGTCAAATCAATATAAGCATCGAAAAAAGCTAAAGAAATTTTGTGTAAATGCCAATAGAACTGCTTATAATAACGAAGGCAATATCCAAATTCAAAATAAATTATAAAGCATCTATAATTACGAGGATTTTTACTTTTTGTCTTGCAAACGTTTATTTCTTCACTGACCAACTTAGAAAAGTATAGGATTATTTTCGACTACTAATTAGAGAAAAACACATCACTATTACCTGATGTAACTCTTTCATGATGACCCACATTTTTATAGTATGTGACAAAATCGTTATATTCATAGGTTAAGAGGAAAAAAATTATGTATAATGTTTCTTAATTATGTATTTGATTTGTTGAAGTTTCTTAACTTTATAGACCCTTGGAACTACAAAATGACAGCTTCTAACTGAGGAGATCAGAAGAGATGAAATTATCAATATTTTTATAAAAATCAGAAGCATTTTATTTGTTATTAAATGCGTATAACCCCGATATAGAAATATCTTATGCAAAGGTAAATGTATTAAGATTGTCTGCTGTCGTGACCAGACATTTGGACGAATGGACATTTGACCGAAAGTGTACATATAATTTGAGAACTTTTGTACACCTTGCTTTACTTCTAGTAAGTTTGCAAGCTTATGTTCAATACAAATCAGAAGCGAAATTTTGTTCTTGTTCCATTCTTAAGTTTTATACACAAATTATGTGATGCCCAGCTTATCTACTCGAAGCTACCTTGCCAAATGTGTTATGATATGACATGACTGATAACAAATCTGCACCATAATTTTTGTTTGCTTTATTATTCATAACTTCTATATACAAATTTTACAAAATATACAAAAAAAAAATTTATCTACAAGAAGTTAGATGACAAATGTGTTATGATAAGAATGTTTTAATATATACTTATTGTTATGATATGACTATGCTTTTATTATATTTTATCGAGTTTTGGTGTTTAACATTAGAATAAAATTTTTTATTGGTTGCAGAAGCCTAGAAAAATGTCAAATTGTATTTACATTTTCGGTGAAATACCTGTCCTTCAAATGTCCATTCGGTCAAATGTGCGTTTGATAAAAATTTTGTTCGGCAAAATGTCGGAGTACCGTCTCTAGTAGCCTTGTCCGAACACTGATAAGGAAGGAATATGAAGATTTTCGGTGTTGTATCAGGATTATTTTGAATCTAAATCTTGATAAAATATTTTGTAATTCAAATTTTAAGGCAGATAATTTTGGAAAGAGAGAGTGTACACCAGTGCAATTAACATAATTAAAGCTCGTCCTCTCATTCCACGATTATTTGCAATGCTATGAGAAGCAAATGATGTAGGTTTCAACGAATTGCGTTTGCACACCGAGGTAAGGTGGATGACAAGAGGTGATAGTTTTAAAGGCTTGTGAACTTGTACGATTCATCCGAAGAGTTTCTAAAAAATAGGGGTCCATTACGATATGATGAGTTAAAATAAGGCAAAAACTATCTGTCCTATTTAACAGATCTATCTTAAAAGTATAATGAAGTACAGAAGTGTTTATAAAGAAAAGGTATTACAAGTTTTCAATCTCGAACAATCATAATGTGCTTTCAAGCAAATATGTAACTATTTAAATCTTTACTGGCGCACGTAACAACTTGGAATATTTTTCGAACTTGTGTATATATAAAAGAATTTGAAGAGATTTCACACTGTGATCAATTAAAAGAAGACTTCAAAACACGTTTCACGGACTTCTAGAATATGCATATTTCTGAATGGAGTGTTACTAGATTTGATATGAAAATAGATTATGATGCTCACGAATCTGACTTAGATAAAAACCTCCCTGAATATTGGGGCAATATTAATACTGTTACTACGTAGAACGTTTCTTATTTGCATTCCCAACTTCTTTTATGCTTGAAATTAGCCTTAGCCAAAAGAACGCAATTTTGACAAAACAAAGGAACTGACTCAGCAATGCCAAAAAAATTTAATGTTTTTATTGAACTTTTTTAGAGTTCGACGAGAAGACAAATAATAATCTATGAAGGTGTGTACGAGTAAAAAAGTTTGGAGACCCATGCTTTAAAAGGAATGAAAGGAGTAACCTAGTCTAGTGTCAGAATCTTCCATTGATGAAGCCATTTCGATTAATGTTGATCTCTTTTTCAACAAGAAAGCTGTCAACTCCTTAAAAAGTTTCCATTATGACAACGTGTAAAGGTATACGAAAAGCGTTAATTAAACAAGTACATCGACTCTCCCAAAACCGACCGTTTGGAAAACGGAATTTCACTCTAAACCGAACTTTATTGGGAATTGATGATTTGTTATCAACTCTTCTTATGAATACCGAATTTTCCACAATTCCGAATTTTTTTCTGTAAAAATGTTGAAAATTATATTCTAGAAAACCGAACTTTTCACAAAAAAAAGCTTTTAGAAGGTAAAGCAAAACTTTGTTTTTCAAAAACGATATCAGTTTTTTTACATGTCATGAATCATACCCCTTTTTTAAGTTTATTTATTTTTTTATATTTTTTTTCATTTTTCAACTCTACAATAATAGTAATTGCGATTTAAAGAAATTACAGTAGATCTTGAATTTTTAGTAAGAACTTTATAGCACTTTGATAAAACGATGTTTTTCCAGATAAATTTTTTTTTACTTTTTCTTAAATACGGTAAAACTTACTCTACCCTAGCTTACCCTAGAATAGAATTTGAAATAGGTAAACTTACTCTAAACGGTAAAAGGTTTTACTATAGGTGACATTAAAAAATTTTTTTTATTGTTTTTCAAATTTTTATTAGAAAAACATTTTAACTAAAATAAATGATATACATTAATTTCTTATAATCGAAAGCATCAATCAATTTAGCATTTTGATTACTTTTAAAAAATAGCCAAAAAAATTAGTTTACATAAATAACTTCCTTCAAAATCTCTGAGCCATGGCATGTGTATACTTTTAATTTAAAAATATTTTTTTAGAAAGTTTTAAACAAAAATTTTAAATTTAAATGTCAAAAAGAAAAAGAACCGAACTTGATTTGAATATGAAAATTAGAATGATTGAAGAAGTTTAAAATTGCATGTCAAGAGCTTATGCGGCAGTAAAATATGGAATTGTTAAGTCAACAGTATGTGACATTCTAAAATCCAAAGAGAGATGGAAGACAAAGGTAGAAGAAGCTGCATGAGGAGTTAAATTTAGAGTTGTTAAAAGTAAGTTTGGGGACATTAATGAGCTGATGATTGTATGGTTCAGAATCGTCAGAAACAAAAATATTAGAATAAGTGATGCTTTGATAAGAGCGAAGGCGCAACAGTTTGCCGAACAATTGAGTTTGCCCAACTTCTCTGCTTCAGAAGGGTGTCTGAGGAAGTGGAAGAGCCGATATGAAATTAAACAGATGACTGCATGTGGTTAGCGAGGAAACGTTGACAAAGAAGTACTTGAAGATTGGAAAAACAAAAGTGTAGAACTGTGTGTTGGATACGAGCCTCGGAACATTTTCAATTGTGATGAGACTGAGCTTTACTTTTGTGCGCTACTAAATAAAACACTTGCTGAAAAACAGGAAGACGTTACAGGGACTAAATCTTCAAAAGACAGAATTACAATTATGTTTACATGCAGTATGGCTGGCGAAAAGGTACATATTTTTCCAAGTTTACTATAAGTTTAATTTATTGTTTTTATGTTTTAGCTAAAAGCAATGATAATAAATCGAGCTGAAAAACCAAGATGTTTCAAAAACGTCAAGAAAGAAACTTTACAAGCTATTTGGCGATCCAACAGAAAAGCCTGGTTGACAGGCAAATTGTTTGAAGACTATAATAAACGATTTAAATCAACAAATGAAGATACAAATAAGAAATATTTTTCTCTTTCTAGACAACGCATCTAAAATTAGAAAAATCCAATGTAAAACTTGTTTTTCTACCAGCTAAGACAACATCTGTGTTACAACCTCTTGATCAAGAAATTACAAAGCATTCAAAAGTGGATATAGAGCCAAATTGATTTGAAGTGTCCTTGCTAAAATAGAGAATGTAAAATGCATGGTTGAACTTATTAGTCAAGTTTATGTTTTAGATGCTGTTTTTTGGGTAGTTGCTGCTTGGAGAGAAGATACGACAATTATGAAGTGCTTTTTAATCGATGTGGTTTCAAGGGTTTGCATAAAGAGATTGAAAGTATAGAGAATGATGTGGAAACAGATCTTCGAAAGTTAGCAACTCAATTCAGCAACGAGATTGATGATAATCTGGCAGTGGAAGAAATTGGCGATGATTGGGAACAAGACTCTGTTGAACGTTTCACTCAAAATTTAGAATCAGAAGTGAGTACTATTGAAGATGAGGAAGAATCAGAAGAAAATAATGTAGATCAAGGCAAGGAAATAACCTACAAAGAAATGCTGGAAAAGTTGAAAAAAGGAATTCGTGCTAAAGCAGGAGAAAACTCACACCTACAGACACAGATCCAAGAATTACAACAAAACAAACATCCTTAGACGACTGGTTCAGAAAAAATAATAATCAATGACATTCTACATTGTGAATGGAATTTAGTAAATAAAATTTTTTTTCCTGTTTTTACATAATAAAAGTGTGTTTTACAACAATACCCAACAAAGACCGACGAGAATATATACTTTCAGCCACGTAGCCAGCTATGGGGCATTTAGGGCCGAGCCCCTCCATCTAAGTTATGGGCCCCACCATCAAAAAATTGAAATTTACAAATTGAAATGAAATAATGAATTAATTTTTGACAATGGGTTATACAAACAATGTAAAGCAAATAAAATCAAAATATAGAAAAATTATTGATATCATTGACGGTAACGATCAAACTGTTAACTTGTTAAGATGGGCCTTCTACCTGTAATAAGAAAGGAGATTTACAATAAAAAATTCCTCTTTTCTAGGAGAAACAAAGATAAGAAATATTAACCATGATAAAATCTAAAACCTCAACAAAGAAATAGGACACAAATAGAGAAAGAAGTTTATAAACACAAAGAGAAGAGTTGTTATAAGCAGCATTTGATGCTTTAATTTTAGACAAAGCCAGTAGGTAAGCATGTATATTAGTGCCCCATTTGGCCCCTCTAAATATAAATTTCTGGCTACGTTACTGTATATATATTTTTTAAATTTTTATTTAAGTACGTTTTTTTAAGCATTTTACGATTTTTTAATAAGGTATGGCAAGTTGTCTCCCCGGAGGTCTTGCCAGATCCATGATATTTCAAGCAAAGTAGAGATGTCTAATGATCAGTGATTTTAATCTAAAATTAGTAGAATATAAATTCTTTTAATGGTGTATAGCATAGGAAATATGGTAAATGCGTTGCTAGCGACCATAACGCCCTAAGTACTTCATGGGCAACTCTAACTACCAACGATAAAAATAATGTTGGAAAAATTTACAATCAAAAGGAGAAGGATTGGAGATTTGCTACGTGGAATATAGGCTCAATGAACGGGTAAGGTATTGATTGAGTTGATAGAAGAAACGAAAAAAAGAAGCAATGAAGTGATGTGCCTTCAGGAAACTAAGTGGGGAGGCAACGCTGTAAAAGAAATAGAAGGGTACAAAATTTTTACAGTGGAGAATCAAATAAAAAGAATGGAGTAGGAATCAAACATTCACAGAAATGGATAAGAAGGGTAATAGAAGTGAAATGAGCTGGCGATGGATTGATAGGATTCAGGCTTGCAGGAGATGTTGAGCTGATAACTATAATATTAGCATATGCACCAAAGGCAGGTTGTAGGGAAGAAGAGAAAGAAAATTTCATGGCCAGGTTAGAAGAAATGATGGAGGAAGTAGAAGAAAAGGAGAGATTAGTAATAGGTGATTTGAAGGGTCATTTGGGAGAAAATTGTGCCGGGTACAACGAAACACAGGGAGGTCGTAAATATGGGAAAATAAATGAAGATGAAGAAAGGATTTTGATGGCAGGAAGAAATGAAATGTTAGTTTACAACACAAAGTATAGAAAAAATCCTATCATCTCATTACTTATAGAAGTCGAGGTAAGAGTAGACAAATAGACTTAAAAGATTGCAAAGTTATTCCAGACTGTCAGTCAACATAGGTGGTGACATGGATATGTACAAGAACAGAAAATATAAAAGCTGAAAAACTTAAAATTTGGAAATTAAAGGAAAGCAGAACAAGAAGCGCTAAAAGTTGAAGGACCAGAAAAAAATAATAAAGGAATGGAACAAATTAAGAAAATGAGGAATTATAAAGCAACTGGACTTAGAGAGGTTCGAATTGATATGCTGAAAGCTGGAGGCCATGAATCTTGCAAAAGGATGATAGATCTACTAAGAAAGGTGTGGATTGAGAAAAAAAATACCTGGAGATTGGAGGAACCCATTCACGACCAATGTTCCTATTTTGGAACATAAGTAATTTCATCTTCGTCTGCTTTTTTCAATGACTTTGAATATAAATCGTCTGCGTTTTTTTTTAGATATCGTCTGCTTTGCTTGGTCTTAAATGGGTTAATGGAACATGGGCTGAAATTACTGGAAAGAATCTTGGACAAGGAAATTCGATCAGCTGTAAAAATAGATCCAAAACAGTTTGGATTTATTCATGAAAAAAAATTGTTTTGTTACAAAACAATTAATAGAAAAAATATTGAATGAAATTCATTAGTTTTCTGTGGTTTTGTAGATTTAGAAAAAGCATATGATACTAGCAAAAGAAGTAGTGTATTGTTGCTTGAGCAAAAAAAAAGTATCCGAAAAATTGGCTAGGTTGGTTAAAGAAATCTGCACAGACTCAAAAACTGCTATTAAAAAGGCAAAGGGGATTTCAAGAGAATTTGAAGTAAGAACAGGACCACATCAGGGATCGGCATGGAGCCCATTATTGTTTGCGTTAGTTATTGACGAATTATCTAAACTACTAAGAAAAGAAGAACGTTGGGAACTCCTATTTGCAGATGACTTAGTTATTTTGGCAGATAACAAGGAAAACTTAAAAAGAACCAGAGCAAAAAAGTTTAGAGAAATTTGGACTACAGATAAATGCCAAAAAGAGAGAATTTATGGTTTGTAGCAAAAAAAGAAGAACATCAGGTAATCATTGAAGATAGACATCAAGAAAAGCTTTAACAGGTAAAAAGTTTTAAATACTTGGGCTCACAAATTGTCAATAGACGTGAGTTACGACAAGTGTGTTAGCAGTGGTAAAGCTGGACAAGAAAGTGGTTGGAACGAGAAGTAGGGGAAGACAACGCAAAAGATGGCCTTAATGGCCAGTTTTTATTTTCATAACGAAGGAATGTGTTTCGGCTATCTCAAAGACATAAAAGAAACAAGGATACTTTGTAAAGCCTCCTTGAAGCCCTTTAATGATCCAATCCTTTTAAAATTACCAATGAGTTCCCATAAAAAGTCACTGTAATTTAAAGTAATTAGCAGATTTAGACATGTTCATACCTTCTTTTGAGGTGAATAGAGTGTGCTAAAGGAATAGATGGCAATTTGTTTGTACTGTCTAATAAAATAGCTTAATGAACTATCAACGAAAAGGCGCCAATTTGATGTGATTAATCGTGAGTCTTAGCTTCGAAAAGTCCTTTAAAATCACGGCAATAATATAATTCACCAGAAAATTTACAAAAAGGAAACTTTTTTGGCTTGAGAAGTTGTTTTAACTTCATTTAATAAATCCCATTGTTTCAATCTTAAAATGAGTAAATCTGTGTTTGCTTTTGTTAAACACATTTCTATAATAAAATCGTTAATATTCTTATGTTTGGAGTTCACGCAAGAAAAACTCTCTTGACTTTCATTTTGAGAGATGCAGATACTTGTTTCTCCAGATGCTTGATAAGAAGGTTGTGGCACAGAACACATACTTAAATCATGAGGAACACGAGCAATTGAAGAAAGAATATTTGGATTTATGAAAAGAGGAGCTTTTTTACCTTCCTATTTTTTGTTGGAATCTAGGATACAAAAAAATAACTCTTGACATGATTGGTTGAATCGCGCCAAATCCGAGGAATTGCAAAAGGCACTGATCCTTTTTCACCTCTAAACCATCCTTCATTCGTACGACAACAATAATCATAAAGAACACGAGGTGCCCAGTTTTTGTCTTTATCTCCTATCTGCATTTCAAAATGAGCACAATAAGCATCTTTTACTTTTTGGCATTTTTTGACAAAAATTATCCCCATGTATAACAAGAACAATCAACAGGATGTTTACAACAACAAGTATTCGTAATTAAAACAAACAAATTAAAAATATATTCAGAATTATAGATTAAAAAATTAAGAATCTATAACATTTTAAAAAAAACCTATCTACTGATGTTTAGAACCACAGAAACCCATTTTTGACTTGACTAAACCAAAAATAATATATAGTTAAACAGAAACAAAAATTGATCTTTGTTGCACTGTGAATTCCAATAAAATGAGGCAATCTTATAAAAGTTTTTTTAAGGTTTTCATATAAAAATTTTTGAGCAAAATTTACTCAAACTCATGATTTATTAAATTATAATAAATGAAGGAGAAAGACATTTCTTTAAAAATGAGAAGGATTATATTAATCACCCACGTCACAATATAGCATAGTAAGAACGTATACTATACGAAGGACATGTTTAGCCAATCCAAGGCTCCTCTCCTACGCTTTGTACACTCGACTCGAGAGTCGCGATCAGACAACAGAGAAAGTATGCAAGCACACTACAATAACTGACATAAGGGTCTTTTATCACTTTCATTTCTATGTAGCACATGTGCATGGTGCCCTGCAGTTATTCCCAATGCATATCCTAGGATTAGTTGTGGTGACATTATAATCACAAGAAAGCGTCTTTTTTCAGGCACGCGTTCATCTTCAATAAGCAGAATGAATCGTGTATTCAAAGTTACTTGCATGAGCTTTACATCTTGTAGCGTAATGGTAACTGCGCTATAGGCTGCTAACATTTCAGAGAGTAGTTTGATGTTGTTACTCACAAAATCGAGTTCTTCGTTCTCTTTAAAGCGCCTTTCACATTTCATTTGATCCTAAAGATTAGAAAAAGTATTACTATTAATGCTAATCACGTTATAACATAAAGCTCCTTTCCCACAATACGTCATTAAGGTGTACCAAAATGCAATATTATTAGATAGATATATTAATTTTTTGTTCAGAAGCAAGAATAAGCTATCATTGAATCGAAGGAACATAAGCAAGGAATATAATAGGATAATATTCTTTATTAAATCAGTCCTTTTCGACTCAAGTCAAGCAGAAAGCGGCAAAGAAATCCTTTCCTTACACCTTCACCACAAAAGCCGTTTCCTACGCTTTCTGCTTGACTTGAGTTGAAAAATACTAATAGATTCGAAATATTCTTTTTAATAAAGATTTGTCATAATATTCTTTTTGGATGTTATTTTTTTACTTTTATCATGTTTTGTGTATATGTAAGTAAAAACATAAATATAAATATCTGATTGTTTTATTTTTCTCAGTATTTAGCTGATGACAATTGAACTCTCGTTTGAAATTTTATTTAAATACTCCATCCATTATAAAAAATATTATTATAGCCAGTTTTGAAGTTGTAAATTTATAGTTTGTAGGCCTCTTACTAAGTAGGCTCTATTAACCTAGAAAAATTAAAATATATGATAGAAATATACTTAGATATTATTCTTTGATTGGTTTTGGATATTGGAAAGTAGAAGAGATTTTGGAATTGGTTTATGCACAATATAATATACAACAATATAATTGAATATAATAAATTCTTTTAGACAAAAAATGGAATGAAAATGAGTAACAACATATCAGTATTGTTAGCCATTATACATGAATTATTATATATAAAAGATGTGCTTATAATAGATGGTCGTGAGTAAGGTTGGTTAGATACTGTATTTCGATAACTCAAAGTCTTGGGTTCGATCCCCCATGAAGACTACTTTCCTGATAGTTCGATACAAGCCGAGCAATTGCGCCTTCTCGATGAAAAAACCCCACGGTATCTACACAAATGTATTTGAGATATAGGTGGTTTTTTGGGAACTTGGGGATGAGAAATTGAACAAAATGAATTTGATTTAAAATTTACCTCAAAAATTAGTTATAATCTTTGATATTAAGAAGAACCCAATATAACTCAAAAACTTTAAATTTTAATTGTAGAACAAAAACATCTTTCAGAAGATAAATTAAAAAACCCGTTTGGTTAGCACATCTAGGATACTTACAAAATTCCCAGCCAAATTCAAAAAATCCATTCCCTGATTTCAATGATAAATTTTCTCAAATTCCTTGACTTAAAATTATAAAACTTTTCATGTTATAAATAATATTTTGATAACCAAAACACATTTAAATTGTTGTACGGCTTTAAAATCAATTTGTGTTAAAAAGCATATACAATAAGATTCAAAGCTTTATAAATTATATATTAAAAAATAAGAGTATTAAAATATACACCGGAAATATTAACAAAAATAAAGACTTCATTTTAATTGCTCTAATTCTGAAATCTGTTTATCAATACAGTGCAACTCATTTGTTGCAGTATCTATTCATTTAAATAGTTTTACTTTAAGATTAGATATTTCTGCTTCAACTCTTTTACATTTCATTGATTTTCGGTTTTGAAAAGAACGTCCTTCTGTTTTTTCAAACATTCTTGATAACGAGAGTGTGACTGCGATGGATGTTAGAATCTGGTTTATAATGCATATATTTTCAACACCGCCATTAGCAACAATAGCATCATTAACTCTACGCTGAGCAAGATATGATCTTTCTTTTAAGTTTTCAACAAAAATATCTTGATTTATTGAAAAACCACTTTCAACGAATGCTTTAACATGTCACAATGTTAAAATAATTTGACTATCATATTATTTATATGTTCCTATCATATTATAAAAGAAAACATCTAGTCTATCGCTATTCCAGTTAAAGTTCGAAAAAAAAATTTTCAGATAGTAAATGCTTTAAAAGACAAATGAGAATATTGAACTTTTGGTTTGTCAGCTAAAATTCTTGCAATCCATTTTCTCTCAAATAAAAGTTTAACTGCTGCTCCATTTGATTTTCTGAAACACTCGATCTTTTTCAATAAATCGTTGTAATAAGTTTCTTCTTAGTAAAGAGTTCAGCTATTGTTTTTAGAGAATTTATTCAAAAAATAAACATTTTTAAATTTTCTAAACATTATTTTGAGATTATAGACTATTCTCAAAATGTTTATAACGTTGTCTTTTATAAATATCATATAACATACACAGATAACTGCAGGTATAAGGTTGATTACAGTAGCTAAAAATTAGGAGGAGATTCCTCCCGTATAAACCTCATGAGGTTTTTGGACATATAAATAATAATTTTAATTTTAATAAGTAAAAGAAAAAGCACTGATTTGGTTGAAATATATTTTAAAGATATTTAATGGAAGTGCAAACTGCAATTACTATCTAAGTTCACCTTCAGTTTTCATTCTCAAAACTTTTTTGAAAAGTGTAAAAAGAGTGAAGTTGTAATCGAATACTGCAAAATAAGTATATTTCATTTTAATTCGTCCATATATAATCTTATTTGTTCTTTTATTTTTTGGGGAAAATATAGTCAATTTTTGTTTATTGTGTCCTTTAATCAAAGACTAAAGTATTGGTTTTTTATAAAGGAGATGTTCAGAGTCCAACAACTGATCTGAGAAAAAAATTTCTAGTGTTAACTCATATTATTCCTTGAAGATGAAAATTAAGTTTAAATTTAAGCGAAATATTTGAAAATAGCTTGAAAAAATAGATGAAAATCGAACGAACTCTTTCAACTAATTTCTTGATAAGCAAGTTTGCTTCCATAAGATCGTTTTGTGATGAGTTTTTCAAGAGCTTTTTCAATTTCTAAAATGAGAAATTAAAACTTGTAAAAAATATTAGAGAAAAAAAGAAAACTTTTGAGGATTCATCGTCTATCTTCAAGACATCCTTAGCCACATTCAAGTCTTCATTTGTGAGTCTCTCCTTCATAAAAAAGGGTATTAAAATTAAATTTCAAGCTTTTTAACGAAAGGAGCGCATAAAATAATAGAATGAAAAAACCCGTGGAGCAAATAAAAAAATTCAGCAAACATGAAAGAATTTACAAAGGAAATGTGAATAGCAAAGTTAATATGAAAAAAATATGCATCACGTGTAGATCGACTCAAAAAATAATTGTAATAAATCTTCCACCCTACGTATTCACTTGGTTGGATCCATATGTATAGACAGTTTTCATTTCAAAAACAGGAAAATTTATAAGCTATTTTATTAAATTTTTGAGTAAGAATACTTGATCTAAAAAAATAAATATAACTCAATGAACTTAATTTATTCTTTTTTAAGGGGTAGAAAGTAATATATTGACGTTAACAAATTAAAGTCGAACATTCAAATGAACAAGAGAGATGCCACAAGGTTAGGTTTTAGGAGTCTTGTTATTTATCATATACACGAATGATATTTCTTTTCACTTAGCTCATGATATTACACTTCTCTTAGAAATCTCTGAAACAAAAGATTTTTTCAGTTAATGATAACCTCGAAAAAAAGAATGAAATTTTAAAGATAAATAGTTTGTCTATTTCTGTAGAAAAATGTAAAGGAATGTTTTTCCATCACACCATTATCCATTTACATGTTGTACAAAACAATGCAATAAAAGTTGACAATACTATCATTGATTATGTTGAAGAGTTGTTTAACTTTCTTGGGTTATGCATAGATAGTAAAATTTCATGGAAATCTCAAATCAATTCAGTTATTTAAAGCTTAACTATTCTCTTTCGCTCGTTAGAATTTCTTGAATTAACAACAAACTCTCTACAAAACATTAATTCAGCCTATTTTAAATCACTCATTGATAAACCGGGGACATAGCAATTTAAATAGGATTTGTGTTGTTAAGTTCAATATTCAGTCTGAAATACAATCAACATACTCGTTTGAAGTTTTTTGAAATAAATACTCTCCTCATTGAAGACACGTATAAGCATGAAGTGTTAACATGTGCTCTCCTTGCCATCTGCGCTCTCCCATTTGTTTATCTTCCAACCTCAAAGTGTTCAGTATGAGATTAGAGTTCCAAACAGACTTTATCTCCCCAGAGTTAGAAATAAATCATGCAAGCAGACCTTATAAAGTTCCCTCATTGTGGAACAAAACTATTTCCTTCAATCACTGAGTTTATTGGAAAGTTATTTTTCAATAAACACATAAAACTCTTTAAATTCAAAACGAAGGTATTTGTACAATTAAAAATTGTTACATTTGTTTACCATCTTGATCTATTCAAGCTGCAACTTCATTTTTATGCTAAATATTGTAATACTTCAACGTTGGTTCATTCTATCTTTATTTACATATGTAATATATACAATTCAATTTTTATAATAATGTAATATATTCCTTCTTGTTCTACTTTTTATTTCTTACAAACTAAAATTTTCCCAAGTTCAAAAGCATACAACGCCCTAATTCCTTAATAAAGATATTTAAAATGGTAATGCAATCAGCAAGAGTTTATTTCCTTTGAAGAATAAGGAACTATAATAGAATTCGTCATTGAAGAAACCGATTCTTTTTATTTCGTGGATAATACTTTCGTTTTATTTTTAAAACTGACTGAATAAATTTACCTTTCATTACTTTAAAATTTGGGATAATTTGAACTTTCTTTTGTTATATTAAATCCTTTTTTAACCTCCGTCCCTTCATTGTCAAATTTTAGCTAAATTGTCCTTGCCCCCCCCCTCCCCCACTCAAAGTTGACAACATAACAAATCAGTCAATGTAGTAAAAGGTATAAATTTGGACTTTTAGATAATAACTTTTGAAACAGTCTCCCGAATGAGATATATCAAATATTACATCTAGCAAACTAGCATCTAGCACATAGCAAACAATAGAACAGAAACTATCGTAATACACAGGTTCGGAATGACAAGCCTTACAGATATGAGAATATATCATTACATAACAGAGAAAAGTTTCCTAAAATCTTCATACCAAAAAAATATTTCTTCAAATTTATTATTAATATTTTAAAGAATCACTCATTATACACATCAAACATGATAAAAAAATATTTTGATTGGTCAAAATTAAGGGGTCGCAGTGAGATCGAATGTTAATCGAGTATTCCCCAAATAGAAATAATCATATCAGTATAATTGGTGAAAAATTTAAATTCACCAATGAAATATTTAATAATGCTAAGTTCAGTAGACATTATATTTTACGAAAAATTTATTAACTCAAAAACTTTTTAAATTAAATTTAGAAGGAATTTAAAATAGCTAGTTATTTAACATCTTTTTCTAAGACAGTTTTTGACGAAAGTGGTAAGGATTAATTTATTCCTTTTAAGCTTTGCAAATTTCATTTGTTTAAAATTTTCCTAATGGCTGATAACATCATCAAAAAATCAATATTTGTTAAAAAGAGGGGTGAGTCTGAAAGAAGTGCTGCCATAATAGGTATTGCGAGAAATATAATAGGATATGACAAATCTCTATTAAAAAGAATATTTTGACTCTATGCCTCTTTCAAGACACACAAGAAATCCTTTCTTACATCACAGAAATAAGCGCATGCTATAAAGGTTGAAGAATGAATCCTCTAATAAAACATACAAACGTGAACGAATAGCAGAACTATCGTTTCAATTTAAAGAAGGCCTTCAACGGTGATAAACACAAAATACATACTAATTTTTTGAAGCACTAAACTTATCAACATTCTTAAATGCTGACAACTCTACTTGGTCATCAAACAGAAATTTTTGAAAACTAAAGTATAGTTATGTCGTTATCTGTAAACAAGAATCGTGCAAATACGAGTGCAGCTTTGGTAGAATTAAACAAAAATTGCACCATAGAAGAACAACAATTTCAACTTAAATCGCTATGATAAAAAAAATTGTATGTTTCATAACAAATTTATCAAAAACTTTATTATACTTATATTCAAATGTTATATATATTTTTAGTGCTAATTATTCGATATAATAAATAATTTATAAATTTTGACACTTAATAAGTCCAAGGCGAACACGACACCTAAATTATTTTTTTGAAAATTTAAAGATTTCATTTTTACGAAATAGAACTGTTTTAAAGTGTGCAGTTGAAGAAATGAACAACTTTTTTTCCTATTTAACAAGGTATATCCAAACGTGCAGATAAAATATGTCTTGTTTCCGACAAAGTTTGTGGATAAAAGAGATTTTGAAAAAGACGTTCAAAAATAGGTGAGTGCCAGCTGGATGAAGTATACGGAAGTAAAAGCAGTTATGAATAACAAATGGAGGCCCATAAGATTCAAAGCAAAAATATATACAATTGTCCTACCTGTGATGACGTATGGGCCCGAATACTGGATCATGAAGAAGGTTGAAAGAAAGTTGACAGTTAAAGAGATTAGGATGCCCAAAAGAATATCGGGGATTACAATGAAGGAGAAGATAGAAACGAAGAAGTAAGAAGAAGGAAAACAGTTACGACAAGCGTGATGACGATAGTAGAACGGAGCAAACTCCTCTGGTATACCGTTATGTGTTGGGGAAGAAGAAGAAAGATGTGGTGAGACAGAGAAGCATAGAAAGAGCGAGTTATCGGAAAGAAAAGCAGAGAGCGCCCGCTAAAAAGATGGAAAGATGCTTTGAAAGAGCGACTCAATGAACTAGAGCTCAAAGAAGTTGAGGTTCTAGATCGAAAAAAAATGGAAAAAAGGAATCATGACACCTGACCCCCAGCTCAGGGACAAAGTGTAAGCAAAGAAGGAGACTTGTTTCCAAAAAAAGAATTTAGTGATTTGGTTTATTTTAATTTTGAAATTAATGACCTCGGTTTGACCTTTTTTGGCAGGAAACATATCAGGCTGTTGTTGCCAGCACGATTCACTTGTCAATATCTGATCCACGAAGCATCACACGATTGCAACAACCATCCAAGTTTTACTGTTATTTCAGACCAACAACTTAGTTACTCCTACAGGATTACGCAAAAGTCCGTAGAAGAAGTGAAGAACATCATGTGTATGGTGTTTGCATAGTGGGCATAGAGGTGCATGGTGAGTGTCGGTGATACGTTGTGTATGTATGAGTTTACTTTTGTTTCAATAAGTTTTTTTTTCCTAACAAAACCTTGATTTTTAAATGCTGAGTTATGCTAGAGTTCTTGCAATGAATAGGATAGTGACGCGCTAGTTCGTAGTAATTCAATATAGATAAATAAAAGCTGCAACTTACACTATCCATCGTTACGTTTGGTGAGTTGCCATGCGTTTCGGCGACATTTGAATTAACCAAGCCCAATTTTGCAAGCATTTCAAAAGCTTGCACCAACTTGCTTTCATTAGGGAAATCGCGATTCCAACGAACAAAAATTTCAAGAACTTTATTCTTTACCCTACTAGATCTTTCATTGGCATAATACTATAAACAAACACATCTTTTGTATGAAGAAATAACTTAAATGTAAGCTGCGAATTTACCTTGGGAGAGATTAAACGAATTAAATTATTTAAAAACTTGAACATGCATACTTCCTTTTGAAACTTATAGCCACATTTATCCATACAAACATCCAAAACCTGATATAACAAAAATAATTAAAAATAAAATTATATTCACTTGAGAATTCTTACTATTAAAGTTTGATACAATTCCCAATCATTGTTGCTTTGGAGTTTTTTAATGAATAATCCTGGTACTAGTTCAGGACCTTCAGCTGTCCTAGTGATACTTTCGTACAAATCTGCAATGGCTTCCTCATTAACCACACTATTTCTGTAATGTGTCGCTTTATCTTAAAATACATATAAATTTTAAATGCCAAAAGTTGAAAACAATATAAAAAATCAGCTCAAGGTTGACAGTTGTAGAAAAAAGCAATAGCTTTTTATTTAACAAAATAATTAGACTAAAAATAAGGGAGCTTTTCTATCTTGAAATATTATTAATTCGTTCTTCAATTTAAAATAAAATATTATCGTCTAAAGAAAGTTTATTCGATACAGTTTTATATCATATATTTTTGTTAGCAGAAAGGACATTATTCTACCACTGTTCCTCAAAGCAAGCACAAGGCATGCCTAAGTCTAGCATGAAGTTTATAAACATGCGGCCTTCGCAGGCTTTCTATTCGAGTGTATGCTATTTATCTAGTGGCAGTGATGGAAAAACAAGAAGTTTTCATGAAAAAATATGGATTTATTGGACAAAATTTTTAACCTAACATATTCAATAAATTTTTTAAATAATATTACAATACAGTGGGTAGGGTGTCCACAAGGTTTTTAGACAAATTTATAAATTCATTAAAAAAATTTTAAGAAGTGCTATCAAAATAATTCTTTTTACATATTAATCAGTTGTTAATTAAAGTTTTTAATAATATTACTTTTTTTAATTTCAGAGATTAATTAGATAAATAAAATAATTGATTTCCAAACCTTTTTAAAAATGACTACTCCACAAGAAAAAGCACAATGTGTTTCTTGGTTTATCGAAACAAAATCTGATATTCAAACACAAAGAAATTACACAACTAAATATGCAAAACAAGTTCCGGCACGTCAGTCGATTCGCAATTGGCATAAACAGTTTATGGAAACTGGAACGTTGCTACATAAACCGAAAAGTGGAAGGCCAAGAATTTCTGAAGAAGACATCGAGCGTATTCGTCAATCATTTATTCGAAGTCCAACTAAGTCCATCCGCACTGCTTCCGTTCAGCTGCAATTAGCTAGATCAACAATTCATAAAGTTCTTCCTAACAATGTGAGGCTTTATGCGTACAAAATTCAATTATTGCAAGCACTAAAGCCAAATGACAAGAATTTGCTCTTAACATTTTGAAAAAAATAGAAGAGAATGGTGACTTTCTCAACCTCATTTGCTTTAGCGATGAAGCAACTTTTCATGTGTCTGGAAAGCTTAACAAACATAATGCAAAAATTTGGGGGAGTGAAAACCCACACGTTATTAGAGAACATGAACGTGATAGCCCAAAGGTTAATGTGTGGTGCGGACTTTTGTGTAACAAAGTTATTGGACCATTTTTCTTTGAGGAAAAAACAATAACAGTAAATATTTACCTTGATACTCTAACCCAGTGGTTCTTAACCTTTTTTCTATAATTCCCCATTTTTTAGTGAGCGAACACTCAATTTCCCACCACAGTTATCGTTCACTAAAAAAAGTAATTTTAACCTATTCAGTGTTTAGTGGGTAAATATACATTTTGCTTTTCGTGTCATTTTACAAACTCGAAATTTTGTTTATATACTAAATTTATTTTTTTAAAAAAATTTTTTTATCAAACATAGTATGAACGTTATTTTTCTTATAAACATATTTTTGTATGATATATTATTTGTATTAAATTAAAAACTATTTGTAGATTATTTTTTTAAAGCAAACGTCATCATGAATATAGTATCAAAGCAATAAAGTTAAATTGAAGACCACTGTATTAAAAAGATGAGGCATTTCTCATAATTATAAAATATATATCAATTCGATTTTTTTTCCCAATTTATTAGCATTTTTTATAGATTTTTATTTCACAATTTATTATATTTTTTTTCCACAATTTATTTCTTTCTTCCTATAACTGTGTTCATTCAGGGAGCAAATGCCCAAGCCTAATCAACATATCGCCTTTTGACAGCCAACGCACAGAAGTGTGAAACAAGAGTCCTTTGTAGTCGGATTCCAAATCCTGGCACAACCGTCGAGAGTTGAGAGCGCTTGCTTTAACATAATTTAAAATCCTAATAGCCGCTTCAAGCGTTTCTTTAAGCGGTTGAGTCATTTTTCTTGACGCAAGCGCTTCTCGATGTATAATACAGTGCTGTCTCACTCCTTAGGATTTTTTGCTTCACTAGTTGCGCAAATCCAGACCTCACACCCAACATAACAGGAGCTCCATCTGTGCAAAGACAAGTTTGTCCCAGTCCAATCCTTCCTTTCAAAAAATCGTTAACAAGATGCATGACATCGACAGTTCGAGTTGTTGTTTTTAGTGAGCGGCAAAATAATAAGTCTTCGATGTTTTGATTGAAGACGTAACGAACAAAGACAATTAGTTGAGACAAATTCGCCACATCCACAAACTCATCTAATTGAATAACAAAGCCAGAAGACGCTTTCACTTTTGCCAAGAGTTGCGACTTGATATTGGACGACATATTAAAAATGTGTTACTTAACGGTATCGTTGGATAGAGAAATTTGTTTCATCTTCGCTACTGCAGATTCGCCAAGCAAAATATCAGCACATGAGATGAGGCACGGCTTTATGAGCGTCTCTACGATGCTATGTGGTTTCTTTGCCTTTGCTACCAGAAGAGAAACAGCATACAATGAGTGCACGATTGCTCTTGACTCAGTTTGAAATTTTCCGTCATGGTCCATCTTCATTTTCTTCAAACAGTTTGCTTTTGATTCAAAAAATTGTCTCTTACTGTTAGCAAGCTCAGGGTGTACATTGGAGAGGTGCATCTTCAGTTGATGAGGCTTCATTGAATCATTACTGAGCGTTTTGTGGCAAATAACACACTGAGGCAACTGTCCGTTGCGTCCTCAAACAAACGTGAAACAGTAGTCCATGTACTTGTCATATTTTCTTTTAGCTCTATTTTTTCATGCTTCACCCTACTTTCATTATTCTCACTCATAAATTCTTTTTTTTCTTTATTCATCTCTATCAAATAGGACAATTTATTGTTTTTATTTATTATTATTTGAAAGTGATGGAAAAGATAAAATAAATAATGAAAAAAGTTAATAGAGATGAAATAGACAACAATTAAAAATTTTATAATTTATCTAATAATAATCAAGCTCATGGATCTCATTACATATATTCTCATACATCAAAAATTTTAATAAAAATTAGGGCCGTGAAATTTAAGGACTAATTGATCGATTAAATTTATTTTAACGATTAAAGTTTCCTTTAATTATTAATTAGATTAAATTTTATTTTGGGGACTATCTCAATAAATATAATAGTGGTTAAGAAAAAAAAATTAATAGATATGAAAGACTACTTCTCTGGCAAATTACATAATCATTTTGGTTTAAAATTGTTAGATGAAGATAATATTGAAGACGCTGCCAACGTTTATAAGAGAAAACGTACACTCCTTAAATTTAATTTTCAAATGAAAGATATTTTGTTAAATTAATTTGTTCGCAAATGTACTGATGTTTTGATTTAATCGTTAATATAAAAAAATAAACTATTAAAAATAAATTAATCGTTACCATCCTAAAAATACATAAAATAAAATAATTTTTATCAAAAAATTTTTGGGGTCAGCATAATAAGTTTTAAAAATGTTGAAGTGAGGCAAATCGTAAAACAAAGAGGAATGCTTACGTAAATTTAAATGCAAAGGAAAAAAAGTTGATTAAAAGCAAAACAAATGTTTGATAGATCAGCAAAATGATGAAATATGTCAGTGATGGGAGAAAGCGAATGAATAAAGTAATAAATAACTAAGGCTCACTCAATGTGTTAGCAATGAGTAGATTGTGAATAAGATGTGTGTGCAACTTATATGCAAACTGGGCTCATTGCTGAATGTGTGTTCCAAGATATGGATGGAGAGGTTTAATTTTTTTTTTTTTTTAAAAGGAGGGGATTCCCCCCTTAAAGCAACACCCCTTTTCCCACTGGGGGGGAATTCCCCACCGGTTAAGAAAGACTGCTCTAACCGAATATGTAACACCACAATTAGAAGAATTCCAGCCACATTTTCTTTCAGCAAGATGGTGCACCGCCTCATTGAGGAACAGAAGTTCGTGAATTTTTGGATAAAAATTCTCCTTTTTTTTTTTTTCATGACAAGTTAATTTTTATTAAAAAGTATTTACACTATAAAAAAATTGATCCACGAAGAGGAAGAGACGGAAGAAATTTAGCGAGGAATCATCATTTCAGGAGGTGGCATACCAACTCCAGGTGGCGGCATTTTAAGATTAATGCCCATGACATGTGGAGGCGGTATTCCTCGACCTGCAACCTTAGCAATTCCAGGTCCACCTTAGCAATTCCCCGCACGCTGAATTGAAAGAGATGGCCCGATACATTGGCCCCCTCGTTCTCTGGATATAACACCCTTGGATTTGTTCTTGTGGGGCTACGTAAAAAATGTGTATCGCACCAAAGTAAAGGACATAAGTGATCTTAAAGAAAGAATAACTGCCGCTGTGGAGACAATCGATAAAATAAAATGTTAAGAAAAACGTGGACTGAAATAGAATATGATTTAGATGTCCTCCGTGCTACAAATTGGGCTCATATAGAAATTTATTAATGCTTTGAATAAAAACTTGACTATTTAAATTTATATTGACTTATTTAATTTGATTACTTAATTTCGATTGTACTTGATATTATTTAAACATATTTTTTTGAATTGTCTAAAGACTTTGTGGACACCCTGCATTTTATATTTATCCCATATCATACAAAATAAAAATTCAATAAGTTTTCTTTGAAAAATATTGATGTTTCATTTCAATTTGATGTATTATAATGTAAAAGAGGGTAATATGAGGCATTTGATATTAATTCAACGAAATTTAAAAAAAATTTTGGACCATTGAGGATTTTTTTAAAAGTTGACATAAAAAATAGTGGAAACAAGTTTAATGATGTATATCTCAAATCTGTATCTTGAAGGGGTTTTGAAATATGAGCATGGAAGATAGCGTTGGTCAAAAGGGTTATTTTTCCAAAAAGTGAGAATAGTTAGTTACGTTTAGGTTACAGAAAATAATTCTACAGCTTTTAGTTTTCAAAATTTTTTAAAAAGAATTGCAAATTTAAACACAGTTTTAGCACTAAATGTGGTCTACTTGTTTCAAAATTCTTGAGAATATTCTACATCAATAATAATTTTGATATACCTTGTTCAGATTTAAAACAAATAAAGGAACTATTTATATCTAACGACTATCCAAAAATTATAATTCATAATGCTTTTGAAAAAGTTTTAACAAGATGTTAAATGTAACTCTTCTCAAGAGATTTGTTAAACCACAACAATCCTTCAATTTCTATTTAAAAGGGCCGAATTTCAAGCACGTTTTTGGCGTTCTTTATTTGTGTGTGATATCTGTATCATGTATATAGGAAAGCGCCTATAGGAATTCGTAAATACATTTGATATGATGAATATAATTATTTGATAAGTATATTTAATAATAGCAATATATTGTATGATGATGATTGATGATAACTGCATCAGGTATCATGAGTTTATTTGAAAGTAATATGTTGTATGATGAATGATTCTTACGAGTATATTTAATAATAGTAATACAGTAAAGCCTGTTTGACATCCATGATTAGGACCAGCCAAAAGGGGCTGTTTTACTGAGGTGGAGGTTTTATCAAGGTTCATTATCCCTATCCTAAAAACTTCATATAAATATAAAATAAGACATTTTTGAAAGTACCCTTTTATCAATAAAAACATTTATTTAGCTAAACACAACAAAAAATGAATTTATGATATGAAAATTTTACTTTGTTTTTAAGAAGTCCATGATGGTTGTTTGTTTTGTATACTTTTTAATTCTTATATTAATGACAATATCTTGCATGTCCAAGCAATGCTTTAAAATATCGAAAGGAAATTGTTTACATATTTCTATGCACTATTGGACTATTGGATGGTGACATGAAAGATTCTTAAACTCTGGCTCTTTATCATCGTCTTCATAATCACCATGTGAGGCGTTTTTATTATCATGAAGAATATCTAAGGTGGAGCAATTCAAGTCCATATCACAATTTGAAGTAGGAAAATCATTAACAATGTATCCAATCCAAAATAGGATCATTCCAATCCAAATAATCTTTTGCAAATACTCAAAACTGATGATGAAACATCTTTGATTTCTTCATAAACATCAACTTTGGAGAGAATTGTCCAAAAATAACAACACAACTAACTTTTTAACCCAAATTTCAAAAAGGTGACCTGTCATCCAGGACTTCTTGTTTGATTTGTATTTTACAGGAAGTGATTCTTTATTAATCTTTTTGAAACAACGAGGATTTTCCGATTACAAGTAAAGAAACTTTCTCTCCAATCATTGAAGCACATAAACATAATTTTTAAATATGAAAATTTTGAATGTTTTTTAAGGGTAATGGTATTGTTCACTAAAGGAGACTTTTAAATACGGAAAAATGTGAATGTTTGGGATGGGGAGCTGATCAAGCGCAGGGGGGGGGGGGGCAAAACTGATTTTAATGGAGCCGGTACTATAAGAAAGTGTTTACATTTATATATTATAAAGAAGTTTAAAAGCAAAATAAATCCCAGAGGCAAATCTCACTTGTCCCCTCTTATCGACGGGCCTCGTTACAGTAATTAATAGGGATAAAGCTTTTAAGCTTAAAATTATAGAATTCTTGTGGCATAAAAAATATTTGCTCGCTCAAAAATTTATGAGCTCTTGTTCAAATTACATGCTGCATTACTGTATCTGATCAAATATAGCTCAAATTTGCGTTATCATATCAACGAAGTGGAAATTAATAAAAAATATATATATATTTTAAATATTCATTCTAAGGCTAACATTAAAACAAGAAATGTAATATGGAAAATCTACTTACAAGACAAAAAAGTTTTTAAATACTATAAAAAATATATATAATTGAGAAAATGGAAAATTATTACAAGGCTTAAAGAGTTAAAAATATTTATTAAAAATGTTCACAAGGAACTTAATTTACAAAATTTAAACACAGACAGTTTATGTTAAAATTTTGATGAATCGTGCCTCTGGATAAACATGCTGATTTTAATATAAGCACCTTTTTATTCTTAGTAAAACACATGAAAAAATAGGTTTTGAAAATTTGATATATTTTAATTTATTATTCTAAAATTATTAAAAAAAAATCCAATTTTTAAAATAGTATGCTAAATATATCTTATAAATTAATAAATTTTAACAAATAATAAAAATTTTAAAGTTTAAAAAAATATTTCAATAGCTTTTTATTACCTAATTTATTCGTCAGTTCCAAATACGTGGCCATTAATTTTTGAGTATAAGTAGAATTAAAAATGTTTAAAAGGACAAAAATGCTCATTTATTACTTTTTAATTTAAACAGTAAGTTATTAATTAGCCTGGTAAAGTGCGGTTGCCTGTAAACCAGCATAGGTGGCTTATGTATGGTGGAGCATCAAACAATCAAAGCACTTTCAGTCGTAAGGCTATATGCTCGCATTATGCTTAAAATGGTTAATCACAGTTTTTGTGGATTTGTTTTTAAAAGTTGGGAGACTTGTGGATGGAACGACTGGGCTTTAACTTAGAGTCCCCGCTACCTATTTCATTTTGGGACACAAGCCCCCCCCCCTCCACTCAGTTAATTTTCAAGCTCCCCTAAAAAAATTTTCATTACACTAAAAAATGTGACAAACATCTAGCATTCATAATAATTTCTTTCATGAAAATGTAATCTAAATAGATATGGCTTGACAAATCCATCATATGTTTTCATTTAGACTTAAAGCGCCCCAATCAACCCCCCCCCCCCTCCTTCTCCAAATTTTTGCTTAGCGCGGGCACTGCTTCAACTGTTAAGCTGAAATGTTCACCCTAACAACCATTGAGGCTCAACAATTGTGTGGAGAAAAGAAGAAAGAATTTATTACAATAAATAAAGAAGAGGTAATAAACAGTAAAATTAATCAGTAATAAAATAACAATATGAAGTTGGTACAGGTAGAAGACAAGACTATTAAAAGTCGCTTTTACTTCTGCCATATGAACCTTATAATACATAAAATTGTTTCTGCGGTTTATTGAATAAAGTAACATCATTTGTATATTATAAATATACTAGCCGGTCCCGTGGTCGTTTCTCGTTTTTCTAAAAACATAGGATCATTGGTAGAGTGTTTGTTTCGAGCAAGCGATAAAATGTTGATAAAAGGATATCACCATTCAATTCCCAATATTAGAATTGGTTAACAGAATATCATACAGCAGAAAAATAGAGTGAAAAGATACAACTATGCTAAAAATCAATAACTAATCATCACACCATTGTACAGACAGAAATGATGCAATTATGCTAAAAACTAATAACTCATCACCACACCATATAAAATGATAAAGCAACTCATCACACAATATAAAAATACACACTTTAAATTTTTATAATTTTATTTGTTAAAAATATTTTTCTGACTCCTAACATCATACAACCATATTATTGATAACTTTATCATCTTTACATCCTATTTCAAGCACATAATATTTTTCACAGACTCACAAAACATAATCAAGGGGTAGTACTAAAAAACGCTCTGAGATACAATTTTTTGTTAGAAGCATACTTGTTCTCTAAATATAATTTTAAAAAAGAAAAATGATTTTATAAAGAAAAATTTTGTTATTTGAACATTATTTTTATCTATTCATCAAAATTTTATTTTTTATTCTTTTCTTTTTGTCCAAGTTCGCTATGCCTATAGGTGCATCTAAAGTAAAACAAAAATTTTATGTATTTCAATTTATAGTTTACAATATTGAATTTTATTTATAAAAAATGCTTGAAAATTTTAAAATCTCTAGTATTTTTAAGATATATTTGCTTTCATGTATGAACCAATCAAACTATTATCTTATAATTTTTTCTCTGCAATTTAACCCATTTAGGACCAAGCAAAACAGACGACTTTAGTAATTCCTATTTAATTCCATTTAAAGTAGGAATTCGTCTGCGTTCCCTTTGGGAACATTGGTCGTAAATGGGTCAAAAGAACATATTTCCTTATTCTTACTCTTAGTCCTTAAAAAAATCTATTCCCTTACTTCCTACTTTTACCCCCCCCCCCCGTCCTGGGTTGGATGATTTTACCTCTCTTGATAGAATAAATCAGAATTTTGATTTGAGCTTTATGTATATAATATATTTTATTCATTTAATTTTAGAGCTGAAATTGATGTTTAAATGGTGATTTTCAAGAGTGATCTATCCTCACCTTGATTTTTTTTCTGGATAAGAAAATGCTATCTTCAAAGTTTTTCCTTGACATTCATGTGTGAATCCATGGAGAAGATCAATCCCTAATGTTGGCTCCATCAGCCTATCCGAGATACTGCTCTTGTGAAATTCTGTAAAGAATGAAAGCTTTGAATGATAAAATTTTCCATTCTTTTTTTGATTAAACATGGATTAAAAAAATACATTAAAAAACGTTTCTCTAAAAGATATTTTTTCTATGTGATAAATTCTATTTTAAAAAACTTAATTATTTTGATTGAGATATGATTATAATCATTGATAATTATCAATAAATAAACAATCTTTATTCTAGTTGTGATTATTTGTATGAAACAACATATTTCTATTTTAGATTTATAATTTTCCGTGTTTATTTTTAGTATTTTTTTTATAGAAATAGGATCTTTCATATAGGAACTCTTTGTAGATTAATTTCTCCATTGT
This sequence comes from Nectonema munidae, assembly GCA_030549495.1. NCBI lineage: Eukaryota > Metazoa > Nematomorpha > Nectonematoida > Nectonematidae > Nectonema > Nectonema munidae. The sequence continues at coordinate 476,745 of JAUIRK010000333.1, read as the reverse complement.
TTTGTTTGCCTCAAATATTATCATTATGTGAAGATCTGTTTTATTGAGTATAAACATTTCTCATTGAACAATATATGTATTAATGTTTAACTATAAATAATAAACTTTCTACAACTTTTGAAGGAGATACCGTACAGTAGGGTGTTTCCCTTGCCCCATAAAAATGAAAAAGTTGCTTAATAACGTCTTACTTTTTTTATGAGTGGAAAATCATTGACATTTTTTTAGGTATCCCAAAGTTAAAAAAAAGTTGTATTGTTTTCAAAAAATGCATTTTTTTGTTTTTATTAAATTGAGAAGCTATATTTAACATATTTATTATTGAAAATGAAATATTTTACACAAAATAATAAACTTATTTTTTTCTTTGATTTTTTAATTTTTTTTCTATCATTTTCCACAACTTGTAGTATGTCCTGATATCTTTTTTCATCACGTGTTAGAGAAATGAAGTCAGAAGCTAGTTTTACTCCTCTTTCTGCGTTGTCGTTGATCACACAAATGTTAGAAATTTTTTCTTTTTCATTTAAAAATGAAACATCACTTTCCCACTTTTCAACTTCTATGGAAATAAAACTTTCATCAAGATTAAGATGCTTAAAGAAGGACCAAGAAGACTTTCCGATCAGTTGGTGGATTTCAACCTTTTTTTTGAAAATTTGTGTTTTAGGAAAAATTGGTTTTCCATATCCAGCACAATGCCTTTGGCTGAAATTATAGTCCTTTTCAAAAGAATTTAACGTAACAACAATTTGTTTTTTCTCATAAATATTTACCTTATTACTGAAAAGAGATATTGGAACCATTTCTTCGCATAGGTACCAAAGATGATTACTTTTTTAGCAGAGATAAACATTGCGTTCTTCTCGTCTTCAAGAAAAGAATTAAGTAAAATAAAATCATTATGAACGGTGTCCTGAGGGATGTCAGCTGTAAACCACCATGGTAAATAATAAAATATGCAAAATTCAACAAAATCAATCATTTTTTCCATCTGGTGGAGTGGAAAATCTTCTTTTAATTCTACCAAAACTTTATTCTTCAACATAATTTTTAAACAGTAGAGAATAATTACCATCCATCTTGCTTTACTTATAGAACCTGGTACTCTGAATTTTACAAATTGACTTTCACCTTCTAGATACATCAGAGACAAGAGAAGAAGTTCCTTGTAGTCATTTCTAACTAAACGCTTTTTTAGCATATTTTTAAAAAGAATAATATGTTCGCATTTATACTTTTTTCCTTCGTAATAAGTGTAATTAGATCGCTCTTGAGTAAAAAACTTGAAAGTTTCTTCTAAATTTATTAAAAAGATTTACTTCTGGTCCAGATGATTTGTAAATTTTTGTAGTTTCCCAAATTTTCTTTAACATAATTTCTCCAATGTGATGTCTGCAGGGACACCAAAAAAGAGGTCTTCCTAATTTACTTTGAATACATACACAAGTGGCTGATAAACGTTCGGTATTAAGACTTGTGGTATCAAACACCATAGTTTTAACAGATTCCTTACAATCCCAACTTTCAAGCAAATCTACAGAAGCTTTTGAAAGAACATCCCCACCTTTATTTTTTCATATGGACTTATCAAAGGCACGCCAAGCAATTTAATTATGTCATTGTTCGAAACGACAACAGGCATTCTCTCTTCATAATGAAACTTACTTCTTAATGTTGGGAGTAACTTTCCATCCCAATGCAAATTTAAAAAAGTTTCTGATGCCCACGAACTTTTTATTATTTTAGCAGTTTTTTCTATAGCCTGAACTTTATACTTGTAGGCTTGAGAAGGATGTAAATTTATTTTGCTTGTATCACCTTCACACGCTTCAATAAATGACTGAAGAATTGTAGCAGAAGCTGTTGATGAGACATTGTTTCTAATGAAGGTAGAAACTAAATTTTCTTTTTTTAAGATATCATGAGGTACAAAAATATTTGTTCCACTTTTTTTACTCCTTTTATGCGATCTTTTGGTTAAAACTTCAGTGTTCTCTTCGCTTTCTTGACATTATTTTTCAAGGTTAAACTCTTCTTTAATATCTGAAATTTTTTGTTTTTTTTATATTTTCTTTTAGTAAAGCACTTTTTGTATCTACCTCACTGTAAGAAGCATTATCTCGGTCATGTATCATTTTTTCTAAAAAAATGGATATCTTCATCTATCTCTTTTTTTCAAAGGGTGTTTTTCATCTTTTCCATTTTTTTGCAAAACATCTCTTAGCAAAAAAGGCATTGTTTGTGTTAAATTATTTTGAAATTTTTTAATCTTTGTACTATTTTGACGATCACCAACTTTGAATTTTTTTATTTTATTATATTCTGATACAAACAAAAAAAATTTCTGATATATTTTTTTTAGCTATTGTTGGTATATTCGCTTTCTGATAGTGCTTCTCGACTTCCTCAACGATTTTTTTGAACTTAGAACACTTATTTTTGTGTTTTTAGCAGAATCCTCGTCTCTAAACTTTTTCATAAAGCTAAGATAGCACAGCACAACTTGTTTAAAGGTTGGAAGTCTACAACCAGTTATAGTTAAATGAGTAAGTCGAGGAGTACTTCCCAGAAAAGGAAAATCTTTGCAAGAAAACCTTGTATTCATAATAACAAATAAAAAACTGCGGATACATCACACATTAATTTATTTTAAATTTTTTTATTTGTTTACAATGGTTAGAAATTAAAGTAAGTTTAATTATTTATTTTATGATAAATATTTTAAAGATATATATATAATTTAATTTTTTTAATATTTTTTTTAAGTTTATATTTGTTGTACTCAAAATAATAAATAATAATAGCAAAAAATAAATTTTTAATTAACGCCATCTATTTTGCGAACTAAAAAGTTATCTTAACATATTTTTGTTCATTGCACCACCTTAACAATTTTTTTTCGACATTTTTCTTTTTTGAGATTTATTTATGACTCATAATACAACTCTAAAAAAAAGTAAGGCATAATCTGACGCAATGGAAACAGCCTACAGTACAGTCCACGATATGAAAAGAATTTTTGGTAAGGTTTTAACATTTTGTTACTAACGGAAATTTACCCAATGATAAAAAAATACAGTGAACCATTTACAGTAGATTATCCATCAAATCTGGTCTAACTTCAATTCTCAACAACTCCTGATGGTAATTATTTTTCAATTCCATCTTTATACTTCTTTGTGGTAACGAAAGTTATCTACTGAACTGAGAATAAAGACGGCACTTGAACTTAATTTGTCCAAAGAATACTTTATAAGCTTTGTCTCGAATATTCTGGGGTGAACCGCTTTAGTGCCTTTTTCCAAATGGGGAGGTTGTCCATTGTGAGTGGCTTGTTTATTCTCCATCCAGGACTAGTTTGTTTTACTTTCCATGTATGTTGTTTTCTTCAGATAGAAGTATAAAATTATGTACATCAGGAGATCATGACTGGAAAAATATTAATCAAACTTTGAAAGTTCATGAAACGAGCGCAAAAGATGTTGACTCTAGCTGACCACTCTTCTGCTGCTGGTCACATTGATGAAAAGTTTACAAAAATATTTACGAGCAAAAAAGTCATTGAAAAAATGTGTTTACACGTTGTGTTGCAACAATTAAATTTCTTTGTGAAAGAGATGATCAGTTCTAGGAGCAATCGTAATTGATCTAAATGTGACAGCTCATCTCAAAAAGGAACTTTTTATCTAAATAATTATATAAAGTTTTTTACACATGTAAAAATCGCCCATTTTCAAATATGGTGAATTCAGTGGTGATATTCATTTTTTATGAAAATCAATCACAAAAAATTTATCTAAATGTGACAGATCATCTCAAAAAGAAGCTTTTTATCTAAATAATTATGTTTTTTACACATATATACCAATTTTCAAGCATCCTGAATTCAGTGATGATATTCATTTTTATGAAAATCATTCAAACCTGTCAAAAAAGTTATTTACATATGAAAGCTCATCTCAAAAAAAAGAAGCTTTTTATCTAAATAATTATATAATGTTTTTTACACACCCATTTTCAAGCATGCTGAATTCAGCTGTGATATTCATTTTTTTTATATAAATCAATATCAAAGCATTGATTTATATATGACAGCTCATCTTAAAAATAAACTTTTTATCTAAGTAATAATATAAAGTTTTTTACACATATATACCCATTTTTAAGTATGCGCAATTCAGTGGTGATATTCATTTTTTATGAAAATCAATCAAAACTGTCAAAAAATTGATTTATCACAAAAAGGCACGGTTTTTTGAATTAGAGAATTACGTTTAATAGAAAGTATAGAGAGATGATGAAGTTTACCGTGTATGGCATTTTACACACATATACCCATTTTCAAGTAGGCTGTGTTTACTGGTTATATTCCTTTTTTTTATTATAAAAATTAGGCAAACCTGACAAAATAATTTAAATATGACAGCCCATGTCAAAATTAAAATGTTTATTCTTATAAAAAGTTTTTTATACATTTCAAGTATGTAGAATTTAATGGTGATTCATTTTTTTATGAAATCAATAAAACCTGTCAAAAAAATCGATTAAACCTGTAAATTAAAGTCAAATATATAAACTTCAAAATAACTTCTACTTGCAATATTTCTCTGGTAATTATTTTCTTAATTTATTTAATAAACCAACTTTAGGTTCACTCAAAATATTTCATTCTACAGTAACTTATGTAACTCAATAGAACCTCCATCTTTTTGGCTACAAATTCGTTATCGGCTTGTAGTCTCAACGTCATATTATAATTTACAGTATGTAATTTTACTTTCATTCTATGATGATCCTTTCTTAGTAGCTCTTTTTTCATTAGAAATTTATATTCTTCAATGTGTGTTCGAAAATTTTTTTATAATAATAAAATTACTTTTTTCCTCTCTCAAAGCATTCTGATTAAAGAATCTTCTGGATGATCTTAGACTTTTTTTTATCAGTATCGTGTATTTTATTATCAGGCCTGAATATTTGTCAACCAATCTCATTTCAAAGGTTTTTTCTGATGAATCATTCGTGATGTTCATTGTTCAATTACAAAAAGTTGTCCACGTTCTTCATCTAAAAAATTATCGCTTTGACGCAAAAGGAAAAATATGGACAAATTCAATTTAAATTAAAAATATCTTGATAGTGACTAAATTTTCACATATTGGCATATGTGCCATTTTTGATAAATCTCACCTATTCTAAATTTTCAGATTTCCTACCCATCTTAGCTAAATGTTAATTGTAATCTTAGATGATAAGCTATAGATTTAAATATTTTTCATTTGTAAAAGAGGAACTTCTTTTTCACAGTCAAAATCTTTTTTGAAGCATCTAATATTATATAATTAAACCACTTCCTAGTTCATTAGAACATGGTAGATCTTCCATTTAGTCAAGATACATATTTTTTAAATTATTTGTTTTGATCACATGTTCTTTTTTCAATTAGTTTTCAACTTGGTTCCTTCTCTCATACAAATTTTCAAAAGATTTTATAATACGTATTATTTTTTTTAATAAATATTTCATACTCAAGATGATTGTAGAAAGTATTATAAGCCAAAATATACAAAAAAAAAAGTATATTTTTACTATATACCTAATATGCAACGATTTTTTTAAATTTTTTTACAGAACAGATTTTCAGGCATTCATTACTAATTCAATTGCCACTTTGAGATATTTTTTAACCGTATTATCCAAAATCCAGTACAGAAATAAAATAAGCATAGTCGATTTGGTATAAAACAGATATTTTATTTTTTTGAAAATATTTTTGAAGACTAAAAGTAAACCGCAAATCTAATTGAAGCTTTCAGTTATTTTAAAACCATAAATGCCAAACCTGAGTCGAAAAATGAAACCAGCATCTTCCATTTGGCATAAAAACAGATATTTTATTTAAATTTCAAAAATATTTCTGTAGACATTAGACGTTAATCGAACATTTGATTCACACTTTCAGACATTTAAAACCTCTAAATGCAAAAAATGATTTCAGAAATAAAAATTATCATGGTCAAATTGGTATAAAAACATATATTTCATGTAAAATTAGAGAGATTATTTTGGGATATAGTTTTCAGACATAAACCGCAAATTTGATTGACACTAGCAGTAAAACCTCTAAATGCGAAAACTGTGTTCAGAAATGAAATCATCATGATCTATTTGCTATAAAAACATATATTTCATGTAAAATTTGAATCAATATTTTTGGAAACAAATTTTAGAACTAAACGCAAATTTGATTGATACTTATAGGTATTTTCAAATTCAAACTGCAAAAATTGAGTCCATAAATGAAACTAACATGGTTGATTTGGTATAAAAACATATATTTAATTGTAAAATTTGAATGAATGTTTTTGGAGACAATTTGTAGAAGTAAACCGCAAATTTTGACTGATATTTTAAAACCTCTAAATGTGAAAAATGAGTTCAGAAATAAAAACAGTATGGTTGATTTGGTATAAAACATATATTTCATTCTAAAATTTGAATGAATGTTTTTGGAGACAATTTTTAGAAGTAAACCGCAAATAATTAACACTTATAGGTATTTTCACATCCTAAACGTAAAAAAATGAGTCCAGAAATGAAACCAGCATGGCCGATTTAGTATAACACATATATTTCATTGTAAAATGTGAAGGAATGTTTTTGGAGACAATTTTCAGAAGTAAACCGCAAATTTGATTAAAACTTATAGGTATTTTCAAATCCTAAATGTAAAAAATGAGTCCAGAAATGAAAACATCATGACGGATTTAGTATAAAAACATATATTTAATATTAAATTTGAAGGTATATTTTATTAGATATATTTTTGATCAATCAAAATTTTGATTGATATTTTCTAAAAAGTAGCCATGATTATTGAAAAAATTAAATATACAAAGTGTTATGCGTTCCAAACTGTATATAATTATAAATTTTCAGGGTATTATATAATATAGATCCTAAGTTATAAGGTTAAGTACAGATAATGTCAAAATTTTGCTGAAAATTTTTAATTTATTTTGATTGACAGTTTTGGACATGAAAGGGTCATTAAACTACCATGAAAATGGTTTCAAAAGATGCAGCTAGCGATTTTAGGAAAAGTCACAAAATTTGAAGGGATATGATTCAGCCAATTTTCTACAATTAATTTTTTAGTGAAGGGGGGCGTTAGCACTAATAGGGTTAAAATTTTACATTTTTATAGCATACAACTCCAGCTATGAATTGCATCGCTTTTTACTTACACCAAATAATTTACATATAAAACGTGCATTACATCATATGTATATATTATATGCATATATATATATATATCTGTTCATATTGTGTGTACTGAAATTAATTGCTAATTGTCTAATGAATTAACTTTACTTAATTTTAATTTCAAATAAATTTAATTAAATTGTTAAGATAATGGGGCAGGGTTTTTCTTTCGTGAATGGAGGAAAGTGGAGTTACTATTCTAAAATCACTAAATGAAAAATAAATTTATGATTATTTAGAAGAGCATCTGCGCCATAAACTTCTGCTATTGATTAATTTAAGAATATATCTAAGTGAATACATTTATCTAGTAAAAAAGTTAACCTATCCGAAATATCGTATTTGCTGATTGTCACTAAATTCTCCTTTGTAAAAAGACTATTCCTCAATTGATTTTTTTTTCAAGTTTTGCAACACTTTTGTATTTTCTATCATTGTCTCTTCTAAGCACTGGTGTCTTACACTATTTTTTCTCAATAAACATACTTACTTATTTATAAATGATCACCCATTTCCAACTAGAAGGCTGCAATGCCTATAGCGTTACATAGTACATGCACGTTCCCTCATTTCAACAGCCTCAAAAGAGAATCCGCGCGAAAGAATGTTCTATTTTTAAGATCATATACTCAACACATATTTATTTTGGTCGGGGTTTATATCTTTTAGTCCAGCAGTTTTGAAAAAACGTGCTAGAACTACTAAGTACAAATTAGCTATATGATCGTCATCATGAAAAATGACATATTTAATTGGTTGCATATGAAAGTAAAGATACTTTTAATAAAGAGTAAGTAAATAAGTAACGTCATTTATACCCTTCGTAACAAATTATTCTTACGTTCTATTTCTAAAGTTTGAAACGAAAGACACTTATTTTTATCAATAAACACACTTTCTTTTGCGTGCAGAGTATTTTGAATCTCTGACTACATCTTTGCCACGTCTTCGATTAAGTTCTTTCTTTCGAAGTATCCAACTCTTGCTGCCTTTTATTTCCATTTTTTTCTTCTTTTGTTTCTTTTTAACTCTTCTCTCTACAGTTGATTCTAAATAAGGTATTTCATTTTTTGCAGAAGTTGATGAATTTTGTATGATAGTGGGAGAAATCGATTTGGAGAGGAAGGATGAACCAGCAAAAAGGCATAGGAAGATTTTCTTAGCTTTAGCACTATTCGGGTAATCAATCACGATTCCCCCTTGAAAGCCTGCTCTTAGAGATTGTTGTGTCATCAAATCGATTTGAGAGTCAGAATCTGGATAAATTTGAAAGACGGCTCTCGCTCCGTGAGACATGCAGAAAAATAGGGAGGTAAAAAAAGAGAATAATCGCTTTACAACAGACTCGTCGCTTTTATTTGAGTAGCAGAGCCACTGTAAGGCAGAGATGCTAATCGCGCCATCAAACATGCCCGCTCTAAAACTCAATCCACTCCCTATGTCGCAAAGAATTAGATCGCCTTCAACCTCTCGTTCGGTTGCAACACTCAGCATCGCAGTACTGATATCCAAACCAATCCATGCATTCCCTGACTCCGTAATGCACTCGCCACTGAGACAGGAACCACAACCGATGTCCAGCAACAAGTGACCTCCATCGTCATTAGGTAATGCCAGTAATTCTATCGCTCTTTCTGACATTTGGGTTTGAACCTCTATCATTCTGGAATTGTCGCTATACTTTTTGGCTTCATACGCATCATAGAAGTTACTAGCAGAGCCATAATTTTCTGGACGCTTTGATTTGCTCATTTCATTCACTCATTTACATAGAAAATAAATGAACAACTAAAATAAATCATATTAAAGTAAAATTGCCTATTTTTATACACGGAAAACACCTAAAAAAAATTAATACGCTTACAGTGGGCTAGGGCGCAGATAAATGTTTCTGACATGTGCCGAAAGGTTAGGGATAAGTTTCCTAACCCTAATCTGGTTTGCAAATCAATCAAACTTTTTAATTTAGATACTCTCTTTCTCTATGGCTATTGTTATTTCTTTCATTACATTATCGTAATGCTTCCGAAAATTTAATTTAGAGTTAAGCGTTACTCCTAAATATTTGAAATGAGTAGTATTTTTGAGGAACCCTTCATTTTCAACGAGAGATCAAATTCTTACAAATATCGTGTAAAAATATAAAAAACAGGCTGCAAAAATATTATTCGCATAAAAAGAGGTCAACTTCAAGAACTAATGATTGTATAAGTGTGTATATCCGTGGATAAAACTTTGCAAAAAAATAAGCAGCAAGGTAATGTACGTTTTACCTTGAAGGAATATGTATTACAATCAAACAAAAAATATTTATTCTTTGGCTTCCGTTACTTTTAGGATAAAAAGAAAAACGTCGTCTTTGTAATCTATCAAAGCAAGCTAAAAGCAAAGGGAGCCAACGATATATCTAAAAAAAATTCGATTCTTTGATTACAATACGCAGTGTTTCGGTAATAGAACACTTTCAATTCTGAAAGGGCAATTGTGACCCTCGGACTCAAAAACTGGGGAAAAGCAATAAGGAGGGATAAAGGCTATGTGGCTTCAGATGAGTAGTGATCTTGTTCTCTCCATAATAAAATCAGGAATAAACCATTCTATTCATTCAATTTTAGATCCTGCTTGCCAGTCTATTTGTCAAAAAGCGTAACTATATTGAAAATTTTCTGAAAGTATTATATATTTCTTAATTTGAAACGCCATATCGCTGGCATAAACTGCTGATTCAACGAACTGCGAATGCCGTAAATTTATCAAGCTCATGGTAGCCATAAATCCTGCCTCCATAGAAATACATGGTAGATCTATGAAAAGCTATAATTTTCCAAAGTAAAATGAAAAGAAATTTATTCACTAAGATATTAAACTTTGAAAAAACATTGTGTATTCCACTTGTTTTCATTTTTCATTCTTGTCTAAATAAAGGCTGATTATTGGAAAAAAGGTTCAACGTTTGAAATTGATAATTATAGGCCAATTACAATAAATCCAGTAAATACAAAAGTTTTCGAAAAAAGTTATTTTACCAAGCTAAATTAAAATCATATGGATTTCTTTAAACTCTTTATAACTAATTGAATATAAATATTACAAAACGTTTTAAAATGTAAGAATCGGCCATTTTAATAATTACCTAAAAATATGCTAAGAATAAAAAAATTAAATCGCATAAATTTTTATTATACAAAAATCTAGGGTGAGTGGAAAGGAATTAAAAAATCTTAGCTATAAATAAATCATATAAATTTAAACATCGACTGCTAAAAAGAGTATCCTTGGTTTGTTTGTTTGTATGCTAAATAATTAGCTGTCACTGATTTTATTTTTATAAAAAATAATATACTATGCTCTTTTTATACAAGACTCAGGTTGTAAGGGTCTACCTCTCATCTTAACCCTTATACTAGTGTTTGTTAAATTTTGTAACATTTTAATTTTAAATAAAGAAAATCATGACTTAGATTTTTTTTATTAGATAAAACTTTATGAGCATCTATAATTAAAATATCTTTTTGTTATAAATAAAAAAAATCAATAAATTATTGCGTCATTTTTTCTATTTTAAAGATTTTTTGCAGCACTTCATATTATTTTTGTTTTTTAATGATTTTCTTTTTTTTTATTTACTTTTGCTCCTCCTTATTGTTTTTATAATAAAATGGAGTCTATAAGGCTTTTGCACAAAACAGGATTAAAATTCTTACTTCTTTCTAATAAAAAAGAAGAAAGTGAAGAATCTAACACAATACAAAATGTAGAAAATGGAGATAGTGAAGAATTTTTTTATGACAAAAATATTTATTCAGAAGAAACATCTGATCATCTTGATGAAAATTATTGTGGGGATAAAAGTGTCGAGGAAAACTCATATTCTGATTTGGAAGAATTGTATAAAGAGAATGAATGTTCTTCTAACACTGACAATGACACCGAAGCTAGTGATTCTTCTAATGCTGAAATTGAACCCGAAAAGTTTAATGCTAATGGAATAAATTTTTCTATGCAATCGTTTGATGGTAGAAGAAGAGCTAGAAATATTGTTGTAAAACAAAAAAAAGCATCAATGACTTCAATTCTGATTCCTTGTTTGAACTTTTTTTTTATCAATCAATTTTTTATATAATTCAGAAGTATACCAACCGTAAGGTATCTGATATAAAGAGATTTGCTAAAAATCAATATTTTTACATGAAATTTTTTTCACTCGATGAAATAAAAGCTTGCTTAGCCTTGATAATCAGAGCTGGTTTGGACAGAGACAACTTCACTTCTCTCCAGGAATTATGGAATCCGTTTGAAGGTAGACCTTTTTATAGAGTAGTCATGGGGTTGCAAAGATTTCAATTTTTTTACGAACTGTTAGATTTGATAATTTCAGAAGTCGAAAGGAAAGAGTGAAAAATGATAGAATCACGGTGGTAAGAGAGATATGGGATATCTTCAATAATAACCTGGCAAAGTATTTTGAACCTTCCGAGACACTTACTGTTGATGAACAGTTGTTGGGTTATAGAGGTAAAGTTCCTGGACGCACGTATATTCCTTCTAAGCCAAGAAAGTATGGATTAAAAATATTTTGGATCTGTGATGCAGAAAATGGTTATGCATTGAAAGGAAAAGTTTATCAAGGCAAAGAAAATGGCGTAGTACATAGGGGTCTGGGTAAAGACGTTGTTCTAGAATTGTCAAAACCGTTTTATGATACTGGTCGCGATGTTGTCACCGATCACTTTTTTACCTCTCACGAACTTGCAAAGTGTCTTTTAGAACATAATCTAACTTTACTTGGCACAATTAGAAATCATCGACGAGAAGTACCTAAAATTATGAAAAATAAAAAAAGACTGCTTTATTCGTCTATTTTTTTGCATGATCACGAGAACAAAATAATTTTGGTGTCATATATCGCTAAGAAAAATAAAAATGTTATCTTGCTCAGTTCATCACACCATGGAGAAGAAGTAGTAAACGAAAAAGAGATGCGCCCTACATTGATTCTTGATTATAATTATGGTAAAAAAGGAGTAGACTAACTTGACCAAAATCTTGAAGAATTTACATGTCGAAGAAAAACAAACAGATGGCCTCTTTTATTTTTATTTAATATGATTGACGTAGCAGTAAACAACTCATTTATATTATCAAAAAATGAGGGCTGTTTTCAAACCAGAAGAGATTTCATGAAAAACTTGACCATAAATCTAACCAAAGCTTCTGTTGATTACAGGTATAAAAATAACAAAAAGCTTTCCTCGAAAAATTTAGAGGCTGCGAAACTTTTTGGTATAATTGAAAAAAATATAAAAATGTGCAGAGAAAATAAAAAAGTAGGAAGATGCTTCTTATGCCGAAAATGTGCTCGTTCAAAATGTGACAACTGTTCTCAGTTTGTTTGTACGCTACATAAAAGATGCGCTAAAAAAATAATTTGTGATTCATGCTCATAATTTTTATTTAAATAAAGCTTTTAAAATTGATCTATTTTGACGTTTTTTAGTTTTTATAGAAATAAGTAGGAATAAATTTTGATATAAAAAACATTTTATAGATTAAAAGTATATGTTACAAAATGTAACAAACACTAGCTTTAGGAAGTTTTTTTCACCACATTTATAAGGGTTAAAAGTTGAAGGTCATGGTTTCGATCACCAAGGCTCCCGACTCTAAACAAAATCGAAATTAAATATTGTTGTTTTAACCAGAGAAAGAGAAAAATAAAAGAAGGTACAATTTATTGAAAGCCAAAGAAGAAGCGTGTCTATTCTGACAAACACACTAGTATTTATACACTAGAAATATACTATGCAAATTTTCCTGTAACAACCCTAATCAAATGAATGGATCTTTGTAAGAAACTATTTCCATTGACTTGATAGGACTTCATGCAAATTCTTTTATAATTTGCATGCACTTTGGAAGAGGGAAACAATTTTGCACTTTTGCTGAGGGAAAATTGTGCAGACGCCTTATTTGACTAAGCTGCTTTGCAACAACTCCATCCAGCTAAGCTTCTGGATCATCACCCAACATTTCAGCACAAAACTTACATATTACACTATTTTTACGGTAATGCGGGTAACATTTGACCATACTATAGTCAAAAAAATATTAAAAATATTACTTTTGATCTAATCGTAAATTTCGGGTGATAACTTGAAGGTAACCAACTTTTTTCCATCAAATTTCGAATTTTTAATATACAAAATATTAAAAACTTTTCCATCATCCGCTAGCTTTTTTATGTATGAGTTTTTGATAGAATGTCATTAATGATGTTATCTTTAGAAACATTTTCATTGAAATGCAAATGTTGCCTAGAAAGTAAGGGTTCAATTTTTTTGGAAGAAATGTCTACTTCAGACACCAATTTTTGAGCTTTTTTTAAAATAGATATATCAGGAAAGCTGATTTTTATGGAGTTCTTTTTTTCTTTAATGAAATTAACAGGTAAAGTAGTAAGACAACACTTCGACTTCTGGATGTCTTCTTTTAAATCAGCATCGTTGGACTTGACTAACAAAAACAACTCTTACCAACATCTGAATATAGCACTTTTTGTTTGTTGGTGCTTCATAACTTTGACTCAATTTAGACAAATTATCATTGAGTACTTAAAATTTATAATCAAACTGTTCATTAAGTTCGTCCAACTTCGAAATTATTTCTTGATTTTTTGTTAAGTTATCATAAATTTTTTTTAACAAATATAAGGAGGATTTAGAGATATTACCTTTAGATGTTTCTCTAGACAAAAGTGCTTTCAGTCCACCCTGCTTAGCAATATTAAATATATTGGCTATTTCATCATCCATAACATCAAGTAAAGAATCGGGTATTGAGAACTCATCTGTGAAAAAATGTATAATGCAGAATTATCAAAAAAATTGAAATTGAATCTGATGTCAAGCTTTTTAATTCACAATTTAGTTATAATTGAAGAAAAATTATACCCATTGTTAAAATTAAAATTATTTTGTATTATCAGACTTACTAAAAATATTATTTAAAAAAAATAAAACTTAGAAATTTATTATTTGAAAATATTGAAGTTTAATAAAATCAAAGTAACATAATAAAAAGAAAAATATAAAATTTAAATTTCTTTTTTAAATATTTTATTTTGGCTTGCTAACAAAAGATATTCATTCTAGACAACAGAAATGGAAGCATAAAATCTGTTTTTAAATCATAAACAATTTTTTTACCATATAAAATACTTAAATCTATTTATTTTCATTTTTCAAACACCAAGTTATATTAGTAAGTTGAGTTTTGTTTGTTTATAATCTGTATTTTTTGTAATTAAAATTTTTTTGCAGCACCCATAGAACAGTAATTCGTTAGTCACACCCTATGTAATTATGAGGGAATGTTTTTCCATAAGTATGTTTATAAATTTTTACTAACTTTTGAATTTTGTTCTATAAAATTTTTTTTTCAGACGAAGAAGTTTTGTGTTATCACGGTCCATTAATATATTCTGCTAAGGTAATTTTTTTTAGATTTTTTCCATAAATTTTTTATCGTTCTAAAATTATATTAACCCATTAACGACCAATGTTCCTATTTTGGAACATAAGTAATTTCATCTTCGTCTGCTTTTTTCAATTACTTTGAATATAAATCGTCTGTGTTTTTTAGATATCGTCTGCTTTGCTTGGTCTTAAATGGGTTAAATGTAGCTTTTATTATAATTTTTCAATGGTCTAAATGGGAAATGAGATACCAAGGTGAGAAATTATGGGACCTGATTTATAGTAACACTATTAGTCTCAAATGTGTGTAACTAATAATTTAGAATAAGATAAAAATTAAAAAGTAAGCTAATAAAATAGATAAGATTTTTTCATTCTATATGAATTGTTTTTTTCATATGGAAATTTTTTATTTAATAAATTTATGCATTATGTAATTATATAGTTGAACTTTTCAATTACTAAACTTTACGTAGTTAAATTTTTTCCAAACTATAGCTATTCCTATTGCATTTTTTCCTATTTGTTTATTGTCGTTTTGTAAAAATTGAAATCTAAGCCTTTAGTTAATTAAGCTTACATGAACTTGCCAGGCTGAAATCTTTCAAATTTAGAGTCATGAAAAACGTATAATTTTTAATGAATTTCGTTTATACGATTATCGTTTATTTATTGGAAGTTATATAATATGAATTAAATAAATACTGTACAAAAAATATGATTTTAAAATTAACCATCATGATGAAAATGAATCTAATCATGATAGTAAAATTTGAGTTATATAATGCTTCTGTGTCACTTTTGTATTAATTGATTTTTTCAACTTTGGTAAATTGTCCTTACCTTCTACTTTTCAAATAAGTTATATATTTTATTCAACATTTGTATCACTTCATTATTTTATTAGCATTGTAATTTTCTACATATATGTTAATATACCATAATCAGTAATCTAAAGTACACGCTTGCGCCATAATTACTTAGTAATATGCATAAATTGTACATAAATCCTGCAAGAAAATGTTCATTTTCTTCAAAGAATCACTCGTCTTTCTCCTGCTCTCTAACTGATGATAGTATTAAAATTTTTGTGAGAAGTGTTCTTTAAAAAGCTGTCCTCTTAATCATATAGTAAATTCCAAAAATTGTGCTTCTTTTAGAGATTTATATGAAAAGTCCTCCAATATTCGTAATTATTTATTATTTCAATGTTTATCCAATAATTTATTGTAATGATTTTGTATGGTATGTTTATCCTATGATTTATTCGATTCATCATATTTATCTCATGTGATTTTATTCATTTTTCTACCTTCAATAGGACAGCTTATCTCCACTTCTGATCTTAATTCTTATTTTCTTTATAGATTCAACTCTAGATGTTTAAAACTACTTTTTTGAATATACGCAGTTTATCAAGAAATTTCGATTTTTTACTAACTTTATACTATCTGTTTCTCTCAAACCTGATATAATGGGTTTAAGTGAGACATTGAATTTTGATAAGAGAATTAATTTTAATATTTCTGATTATAGTTTTTGTTTTAATAGAGGATCTGTTCGCCCAAGAGGAGGTGTAGGAATTTGTTTCAACCTAGCTTAAAGTCCTCTAATCTAACTCTTCTCCTCCTCTTACTTCTTCTTGCGAAGCCTCATATCTTATGTTACATTACCTTAATACCAGAGGCGGACATCCTCAAAATTTTCGCGGGGGCGAACTTTTTTTTTTTATATAATTTTCAAAATTTATTATAAAAGAATTTTTATCCAATGAACACGCCACCATTATTAACGGACATTATACTTGGATTGTAAGCTCTTAATCCCACCATAACTGCACTAATTTTATCAAGTCAAATTATCTTGTTTGTACTTCTGATTGCATCACTACCTTCAAACTCAGTGGTTTTCAAACTAGAATCCGCGGTGTGCTAGGCGATCGCGAAGCAGTTCCACGGGGACTGAGAAAGGGTCACTGAGTGCATCGTTTTTCGCAACATATTCCATCCATATCGAGTCATTTGCTATTTTTGCCAATAAGTCACTTTTAAAAGAATAAATAATTTAGTCTTTGAATTGAGTACTATTTTTATTTTTTTATTATATTTAAGACTTAATTTTATAGATGTAAATGTGCATTTTTCTTAATGGCTTTAAAAAAATGAAATTTGACGACTCAAACTAGACATTTGGTTTACTTCGAACATAAGCTTTTTGTGTTCTGAAGTGATAGCATCCACTTTTTTAAAGGGCATCAAGTGAAGCTTGCACCGGAAGTGAAGAATTTGAGTTCATTAAACAAAACTACTGACTATTTTAAACTTCAAGCTGAACGATTGGACAAATCTAGGTTCGATAGCATAGTTTTGTTTTTGCAAAATTTAAGTATGGTTTGAAAAGTTTCAAAAATATCTGTTGTCAAGAAATCCCACAACATAGTAAAACAGTTAGTGTTACCTTGCTGCAAAGATATTATATTGAATGTACTAAGAAGTTTTGAACATGTAAAGTTGAAGCATATCTTCCTGTCAAACGATACGGGTAAAAGGCTAATAGGTATACATTATTTACATAGGTATACATTTTTAATAGATATACTGTATTTTTCAAGCAGGACCATACCGGTCAATTGACCGACTTCATCATGTGTGTAAATTTATTCATAAAAAAAACTTGTGACTACTTTTTTTGATAAAAACATTACAAAATATGTAACCACATAAAATCATTCTAATTTTAAACATAATTTACATACCTGAAAATACAAGATCCATAAGTATACATATCACAATTTGAAGATTTTCTTGTATGACATATCTTACAAGTAGTCCTTTTTTGTCTTCCAAAATTTTTTCTGTGGAAGTTGATGCTCTATTATTTTTGAATATTTTTTAATTTCTTCTCTTTTTGGCAAAGTGATTCGCCAATTTCAATCAAAAGCTCTCTTCTTTTGTTAGTCGAAATTTCTGTCTCTTTGCATAAAACACAGGTGTTCAAACAAACAATAATGCCCAAAAGATTGAAAAATACTGCAAGTGGCCATCTTCTTGAACCTGTTTTTGTAGAATATGCCTTCAACAATTTGTCAGCAGTATCTACCTCCTCCTTTTTCCTTATTGTAATGGAGTATACAATTGGGATGCTTTTTTGAGTCTTCAGGTGCAATTTTCGGAGTCTGATGATGATAAAAGGAACACATCTTTAATTTCTTTAGCTCTCTATCCTACCAGCATAATACCATTATCGTAAGGGAAAAGGAACTTGGATTTATAAAGTGGATCATCTTTCTCGAGCTTTATTTCTGAAGGAATTTCTTTTTTGTGTGATCTGATTGCCCCTACAAGAGTTGTATTTTGCCTCAAAAGATTCCTAGCACAGGAAAGACTTGTGAAAAAATTGCCACAAGTGACATTCAAACCCATTCCTTTATACGAATCTAATAACTTCATAGCGATATGCCCTTCTTCTCCTAAATGGATTCGAGATTTATCTTTGCCAATATAAGGAAGTGATTGCAAAGCGTAATAACCATGAGCATCACAAAGCATCCAGAACTTTATTCCAAACTTGGATGGTTTACTTAGCGAACGAATCGCTGTGAATAGATTTTTTCTTTTTTTAGATAACACGAGTTTTTGTCGTCAAAGCGTATATAAGCGAGTATTTTTTTGAAATTATTATTATTTTGAGACAGGGCCTCATTGGATACTTTTCTTCCGTAATTTGTATTCTAAAAGCTGTGCAAAGGCTCATTTCTTCCCTTGATAACACCTCAGAGTATGCAAAGTCCAATAAAAGAATTTTGACAAAGATAAGGAAAATATTAAATTTTCATTTTGGGAGTTTTACTGCATATTTATGCCGTCTTTTGCGTATGCATAAAATGATCCATCTTGCGAAGGTTAAGTAGAAGTATCATTTGTAGACTGATTTTACATTAACATTTTATGATCACTACGATAATAATAGACACCAACAAAAAGCGTTAAACTACCGCCTAAATGGGTAGAGTTGGCATATGTGCACTTACTACCTTACTTTTCGACTTGAGTTATTTAAAATCATTTAATTTTGATTACACTTTCTTTTATCAGATCATCAAAGTTCAGTCAGAAGACAAGAATAGAGGCAAATATCTAGTTCACTACAAGGGCTGGAATAAGAAGTATTTAATTTTATTCTTTTATAATCCATGAACTCTTTTTTGGTAAATAAATTTGTTTCAAATTGAAAATTATATTTTAAATATTTTTTTTTTATTTATATAGCCACTTTCATATTATTATTAATTGCATTTATTTCCATATCTATTTTATTTTTTAGAACAATGGATTCTTCAATTCAAATGAATGTATTTTAAAGGATTTTTATTTTTTAGAACAATGGATTCTTCAATTCAAATGAATGTATTTTAAAGGATTTTAGCTTAAGCGCCTTTTTTCTATTTTTCCATTATTCACCATAACGATTGAATATTGAGAAAGATGACTTAAAAAAGTTTCTATGTAGTCTGTCTTTTAAATACATACCTAGCTTGTTCAAACGGCACCACTAACTTACCTTTATTGTAAACGGAATGAATACTATTATAAACCTTCAAAATGTATTATAGAGGAATTTTTGTTCAATGAATACACTACCATTTTTTAATTCCCGACCTCACATGTGCACTTTCTGCTCCCCTTCCCACGATAACTGCGGGCAGTGATTTTATCAAGTCGAATTACCGTGCTTCTAATTCTAATCGCATCACTCACTCACTCACTACCCTCTATCTTAGTAAACAAAATCTTAATGTCCTATTATTTTCTAGATAATTCTTCATATTCGCTATTATTTTTACACTCATCTATTGGATCAAGGAGCGCTTTTGTTTTTCCTATTATTTTGTGTATGTCATGTATCATCATGTATATAGGAAAGCGCTTATAGAAATTTCTTGAAAGTAATATGTTGTATGATATGATAAAACTTGTCTTCGAGAAAAATTATGTATGTTCCAGTGTATATAGGATATTAATGTTATTTAGAGAATATAGGAAAATCACGCGTGTAATTCATGTTAGCAATAATGAATAAACAAATTGTACACGTTTGATGAGTTGGACATTTTTAAATTTTCAAATAATACCGTTTTTGACGAAAATAAAGTGGAAAACACGATCTAAAATTGAATGAATAGAACAGGTTAAGCAAGATTTTATTTTTTCAAGACTTTTGCATTAGGACATAGAGAGACAGTGATCACTACTCATAAGCCTTTGCCTCTCATTTATTATTGCTTTTCACCAGCTATTGAAACCGATTATCATAAATACCCTTTCAGATTTTGATCTTCTAGTACTGAAACAACTGCAACAAAAGGCCTTAGATATGATGTGCTCTAACAAAGTGGAGATTTTATACCATCATTCTAAAAACGATCAATTTTGTAAATCTTTGGCTAACAGAATTCTTGATAGAGCCGATTCAGTATTTGGTCTTCAAAGTCTGTCTTCTGAAGACATGAAAATGCTGGTCTTACAAGACTTATTGGTAATTAGATCGCGATTATTCGACAACCCTGCTATCCGATACAATATTGAATCTAACTAATTTTCCAATGTTTTGCTTCCGGATTATTCTTACGGACACAGACACTGTCTTCAGCAAACCAAATGTTCCTACGCATGTCTGTATTATTTGCAAATCTCAGAGACCAACCATGTAATGGTATTCTTTTGGTGTTGCAGCGCTCAGATAGGAAACGATATCTGCCTATTCAGCTTATTTTTGTTTTCGGTTTTGGCAATTTTTTTTATTATTCGTCGATTTCTTGAGCCGGCCAGTTAGATTGAAATGACACCTTCATTTTGCTCAAATATTTCTTTAAATTTAAAATATGACATTACTTTGAAAAATCATATTCTTTGCATCTTTTTTACTATAAAAACAACAGCACAAGTGTGTCTTTGCCGACAGTGCCTCTCAAACTGCAATTCTTGAAGATAGCCATGTGAACCCTATGATTCCATCTAGATAAGCGATTCTTAACAAGGGGTGCGAGAAACGACCAAATAATGGACAACATATGTAGTATGTAGTTCTTTATATTTTTTATTTTAAAATTTTATGACCGATTTTTTCATATCAATCTCAATGGTGCGCCCCAAAGTTTCAGTTATTTCAAAGGTGCGACCTAGGGTAAAAAAGTTCAATACATATATAGATTCCATTTTTTTAGATAAACTGTTACAATTGGCCGGGTTTGTTTAATTAATTTTGGTAGAAAACAAATGGCACCTTTAAATGCAATAAGCTTTTTTATTTTGCTCAAATTGACGAAATTTTAGGATGATATAGAAACTTAAATTGTACACATTTGTTTATCTTTAAAAAAATAGCTTCCCCTTGCTGCAAAATGAGTCCGCCATTTTAAACTTAAGAAATTTTTGAAAAACAGGCTTAATTTAAGAAATTAAACTTCTTAACACTAGGAATAAAACCAACCTGGATTTTTTAAGACGTGAAAAGATAAAAAAAGGTTAAGTGCAATGTAAAGAATTTTATATATAAAATTAATTGTAATATTTGTAAACAAATATAGATTGCTGAGACCTGTAGACCTAGAATTTTCAGATTTAGGGAACATCTACAAGACATTAAACATGCTAAGGCCTCTACGCCTTCAGGTTTTCATTTTCAAAAAAACTTCAACAATGATTTGTTAACACTTTTTTGTTTTAAACTTTTGTAAAAATGATAAAGAAAGAATTTTGAAGGAAGAAATAGTGCTCAAATTAACACACAATTTCTAAGCATAAATGAACTATCTTGATATTTGTTTATATCATTTACCTATTTTATTTATATACACATACTAAATTTGTTATCTTTTATTACACCATTACTGTATTTGGCGTCCTTTATATTCTTTGTACATCCATACGTATCCTGTATGTAAATGACCCCTATCTATTCTATGTATATGTAGCTCCTATCTATGACTCTCCATTTTTTCATACCTTATCTAACACGTCTATAATTTTATCCCACTTTTATCTCTTAATACAGACTTACTACTGACACATGTTAAATGAATGTAAATCTTTACTATATATACCATTTTTAATTTAACTACGTCTTTTTTCACTTTAACTTCGTCCTTTTTCATGTCTTATTACTTCATTTATTTTAAAGTTTGAAAACAATTAACCCAATTTTATTATATGAAAAGCAAAAATTAGATAAAAATATTTTTTTTAAAATAAACATTTATTGTCAAAATCAAAAAATTAAAATGCATTAAAAGGCTGTCGAGCTAAAGCAAGATTAAGATTGCTTAACATATAGTGATAGTAGTCCAAGGCACTCACAGAGTTGATGCTTTGCTCTATCACGAGACGAAGGGGTGAGCATTTTGTGAAGCCAATAAACTTTTCACTTTGGCTTTAACCTTTGAAAATTGTTTTCATAGGGTTAAGCATGTAGGAGTACGGTGATAAAAACTTGAGTTTGTATTTGCCATCACTTTCAACATAATTCTTGACTAATTCTAAAATGGTCCACTCCGTTTGTTCAACTGTCACATCTTCATCCATTTTACCAATAAGATCTTTCATGAAATTAGAAAATTTTTTAGAACTGCAGGTTTCTTTTTCTATTATTTGATAGTGCACTACTTGGAGCAATTCATAGCCAATTTTAGAGAGACATTTTTCCACGATAAAAAGGAACAATAATGTTGGCTCTTTTTCCTTTTTTAGCTCTGGCTTGAGTTCGGCTCAAATGTAGATTGAAAGCGCTTTCATCTACAAATACAATACTCTCTTGTAATTTTGGAGCAAAGTCGCTCAACTCTTGCGAGTACACTTTTCTTTCATGATAGAATCATGTTTGTTTACTGATTCCATCTCTTTGCTCCCTTTTTTCAATGTAATTTTGAGATGGTCAATTTTGTTTTTCAACTCCTCCAGAGTAACAGAGGATTTATATACAAAGGTTTTTCATCAGACAAGACATTTTTTGTGCCCACCGTGTTTTTTGGAAGTTGAGTCATCTTCATGCTTTTGCATGATGGACTTTGCAGTTGAATAATTAATTGAGAGAATTTTTGAAGCTTCCAAAATATTCAGACCATCAGAAATAACCATTTTCACTAATTCAGACCTTTTCTCATTTGAAATTTTGTCATACATTGAAAAATAAAAATGATATTTCAACTCAACATATGTGTATTCATAGTGTTTCTAAGCGAACCGATTCGAATACAAAGCAATGAAAACAAAAGTTCGCATTTTCTTGGAAACTGTGCACGTTTTCTAACTTTGGAATACTATAGATCAAAGTGTATAAGTGTTAATTTAAAATTTTTTTATTTTATAGATAGTTTTTGACATCATAAACCATTTTACATAGCTTTTACTTTCTTTTATTAAAATTAAAAAAAATAGACTTTTATTACTTTAACAAGACAAATTTAACATTTGATCTCCAGGTTTAAACTTTGAAAACGACTTATAAATGTGTTTGAAGTATAAAAACAAATGTCTAACAATGAATAAAAACTAGAGTGAAAAAAGACGAACTTAAAGTAAAAATGGTATTTATATCTTCTTATAGTCTCCCGAATCTCTTCTCTAAATTTTGAAGAGGAAATATGAATAGGACTATTGTGTTTACCTGCATCTCGTATGAGTCGAGAGAAACGCTACTATATACATATAATAATAAAAGCCTATATATACCCTCTTGATATAATAATGTATATATAGTATGCTAAATTTGTGAACTTATCTTTATACATATGTCTATCATATTAGTAACTTCACATACACTATTTCCCCTCTATTTTCTTTGCTTAAGTTTTCCCTATACATTTTACCCCAATCACAGTAACTCGTCACCCTCCTCCTCCAGTTGATGATTTAAAATACGTATTTTTTATTCTACCCCCATAATTATAAATAATTAAAAAATATTGTTTATGAAATTTCTTCTTTTTTTTTTAGAAAACAAAAAAACAATTTTTTTTGGTTTAAATAATTCTGAATTAGTTTCTGCAACAAATCTTTTATAATATTTAGTTTTTGGAGAATTTTGGATTTTCTTCATTTTGTATATGACGTTTAGGTTTTTGCTCAAAATAAAGTATACGTCGTCTATTTAATCATGTTGCTTCCTTCTTGTATCAACCTTTTTTTTACTATAATTTTCCAATTTTTCATTTTCTGTCTCGTCTTCCCTTTTGTCAAAAATGATATAAGAAATTTAAATATTTTTTTAAAAAATTTTTAAAGCTTAAAAATATATAGTAGCATTAAACATACTTTTTTTGCGTAGTGTGCGATTTCGGATGTATATATAAAACACTTATTCAAAAATTTGGTTGTCGCACTTTTTTGTTCGGATGTTGAATTTTCCGGTTATCGATTTCTAGATTACTGAAGTCTGACTGACTATCATTATAAATTGCAGAATAAAAGTACTAATAAAATTGGACGTCAAGAAAGGAGCATGAAAGGAAGTTAGGGCAGGCA
The DNA here is from genome assembly GCA_030549495.1 of Nectonema munidae. Classification (NCBI taxonomy): domain Eukaryota; kingdom Metazoa; phylum Nematomorpha; class Nectonematoida; family Nectonematidae; genus Nectonema; species Nectonema munidae. The sequence goes on along the minus strand of JAUIRK010000333.1, from coordinate 452,486 downwards.
GTTGGCCCTTGCTCCTCTCTCTTCGCCCCACCTCCCCGCACCCCAAATACTCTCCACTGGCTATGGGCCGTGAAAAACGAGCATTTTTACACAAACATAATTATTGTTTTAATAGATACCTTATTTTACTGTGATTATTCACTCAAGCTAATAAATACAGCTTAGTGGAATGCAACGAACGGCACTTGAACATAATTAGAAAATTAAGCTTCCTAATGAATAATTTTAAAATAGCTGCCCAAAATTTATTCCATATTATAAGTATAAAATTGATGTTTTATTAAAACCATAAAAGAGGTAATAAAATACAAAAAAAAGTTGTCAAGGATTTAAAAAAAATATCATATTTATTGATTAAAAGTATTTCAATTTGATTTCACTTTAAATCATATCAAAATTTTTATTAATTTAAGCGTGTTATGTTTGTTCTCGGACCTTCTTTGATAAACCTTTTAGGAACTTTGAAAATTATAATTCATTCATTATGCGAAATATCCATCTTACTAACTCTGTATTTTTCTTAAGGTGGGATGAATGGGTTAACGAATCAAGGCTTCTAGAATTCACTGACGAAAACGTGGAGAAACAAAAACAATCTCAAAACGTTGTGTAAGTGAAGGAAATATTTTAGTTAGCTTATAATTGACAAATGCTTCTTTTTAGAACGAAAAATACAACTCAAACAACCATCATGACGCCTTTGAATCCTAAAAAAAATGCTAAAATTCGGCACTCTGTGAAAGAAAAAAAAGTTAAATTAGGTATCATTCCATTTTATTTAACTTCATATTATGTTGATATTACATTTTTTCTTTTATACTCACTTTTTAAGTTAAGAAACAAGTTTATGTCACAAGTGATAGATTTAACCTTCGCGTGTCGTCCGTATAGGGCCTGAGCGGACTTGTAGTGTTTTGACTCAAAGATTTTTATGGAAATTATGGACATTTTAAAAAGTGACAGACAACCCTGTGAAATTTAAGATATCTATTTGATTCAATATTTTAATCGAAAAAGTATAAATATAATTAACATAATTATATGTGATTATTTATTATTTGTACATAATATTATTGTTATGTATATTTATTTATGTCGGAGCCAACAAAATTTTGTAAAAACAAAGAAGAGTTTTATTCGATTATACTAAAATTTTAATTCCAACAAAATTAAAAAGTTTAAGTTCTTGTAAATATATTTTAAAAATGACATTATCTTACCCTACCCTAGGGGCAGGTCGATTTTTCCCAAAAGTTCAAATTTCATTTATGGACAAGTTTAGATAGTTTCCAAACATATTAATGAATAATCATGAGAGATTTGAAAGCTATATCTTTTAAAAAGTTTTGAGGAAAATGTTTTTAATTTTTTTGGTTTTTACGTATTCACAAATAAAATTTGAAATTTTTATAATTTTGTATTTTCAGTTTTCTTCATAATTAGCAGATGAGGGGTGCATATTTTTATATTTGGCAATTTTGAACTTTAACGCTTGTTACAGTTTGAAACTTTTTTACCTTTTATCTATAACAATTTCCAACGCAATTATAAAACCACCCTACTTCCAGAACCTAAATGTATTTGCAGATTTTTATAAAATAATTTTATTTTTCGGTTTTTTCAATATAAATTTTTCTTTATTTTTGTTCTTGTATTAACTCTAATATTTCAAGCGTATTATTTTAACTAGCTATTTTATAAAAAAAAATCTGAATTTAATTAAAAATAGTTTTTGAGTTAGTAAATTTTTCAAAGAATAAAATGTCTACTGAACTTAATATTATTAAATTTTACTAATATGAATTACACCAATAGAATTTAGCCTGGCCATAAAGATTGTATGCGTTTACAGTTGTTCTAAATGCCAAAGTCTTTTTAGTTACAAGGAAAAAAACATGTGAAAATTTGAATAATGTTAATGATGCCATTTCTTCCCACAACAACAACAACAATGAAAGAACTTCCGCGAAAGAAGACGTGGATTCCCTGCACCTTAAATCGATAGAGAAGGAAAGGGAGGAGAGTGAAAAGAAGCTGATGTTTTCGAACGTGCGCTTTGAATTTTCCCACTTTTTCCAGTCCTGTCTCTTGGATGACTGCGAATACATAAATAAGGAGTACAAGCTTTTAACGCTGCCTTCGAAGCTCACAGTTGACAAAATCATCGCAGATTATGTGAACTACAAGTCTGGCCTTCTCTCTACCTCTCAGTCGTAAGTCCTTCTTTTGACTTGGAGGGGGCTAGAATCTCATTACCCTTCTGTCTTTCGCAGCTTCTTGTTAAGACTTTTCAAGTGCTTTGGGTCTATGCGTAAAATTCTTAGTTATTTAACCCTTAATCATACACGCTGAAAACAACCCATTGTTTATACGACATACTACAATTTGTAGTATAGGATCATCTCAATAAAAAACGTCACTTTCTCTAATCATATATCATATATGTCTAAATTAACTATATTGGACGTACCTTTTTCCCGAACCTTTCAAATTTGAAAAACTTTAATTTTTGATGAAAAAGTTCTTTTTTGATTTGACCTTGGTGAGCGCGACAAATACTGAGATGATAAACAGAATAAAAACCTGAGTTCGATTAAAATTTTTATTTTTATTAAAAAATCTTACATTGTGTGACGCAAATGATTGTAGACAATTTGTCTAGACTTTTCACCCGTTAAGATGTCAGTTTAACCACTGAAAACAACAACCCACCCTTCTTGGAAGCGGACATATAGGTAAATTTGGTTTTCAAATAATTGCCATTTTTAAACTCCAAAACATCATGGAAACCTTAAAAAAATAGCAACATTGATTTTTGAATTTCCTTCTCCGAAAATTTATAATTTAGTAAAACTTGGAAAAATTTGAACAAAAATGCATAAAGAACTCGACTAGTTAATAAGAATTTTCATGAATTTACTTTATAATACAAATTCATTCTATTCTAATTTTTAAAATAGAAAATTTACATTACACTTAATTTAGATCATCTTTAGACACAATACTTTTTGAAGTTCTGAAAAGTGCCCTTAATCTTTGACGACCAGCTTAACAGCAGTGTCCGAAAAATAAAAATGGCCTCCTTTAAATAAATAAAATTTCATTAAAAAAGATAGCAGACCGTTAATCGTTATAATTTTAGTCCCCAAGGGATGATTGTATACATGACAATTTGCCATAATTTCCCATTATTTATAACAAGTGGAGATGTAGAGCTTCTTTTGAAATTATTTTCTTTATTATTAAAATTGCACTACTTTCAATTTCTACAATTTTTAAAAATTTCCCATAATTTTTATAGCAATGCAAAACATCTTTTACTACTCCTTCTCATCTATAAAAAATAGCGTTGACATGTATCTAATATCTTTTAAAACTTCTTTCATAGTTTTGCTCCTTTTTCTTTGCTAATATTTCATTGACCTCTTTGAAATAAATACTAAATCTTTTGGAAGACTAGTTAAATCTAGGTTTAAAATTTTGAAATATTAATAAAAAAATTTAGACCAACTATTATTTTTAAACCCTATATCATAATTTTCATCCTCGATTTGCCCATATGAGACATCTTTTTTCATCCCAGATAGCCAGGGTCGTTCAGTTGTCTGCAGCGACGCCTCTAGCTTTTCTCATCTGTGATTCTTCAATCTTGGGGTCTCTCTACTCCATGTCTTCTTTCAAGATTTCCTCCTACGTCTTCTATTGGTTTTCCTCTCTCCATATTTCCACTAAATCTTTTATCTCTCATTAAACGTTTTGCATCCATTCTCTCAAGATGGTGCAGCCATCGCATTCGATATTCTTCCAAGTGTCTTTCTATGCCTTCAATCTCCGTCATCTTACTTAACATGGCGTTTGGAACCTTTTAAGTAAGTGACTTGCTGCACATCATCCATATCATTCTCATTCCTGTTGTTTGCATGCGCCTGATGTCTACATTTCACTTCTTACACAAGCTTTGTACCATCTTCTTTTCAATTTTACTGACATTCTTCTTCTCCCACAAAGTACACCCGATACCTCATTAAAGTTCTTCCAACCAGCTCATCTTGCTCTAATATCTCTTTCCTTGACCAATTTAATCGTTTAATGTCCACTAGTTGAAAAAAAGGTTTTTTCTCACACATCTGTTTTTTCCAGCTCTTAATCGATAATAATTTAAGAGAGATTATGTCTTTGAATTGTCAAAAAATTGTTGTTTGTATTTTACATCATTGATGATGGAGATGTTGATGCTTGTATTTTACCTCCTGATAACTCATGTTTCCGATGTTGAAGAAATAGATGAGGAGCTGCTGACGTTACTGAAGAATTAGAATTTTTAACCCAAGATGATGATATTGATGAACTATGAATATCCTTGCTCTTATAAATGGAAAATAAGTTTTGCATTTGATAAAGATATCTTTTCAGATACGTCAAGAAATTTAGCAGAGTCCAATGTTACTTTACTTTCTCTATCCAATATAGAACTTTTTCAAAATATTGCCACCAGAATACTTACAAAAATTAGCTGAAATGTCGACCATTTATGCAAAGTAAAGCGGATTTAGGCTGAACGTTGGTTGGAAAGACATCGGTCAATCTTTAGGCATAATTTTGCTAAATGACTACAATTGTTTACCCAAAGAAAACTATTTCTGGAATACAGCACAAGATCTAACTGGAGTTTCCCATTGAATTGAAGTTTCCTCAATCAGTGGCGGATCCAAGGGGTGGGCCTAGGCCCTCCCTATGAAAAATGGCATCGAAAATGACCCTTACATGTATAAAAAATTTTTTTTGCAATTTATTCATGGCAAAATAATGTTAAAAATATGAAAACATAGCTAATTAGTGATTCTAAAAGACATAATACAGCTGTCGTATTCTCTGAAGACTTTTAGCAAAATTGCAAAAAATTTAAATAGATTTTGCCCCCTCCCCCCGCATTACAACTTTTTGATACAGGTTGCTCCTCCAATTGATAAAGGCTGGTATATCTATTGTTTGAGTCAAACTTATTAGTTGAAATCATATTCTCTAAAGACAAAAATAATTAATAAAATATCAAATAAATAGCATATTGGTACAGCATTAAAAATGTCTCATTTTTTTACTAAAAAAATATCTATATAAGCAATATTCGCACATAGGAACATCAGCTATAATTAGAGGCATAAATAGTAGAGTTCATCTCTACACAGAATTTCGGTAAGTCAAAATAAGACTTAAGAAAGGAAAAAACAAAAAATATTGAAAAGGATAGTTTTTTAAAAAAAGTAAGTGTATATTTTGAAGAAAAAAAAAGGCTCGAATAAGACAGTAAAACTTGGCAAATTTTTGTTCGTCAAACAAATAAAGATTTTCAACTTACGCATTGAATCACTAAATATCATCAATCATATTGCAAAATGTTTCCAGTGCTATGTTTTCCTTCTTACACTATAAGTTCGATCATTTGATCTAGAGTATATCAATGCTAGATTTATTATAATTTAAGCTTTTTTAAGATACACTTTTATCACCGTGAAGTTTACTCAAAACTGAAACAACTTTTATTTTTTTTGAATGAAGTAAATCAAAGTAACTTCATCCGTAAAGTAAAAGAAGCTAGGAAAAACTAGTGAACAAGAAAGCTCTTTTTTATCAATATTTGGAAGAAATTTTTTGCTTGAACCAACTGTTCCAACCAATGTTCTTCTTCGAAAACTTAACGAAGTATCAAAAATATCTTTATCGCTATAAATTTCTGAATTTATCTTTTTGAATGAAGCAAAAAAAATGATTCTGAATATTCTACAAATAAAAAAATACTTTTTACAAAACACATTGATCAATGTGACTCCCTCCATTCATCATTTTTTTGACATTTCATTGAGGCAAAAATATGTGAAAAGAGTTTATCACTATATATTTATATATGATGATATTAAAGCAAAAAATCAATAAAATTGTTTTAAATATTTTATGGGTGACATTTTATCTTTTTATAGCATACTTTCCAATTATTTAAAAAAAAATTATAATATTCGGCGATATAACTTTCAATTATTTTTTATAAATATGTATAAAGTTATAAAAAAAATTTTAAAACATCTTTGAATGAAATCGCTGAAATATCAGACGAACCACGTATGAGCGTTAACTCTATTTTATTTGTGAAAATTTTGTATTTCAATAGTTTATAGCTGTGTTTTATTTATTTAGTTTATTAATAAGCACCGAATATTCAGTATTAATTTAATTTTAAATTTTTAAACATTGATCCGGTTATTACACTCACATTCGTGGTTTAATCCTAACAACAAATTAAGAGAAGGCGAGCAGGTGGATAAGTAATTAAATCTGTCAAACCGCCTTTAAATTGACCTCGTTGATCGATGCATATCTAAAGCCTTGGATATTTCATTTAGCGAAAGTATAAAGGAGTTTGCGCAATTGCTTCTAAAGAACTTCAACATTCATTTGGGATCGCGTCTTCTCTATTACTTTGAGAGGCCTCAGTACGCAGATGAATTGGCCAAATATGGTGGGCATTTCATTCCTAGCAGTGTGTATGGGCCTGTCCATTTGCTCAGATTCATACTAGTTCTCAGTGAAAACCTTTCCAAGATAGCGATGTCTCGTGCGGAGTTCGATAACATCATAGCTTACATAAAAGACTTCTTTGCTTTCTTCGCCAAAAAGTATTCGAAGCAAGTGATGCAGCCAGAAAACTACGAATTAGCAAGCAGTGAGTATCACAGAAAGTTCATTTGAGCGAAGCTTCTTCATTCCTTCCCCTCACATTTTATCTTCCAAAATGTCCTTTTTAAATAAAACTATTTTATAACGAGTATTTTGCTGGAGATTCATATCAAAATTGCTAAAATATTCCTTACTTTTTTTCACTAAAGCTAAAAATTAAATCTTTTTAAATTCTCTTTTTATTCCTTAAAATTTAAGTTATCGCGCTGGATTATCCGGTAAAATGCAAAGTAAGGCCGTATTTCGTATAGGGATAGTTACATCCCTGCATATTACTCATTAATACTAAGAATAAAATAAGTCTAGATTATTTCACACCTAAACCACATAGATTAGATGAAAAATGTGGAATTATAAGAGAAAATTGATTGTAATATAAAGAATGTAATCTATGAAATTAACTGCAATATTTGTAATGTAGCCTATTTCGGCCAAAGTAGTTCTTAGATTAAGAGATAGGAGATATAAAATATGCTCGAGTTATAACATCTAATTTTTCATTTCAGTAAATTTGATTCAGCTATATTACCAATTTCAAAGTTGATTTTCTCATTGTTGATTGTATAAAGTCTTCCAGAAACCTTTTTAAGGTTGAACAAGGGGAGACAAGAAATTTTTTTGAAAGGATGATATTGCAATACGAGAAACAACACTTTTAATTGAATAAAAAAGTGTTATTTAACAAATTGAAATTGCCAAATAAGTTTTAATTAAATATACTAGTTTTGTTCTAACCAAAGGTTAAAAACATACCATATAAATGTTTTCTTTGCCATGAACTCAACGTAGACAAAAAAAAGTATTAAAATTTAGAATGATTATCTTTTCAGTTTTTTTATACGTAGGGATAATATATTTCTGATATTCATAAAATTTGACTAATTTTAAATATCATTTTTTGATTCAAATTTGTTGAATAAAATAGAAAATTCAGATTTTTCAGTAAAAAATTATATGAAGACAAAATAGAACAAAGATGAGTTTTTGCCTCCTTATGAACACTTTTGAAAAATCACTATTTTTAAGTTTACCATCTTTTGTTGTCCATTTTTGGCATTATTATTTCTATGCATAAATTTATAACAAGTAATTTAAGTTTCTCTGCTTATGCAGAGTGGAATCGCCTATTTTTGTTCTTTTAGATTTTTCTCTTATATTCAACAAATTTTAGACAAAAAATAAATAAATGTAAAAGTTCAAATAAAATAAGAATTTTTGTTATTAATTTTTAATATGTAGAGCAGTGATTCCTAAACTGGAGAGCTCCCCCCTAATGGAGCGTTAGAATTTTTCAAGGGGGCGTTTATCTATTTAAAATATTTATCTAAACATGACATCATTTTTAACCTGAATAATTTTGCTAGGTAAATATGTGTACGGTAGACTATGAAGAAAGTAGGCTTGATGCCGGCTCGAACCCAAGTCCTTGAGTTATCGAAACGCGGTATCTAACCAACCTTACTCACGCCCCTCTAGTTATAATAATATAAACATTATTTATCTGTCGCAAAGATCAATCACTTATAACACACACTCCATTAGCCTATATACGCAATCTGTATACATCAGCATAGAGATGACAAAAATATATACAGAAAGAGGTATCTCGATTAAGCTGTCAAACACATCAAATCAAATATTTTCATAAAATCCGATTTGATATAAATTTTGTTTATCTTTTTTTAGTCGATAAATGAAGTTTAAAACTTAGTTTACTTTTTTTTGATGTAGAAATATTATTTACATAAATAACCCAATATGTATTTAACACTGGCGTGGGTTTTTTGGCTGCATAGATTGACAGGGTGGTGGTCAATCATTTTCGCTCGTTTGATCCACCAATTATTTTTATTCGAAACAGCTCTAATTCACTTCAGTGTAATAGTTCTCTTATCCCCGACTTGAGAGATATGTAAGAATACTGAAGAATAAACAGTTTGATAACTTAAACCATTAGACTTAATTTGGAAACCTACAAAATGATGATAATGAAAATAAATTTTTTCTAATTTCAAAAAAAAGGAAATTTTATATGATGCTTTTATAAAAATATATTAACATAGATTAGCTATTTTGTAGATTTTTTCAAACAATTAACATTCTAAATTTAAAACAAGCAGTATTACACACTACTATATGATCAGCGCTTTTATTGAAAAAATGAACTCTGGAGACGGAAAGTCCAAGTTGAAAACTTCTATTCGTTTTTTTTTTCATTTATGAACTTATTGGAGAAGTCAATAATTTAGGACAGTATAGTGGAGATATGAGGAAAGAAATTTTGGAATATTTGGATTCGCTTTATAAAGAATTTTTACAATATATTCCACATGTTTTAATGCATAAAGTTAGCGTATTTTTGGGACTATATGGCGCAGTGTCAATAAATATTAAGAATTTATAAGTCTAGCTTCATACATAAGGCGCATTCCCCTTAACACCCAGAGTCGACTTTATAAAAATAAAATCCTCTGCGTTTGTCAAAGCTTTTAAGAAACTAAAAGTAGCTTTGTTTGTGCAATTAGAGTATAAGAACGTGTGCAATTATTATCAATCAAAGTCTGTATGTTTTGATTAGAATCATTGTGGATTGAGTTTATAGATAATTTTCTTATGAATTCGGCTCTTGTACTGATTTATTATACTTAACAATCATTGAAATAGGAATTAATCGAAAAACCTATGTATTAATTAAATTTTGAACCTATCCCTAGGTAATTTATAACTTAGCCTCTATTTAACCCATTTACGACCAATGTTCTTATTTTAGAACATAAGTAATTTCATCTTCGCCTGCTTTTTTCAATGACTTTGAATATAAATCGTCTGCGTTTTTTTAGATATCGTCTGCTTTGCTTGGTCTTAAATGGGTTAAGATAGACTCTTGACAGGTGCAAGCCTATAACGCTTTTATATATCTATAATTTTATTGATAAAAATCGTTACTTGATTGAAAATAGTACATCTTAACCCATTTACGACCAATGTTCCTATTTTAGAACATAAGTAATTTCATCTTCGTCTGCTTTTTTCAATGACCTTGAATATAAATCGTCTGCGTTTTTTTAGATATCGTCTGCTTTGCTTGGTCTTAAATGGGTTAAGATAGACTCTTGACAGGTGCAAGCCTATAACGCTTTTATATATCTATAATTTTATTGATAAAAATCGTTACTTGATTTGAAAATAATACATCTTAACCCATTTACGACCAATGTTCCTATTTTGGAACATAAGTAATTTCATCTTCGTCTGCTTTTTTCAATGACCTTGAATATAAATCGTCTGCGTTTTTTTAGATATCGTCTGCTTTGCTTGGTCTTAAATGGGTTAAGATAGACTCTTGACAGGTGCAAGCCTATAACGCTTTTATATATCTATAATTTTATTGATAAAAATCGTTACTTGATTTGAAAATAATACATCTTAACCCATTTACGACCAATGTTCCTATTTTGGAACATAAGTAATTTCATCTTCGTCTGCTTTTTTCAATGACCTTGAATATAAATCGTCTGCGTTTTTTTTTAGATATTGTCTGCTTTGCTTGGTCTTAAATGGGTTAATTTTGATTGATGATAAATTTTCACTAAAAATAATTATTTTATACTAAATCAATTTTGCTTGTTTCATTGCTGTCGTTCCTTTTGACTAATACGGTTAAAAACATCTGGAAGTGTCAAATGAATTAGTGAGGTATGTCTGATATTAGTTTTTTCCAAAAAAAAACATTTTCAAAGCTGTCACAGATGTGAATATGTGAAGATTTAGTGACTATCAAGATACTTTTAAAATTTGAATTGACTTTTTCCTTTGGCGAGAAGTAGAGGGTCCTTTATATTATGAAGTGAACAATTAACATAATAAATGAAAACAACCGTTGAACTGCGATTGCTTAACAAATATTCAGACTGAACGTCTGTCCATATCACCTGATAATAAAACATGTTACTGAAAAAAACCCAAGATCATCAAAAAGATTCTCTAATAGGAAAGCTCTGAGATCGGAAAAAGTCTGTTCTAAATAAATTCACCATGAAATGAATTGCAAAATTTCATACTGTATATAAAGTGTATAAGAAATGGCGTAGAGTAGTAATTGCCAAAACGATGAATATACCTTTATTTACTGACATATGAAATATTTTGAGTGAATTAGACCAAAAGGTGATTTATATTATAATTTGATCATATAGTAATTAAATTAGAAACACTGCAAGTAGAATTTATTTTAAAGTTTATTTGACATTGATTGGGAGATTTGATTGATTTTTTGACACGTTTTTCATAAAAAAATAAACATTATCTTGAAAATTGGCGTATATGTGTAAAAAACATTTTGTATTTCAATCTTAATATATTTAATATGAAAATAGCTTGGCTGGAGTCGTAAGGTAATATAAAATCGCAGCGTGAGTTACTGGAAGGGTTAACGACATGAAATCAATATTTTGTATTAATAGAAAAGAATAAATTTATTTTAAATATAAAGTTTGTCTTTGTAAAAAATATGAAAATGGATAAAATTTGGAGAGTAAAAGGCAGGTGTTGTTGTATAAGTAGTATTAAAGTGAAATGCATTAGTCACAATCAAAATGTAGAATTATTAGGAAGAAGGAAAAGCGAGAAGACACCAATTTATTCATTTCCAACTGGTGACTAGAGAAAAGAGACTAGGTCTGTTTTTCCTAGCTGCACTCGTGCTGTGTCTGTGATCGCGCTGAATGCTCTTTTCGTGGAAGGAGGAGGCCGGCGCTTCGCCATTCTCGTCCAGGCTGCTGAGGGAGTGGCCGCTGACGGCGTCCTTGTTGAAGGTGCTGTTGAGGTGCGTGAAGTTGGAGGAGGATGCGCGCTTCAAGTGGTATGGCGAGGAGTATTTGATGGAGAAGGCGCGATTCACGGAACTTCGGAAGGCGTTCTTCGCAGTTTTGAACGCCTTGTTGAATATTTGGTTGAGGTTGCCTCCGTTAGCGCTATTTATTTTGATGTTATTGGGGTGCAGAGGGAGTAGAATGGATCTTTTATCGGACACGCAGAGTGTGTTAACCACATTCTTGCTGATCGATTCCAAAAGGGCTATTTTGGATATTTGCTCATCTTCTAAGGAAAAGATGAGGAGTTGGTCGTCCAATTTGATATTATCACTGCATATTATAGCGAAGGCATTTCTTAATTCTTTCGTATCGACTATGTCGCCTAATATTTTGATGTGTGATAAGTGAATTAATTCGATGTGTTTGTAAAGGTACTTTGTAGAGGTGCTGCTTCTAATGTTGGTGGAAGAAACTGTCAAGATGGAGCTTTTAGACATTTGTCTTCTCTTACAAATTTCCAAGCAGTCGTTGAATAGGAATAGGTAGAAATTGCGGCCTTGATAAGGGTCCTGGCATAAACCAGTAACACGCGCCTTACTTATGAAGGTTCTTTGGGATGAGAGTAAATTTGGAGGACAATTTTCAATTTCTTTTACAATTTCAAACATGCGAACTTGCGTTTCCGTCGTTCTCTTGCTTTCATTGAGTTTGTTCAAAACATCTTTGAGATTAGGAATGGCCGTGTTCAGCAGCGCCCAGTCCGAGTGACTTTGACTCGTGTGGTTGAGCAAATCACAGAGTAAAAGAATCAAACTGGGGAGTCTTTGAACAGGACGAATGAGTAAGTCTTCCAAGCTCTGTCGTCCACACTCCGGCTTACTTTGACACATCATCAAAAAGGCATGAAACTTTGGATTATTCACCAACTTTTTAAGAGTGAAAGTACTGTCGTTGTAGAAATTGATGAAGGGGGGATAGGCCTTTAGAAAATCGTACATGTGCTCATTGAAGATACTTCCTATTGTTTTGCAATCCGTCCAATTCTTCAGGCAATTATTCAATTTGTCGAGAAGCGAGTTATGAACTTCGTATATAGGCAAGACATTGCCAAACAAAAGTTTGATATCCGTGTTGTCAATACTTGGATCTTTCTTGCTGCATATATAATCTTCCAGGCCCTTTGAGTAGACGTTAATTATTATGTGGAGACAGTTGACATAGTTGTTTTCGGTCTGCAGCAATTCATACGCCCTCATATGCCGAGGAGACATAGCGTGATTGAAGGTAATTATTTTAGGAGCTTTTGAATTTTCCACACTCTCAGACAACGATAATTCACCAGAAGAATCAAGAAGGGAATATGACTTATTCCTGTCATTGAGAGTGGAGCGTTTGCATGTGAGTGAGCGATCTTCTTTTTTACTACTAAACAAGAAACTGTACAGATTTTCATCGGCACAAAAGTCAAGCTGAACAGACGCCCAAAACCATTCAACTCTCACGACAAACAAAGACATAGTGTCTATAAGCTTTATATTTTCTGGAAGAACATTTTCATCGTTTACAACAAGATGAGTGCAGAGCACATTCTCGCAGTCAATGATTTTGGCAGCCTGTTCAAGCGCTAAACTCTCCATACACTTTTTATCGTGTTGTTGAAAACCAATGAAGCTGATGAAGCAGCCGACAAAAGGCTTTAAGGGGAATTTGTTGGCGCCTTTGCTGATTAACGCACTACTCTCTTCACAAGAAGAAAATCTTTTCAGCCAGCACTTTATCAGCCACTCCTCACTCATGATGGGCGTGGCAAAGTTCGTAGCTTTCCTGTACTTCTCCCCGCCTACACCAGACGACACCAAATGCGTTATCCTAGAACACACAAATTTCTTCTTAACTTGAGCTCCCATTGCTTGAGCTAGAAAGACTAAATTTAGTAAGCGAAGTGTATCGAAGTACCTAGAAAAGCAGATCGTCACACCCCTCATAATGTCAGAAAATATTGGGTGTTTGTAGCAGGGCGGAACTTGGCCCAACTTGGAAAACTTCAAAAATATCGGAACGCCAATGATTTGTGCTTTGGGTGGCAGATATTTGTGAAGGTAAAAGTAGGACTCACCTATGAAATCATCAAGGATGAAGTAGATGATTTGCTTCTTGTGTTTTGCTTCACTCAAATGCGACTTGAAGTACAAATCAATAACTTGATTGTCGAATGTCTTCACACTTTCAATAGCACTATAGGAAAAGGAGCACTCATTCATAATTCTCAGTATACTTTTGTTACGATACACATCCTCTCCAACTAAAAAAAAGTGAGAATTGTATCTTGAAGAAGCGGGCTCACACTTATTTATCATTTTATCTAAAAAAAATTAGGTTAAACTTTTATATTCTACTTGTACAATGCGTGATAATAATAATCAATTTCCAATAAAGAAAGGAAAAATTGAATGAGTAAAAATAAATGTTTGAGTTATGAAAAATACGGCACTAATTGAAATGACAGACTCAACTTTTGACAGTTGTCACGAAATATTTATCCATATAAAGATAGAACCAAAAATAAGCTTGCACGTCTGTCATTTGCGTCATTTTTTCAACTGTTCAAGAAAATTATATTTCTCTCAAAAAATAGAAAAAATAAGGTAACAGTATCTAAAAAAGTTCTGTAACATCCTTAAAATTATTGGGGGCGAATTTTTTTGTTGCAATTTTCAAAATTAGTGGTCTGGAAATACCACGGGAGACCAAATATTCAAGCAATCCTTTAAAATAGAGTGTATACAGCGCATACCTAAATTTATAAGATTACTTTACATTTTTTTTTACAAAATTGGTGAAATTTAAATACTATACTTCCAGGGAAAATATTTTAATTACATAACGCTTATACAGGAAGGGCATCCGATCATAAAACCATTGCTCCAACAAAACCTTATGGATACAAACGAATAAAGATTGAGATGGGCAGGACATGTAGAGAGACGGGATGATGAAGATTAGATAAAGAAGGTAATAAAGATGGAGATTGATGGAAGGAAGAAGCGCGGTAGACCTTGTCTGAAATGGAGGAATGCGATTGAAAGGGGATATGAGTATGTACGAAATCGACATAAAGGATAGGAAGGATAGAGATAGATGGAAGAAAGCGATGGAAAGTTTGAAGTTTGTATCCATAAGGAAGGTGCACCCTCCAAAGAGGACAACCCACCTTCTAAAACAAAATGAATGATGATGATGATGATAACGCTTATACACTAGTTTAAAAAAAACAAAATTGTTGGGGGTGAATAGGCTTTTCATTTGGAAATGAAGTAGTCTATCAGGCACACTACAGGAATTGATGAAAAGATATTTGATTGATAGAGAAAACAAATAACTGAAGGTTGGATTCTTTTATATGAGTGAATGTAGTCTGAAGGAAGAGACTACTAGACACCCTGCGATGTTTATATGAAAAAAATGTTATTGATTCAGGGGGGCACATCCTTGAAATTATTGGAAGGGGTGGACTTTCAAGCGTCTTCCAAAAAAGACAAAAAAATTTTCTGAATTCCCACTGCTCTCTTGTCTATTCTATTTCATTCTTAATTAAGTTTAATGTAAACTTTAACCCCCGCTCTATTAAGCTTAACGTCAACCATGAATGAGGACTTATATATAGCTCCTTCTTTCTCACTTCAAATAGATGCGCACCATCTCCAAATTATGTGTAGAAAAGGGGTAAAGAAATTAATTAACAATAAATAATCTCCCTAAAAAATGAAAAAATGTTTTATTGAGAAAAATAAATAAAAAAAACACATCCAAATTACATAACTTTTCTGAGGTAATTTCTATCAAAAATGTAAAACAGAACTAAAATTAGAAAACTTGGTATTGGAATTTTTCCATTCTTTTTAGTGTATAAGAATAAGTATAAGTTAGTTAGACTCTCAAAAAAGGGTTTAAAATAAGGATAAAATTGTGCAAACAAAAATCAAACAATAAATTAAGATTGCATTACTTCATTTTTCTCAGCATCATTCAAAAATAGTTTAAAAGCTAAATTGGTGCAAGCTATAAAAATCTACAAAAAGTAAAATAACTTTTAACATTTTGCAATGATTTGCCTTTTATAATAACTTTTAAGGAAAAAAAAGTCTATCAGAAAATGTTATAGAGCTTCAACAAAAACTAAAAAATTTTACAGCATAACTTAAGTTTTTTTAAAACTAATTTGACGTATCCCCACAGCATACTCTATGGGTGGCGCATGGCAGGTTGGTTGGATGATGGACTCAGCATGGAAGACACTGGATTCGATTCCTCATCGATACCAATTTGTTCATAGTTTGACATAAGCGGTAAATCAGTGCCTTGTCAATGAAAACACATCCACGGTACCTTTACCTGACCTTTTACTCAAAATTGAAAAATTTTCTATATAATTGACATAAGAGAAAGGAGACAAAATAAACTAATAAAGCAATTTTCACCATTTTAAAATGAAACTGCCTGTTCTCAGAATAATTTCAAAATAATAGAAGGCATAAAAAATTAGATGGTTTATTTGATATTTTCAAGTTTTTATAAGCAACAAATGAAGTAGCTAACACTTATAGGGTGATTTGGTAACGCTTGTATTTTTTTACATTTTGTAAGGAATCATAGTATACAAAAAATGGTAGTTTAATCACTTTTTCATAAAATTATTTAAGTCTAAGAACACAATATCTTAAGAAAACTATTTAAACTCATAAGACTCATAGTATATGAGAACAAGAAAATCATTGCGTTTTTTGAATATTTCTGTCTACAAATAAAATTCTGACAGCGGTCATAAATAGATCAAGTACATTTTTAACAACTGAAACATTTTGTTTCAATATTATATTTTTATTATAATAATTTAAACAAATTTTCTTAAAAAAATGATTTAATTAATTATGTACAGTGTTACTTACAAAATTTAACAATCGAACATTATAAAAAATAATTAAACAAATAGAGTATTTTTGCTTTTAAACTGAATAGCTAATCAAAATATTCATTCCCAAATAGCTATTGAAAAAAAAATTCGTGACTTGAAAAAATTAAAGTTTTCAAATGTTACAAAATGTAACAAACGTACTGATAAAGTGACCTTTGGTGAAAAAAATTTTTAACGTGAGTCTAACAATATTCATTGATATAAAATTGTAACGATTGAAAACTATTTTTCTCTCATTTAAAAACAAACAAATTTTCATTTTTGCAAAATGTTTGGTTTATTGATGGAACTAAATTTTTACCAAAAATCTCAGTGATTAATTTGAATAGCTGAACTTTGGTATCATGAAAAAAGGTTCTAAAAATATTGAACTTATATTCCGCTAAAAACTAGTTTCTAATGAGATAAAATAGAATTATTTTTAATTTAACCCTATTAGTGCTGGGGGGAGGGGCGTTTTCACTAAAAAATTAATTGTAGAAAATTGGCTGAATCATATTCCTTCAAATTTTGTGACTTTTCCTAAAATCGCTAGTTGCATCTTTTGAAACCATTTTCATGGTAGTTGAATGACCCTTTCATGTCCAAAACTGTCAATCAAAATCAAAAATTAAAATTTTTCAACAAAATTTTGACATTATCTGTACTTAACCTTATAACTTATATACTTAAAATTTATAATTATATACAGTTTGGAACGCAGAACACTTTATATATTTAATTTTTTCAATAATCATGGCTACTTTTTAGAAAATGTCAATCAAAATTTTGATTGATCAAAAATATACCTAATAAAATATACCTTCAAATTTTACATAAAATATATGTTTTTATACCAAATCGGTCATGCTGTTTTCATTTCTGGGCTCATTTTTTACATTTAGGATTTGAAAATACTACTCATTTTTCACATTTAGAGGTTTTAAAATATCTGTCAATGTCAATCAAATTTGCGGTTTACTTCTAAAAGCTATCTCCAAAACTATTCTCTCAATTTTACATGAAATATATGTTTTTATACCAAATCAATCATGCTGTTTTCATTTCTGAACACATTTTTTACATTTAGGATGTGAAAATACCTATAAGTGTTAATCAAATTTGCGGTTTTACAAATTGTCTCCAAAAACATTCATTCAAATTTTACAATTAAATATAGGTTTTTATACCAAATCAACCATGCTAGTTTCATTTATGGACTCAATTTTTGCAGTTTGAATTTGAAAATACCTATAAGTAACAATCAAATTTGCGTTTAGTTCTAAAATTTGTTTCCAAAAATATTGATTCAAATTTTACATGAAATATGTTTTTATAGCAAATAGATCATAATGATTTCATCTGAACACAGTTTTCGCATTTAGAAGTTTTACTGCTAGTGTCAATCAAATTTGCGGTTTATGTATGAAAACTATATCCCAAAATATTCTCTCTAATTTTGCATGAAATATATGTTTTTATAGCAAATCGACCATGATAATTTTTATTTCTGAAATCATCTTTTGCATTTTAGACGTTTTAAATGTCTGAAAGTGTCAATCAAATGTTCAATTTACGTCTAATGTCTACAGAAATATTTTTGAAACTTAAATAAAATATCTGTTTTTATGCCAAATGGAAGATGCTGGTTTCATTTTTGACTCAGGTTTGGCATCTATGGTTTTAAAATATCTGAAAGCTTCAATCAGATTTGTGGTTTACTTCTAGATACTGTCTTCAAAAATATAAAATATGTTTTATACCAAATCGACTATTCTTATTTTATTTCTCTACTGGATTTTGGATAATACGTTTAAAAAATATCTGGAAGTGTCCATTGAATTAGTGATGTATGCCTGAAAATCAATTCTGTAAAAAAATTTCAAAAAATCGTTGTATATTAGTTATATAGTAAAAATATACTTTTTTATATATATATTTTGGATTATAATAGTTTTTTCAATGATCGTGAGTATGAAATATTTATTTAAAAAAACAAAACGTATTATAAAATCATTTGAAGATTAGTATGAGAGAAAAAAGCAACCTGATAACTAATTGAAAAGGGAACCGTTTGAACTGAGATTGGTTGACAAATATTCAGGATGAATATCTCTTCATATCACCTGATAAACAGCCTAAGATCAACTAAGCGGAATGCTTTGAGAAAAGAAAAAATTTGTTCAAAAGAAATCCTTAGTTTTTTTCGAACAGAGATTGCAGAAAATAAATTTCTAATGAAAAAAGAGCTACCAGAAAAGATCATCTGAATGAACTGAATTCAGCATACGTGAAAATGGGTATATATGTGTAAACAACTTTATATAATTATTTAAATAAAAAGTTTATTTTTGAGATAGATTTTCATATATAAATCAATTTTTTGATAGGTTTGATTAATTTTCATAAAAAGATGAAAAGGATCACTGGATTTAGCATAGTTAAAAAATATATATCACATAGAAAATATTCATAAAAACATAATATCTGAGAAATAGCAAATTTAGACCAATTGGGTTTAACATATATTTAATTTACTTTTAATCGCAATTAAATAAACTTTTCAGCATACTTAATTTATTCGAATTTATAAATAGGGTCGAAATAATTTAAATCTTAATAAATTTAAGTGTAGCTCAAAAATTGCAATGTATTTTAGTCTGAAATTAAAACCGAGCCATGAAGATATAATCCCACCTCCTGTTAGAATATAACCAGTGGTGGTTTTACATATATTTGCCATGTCCACCCCTCCACATCAAACACCTATTTTACTGGATTTAAAATTTACTCGAAACTTTTTATAATTTAATTTTTTTGAGTGGGTTTTGCATCCAGGGGAAGAAATATCTCTTTTATCTGGAAGGGTGAATCTTAGTTCAAGAGCACTCTTAATTTGATTTTCATTCATTGGAATAATTCAAAGAAAAAAAGTAAAACATATATATTTGGTAAATTGCAAAATTTATAAAAATTATCGATTTAAAAACTTGGCCCCTCACTTTTGAAAATCTAGAACCGCCACTGAATATAACCATTTAAAAAAATAAAGACAAAATAACAAACGACAATAACTGTCATTTGTAAGAAAAATAAGGGACAAAAACAGGAAAAAGAAAGCAAAGGAATAATCTTTTGAATAAAGAACACTTGACAACCCTATCTTAACCAGGTTGAATAGCACCGTCTTAGAATACAGGAATAAAAAACCAAAAACCTTTTTGGGAGAAATTTTTTTGGAGCCTTATACTAAAAAATTCCTCAAGTGGGTGAAAAAATAATGCGTTTCTAAAATTAAGAATTTACTCTCATCTGTGAAACAAATTTTATTAATTTATAAGCAAAACTGAACAATCCAAATCATCATCACATAAAATCAAATATATTCATTAGAAAAAATGTAGTTGAAAAAAGTTTAGAAAATAAATCTAAAATATATATTTTAATACCCCACTTCTAACAACGTAACTAAATTTGTACAAACTAATAAAATTCTTTTCTTGATCTTCATATAGAAGAAGAAAAAGTTATTTTTGGAATTATATAAGACAATATAAAAGTACAAATACATACATACATACACACAGTAGTGGGATTCAGCCGGTTCGTTAGAACGGTCTCATGGAATTTTGTGAGTTTAGCCAACCGATTAGTCGCTGTCAGTAGTCTTCTGCCTCTCATTCGAAAAGAACCAGAACTGTTGGGACGGTACGTTTAGTTAGTGATTTAGTGCATAGTTTATTTATACAAGTGGTAAACAGGTTTGTTACCATGTGTATTGTGCTTGTTTTCTCTGTACATTTGTGTTATTAACCTGTTAATGACCAACGTATCTTATATAATACCTTAATTTTAAAAAAAAAATTTATGTCATTTTTTTCATATCTATCAAAAACATAAAAAATTTTAAGTATAGCGCCTTTTTACATATAGTGAATCACTAAAAACTTTATTTTATTCTAAAATCAATTGCCTCAAATATTGCATCACTTAGGGGTAACAATTGTAGAATTGATTACACTTTCTGGAGGCTCGTATTTATAACAAGTTTCTCCTGGATCATTGGTTTTGATGTGTAATAGTCCTGAGATGGTATCTAAATCAAGCTGATTCTTTTTATCAGCTTTTATATCATGCTGTAATTGAAAAAACATAAGATTCCGTAGAAAATTCTGGAAGAGTCAAAAAATCCGTAGGACTATTTTAGCCTCAAAAACACTGAATTTACTAAGAATTCTCTCAATTTTTTTGTTTTTCTTTCCATGGAGTATTATTAATCAATAACCCTAAGTAAGTAATGATTTCGAAATTCCTTTTTAGCCATTTTCTTTTTAAAATTTGTTTTTAAAATATAAAAAGCGTTATGTCTGCTCTTAAAATACAAGTTTGATAGCAGTCATTGTAAAAATTAGTTTATTTTTGTAGAAAAACGGATGTTTTTTTTTATTTAAAATTAAAAAAATTTAAAATTTGGAATCTCGATCCCAAATATCCTTTCTTAAAAATTTTATCCCTCTTATTAAGCTAAATTTCATAAAAACTCATTTTTTATCTATATCTACAATTAAATGCATAGCTAAAAATGAACTTTAGAAGGCCAAAGTTAAGCTATATTAATACTTTTCTTCCAAATATACATAAAAAATTTTTTAAAATCTCTTAAATTTAAGCAATTTCTTTTCTAGTGATATTTTTAAGTGAAGAGGCTATTTTTATAGACCAATAATATATATTTTTTGTACTATTAAAGGGAAATTCAAACTGCAAAAAAATGAGAATCGTTTGAATTGCGTTTCAGTATATCTAAATTCTAAAGATTTTTCAATAATGTTTGTTTCATTTAACTTCTGTGCTTGTCGTACCCATACGGGTGGGTGGTAGCAAAGCTCACATAAAAGTTTATTTTACCTCCTCCCCCCTTAAATGCTTCCCTTTTCTTTTTGCGAAGATATCAAGAATGATGATAAATGTAGATTTATTTATCAATTTTCTTCTTTCACATAATAGAAAAATTACTATTTAATGAATTTTCATTTTCTTTATATATATATATATCCCCCCCCCCCTTTTTAAATAAAAAGGGGGAAAAAGAAAAAAAAACTCTTTTTTTTAAAAAAAAAAAATTCCAAATTTTTTTTTTTAGATAGGGGGGGAAAAACAGAAAATTATAAAAAAAAAAAAATGGAAAAAAAAACCCTTTTTTTAAAACCGGATAAGCCTTTTAGAGAAAAAAAAAAAAGGGTGGGTTAAAAGTAAAAGGGCCGCTCTAAAGGGGACCGAAGTTTTGTTATGTGAAATCAATTTTAGCGGTACATTTTCAGAATTAAGCTACGTTGAAGTGTTTTTTTTTAATAAAACAGTAATCAGGATTTCGATAAATATATCTTTTTTTTTTGATTGCTTTTATGAAAAATTTCTATGTGGGGTGGGGGTCGATGTGAAGACAAATGTTCTATGAAGGGGTTGAGGGGTAAAAAAAGTTTTCCGATCCCTGGTAAGAATATAATCTCATCACTAACATCAGATTTTCTTGTTTTATTTATGTCTACTATTGTTTGGACTGTCAAGATGTATTGATGTTACCTTTTTTTTAATCAAATAAAGCCTTATCTTATTAATTTTGTTATATTAAATGAAATACCTATGTTATGAAACAAATCTTTCCAACATATGTGTTAGCAACTCATCGTATAATTTATTACATTTTTTTTTGAGAATAAAACTCATATACATAAATTTCATATACTTATATAAAAAATATTTATAATATTATTGAAGATAATTCTTGCAATATAGATGTAAAAAGTTTGAAATAATTAGGATGATCTCGACTCTCATTTTCATCTCACTTTTATGTGAACATATTCGTATTGAACCTGACTATATGTTATTAAATCTCATAATTTTTTATATAGATAAGTTATAATTTCGATTTATTTACGAGTACGATATGGATAAATAAGTGAAAACTGTAAAATGTTTGTAATAATATTGGATATATGTAAAAAAATTTATTGATGATAAATTCAATAATATTCCTTCATCTATATTCAATCATTCACTTATTTCATCAAATTTGCAGCTCTTCCAATATTGAAATTCTAAAAAATAAAAATAAATAATTTTATGTGAGAAATAATAACAGTGTAATTAGTAATATATCAACAGCCTTTTACAGAGCTCTTTGTTGTAATGACAACTTAAATTTGGGCTTACTAAATAAGAAAACTAAAACTACGAATTTTTGAGCTCTTTATCCCCCCCCCCCCCCAGCCCCCACTATTTTTACTGCCCCAACTTCCTTTTTTGGATTAAGGGTAGATTTTTATATAAGAATGACCATATATATTGTATATATAAATTTAGACCCCTCCAACTTCCAATTTTTAGCTACGCCACTGACTAGAATAACATTTTGTTCAATACTGTCTATATATACATAACATTTTTAATACAATAGTATACAATATTTGTAAAAAAACATTATCTAAATTTATATGGAAATTACTGAGTCAAATAAACCAACCTGGATAGTATATAATAAAATCTTATACAGAGCATCTGATTCGCGTTCAAGTTATGTGAAGTTATTATCTGTATATTTATTTTTTGAAAAGCATAATATATGTTGACAAAATCGTATAAAAAAAATAAATAGAATCAAGCCTGGCAAAATTTGTGTAGAGGTCCTCAGAAGCAAAAAAATTTATCAACAGTATTTAACATGTATACCTGATTCATCTGATATTCAAAAAATAGGATCTACTGAAAACTTAACAAGTTTATGTAAAAAAATTTTAATATATTCTAAGAGCGAGCCGATATATTAATTAAACTAGGTTACTAGTATCATAAATTCATAAGACTAAATCAGTTTTACCCTGCTTTTCAATGCTGTTTATGCATAGGTGGAAATAAGTTTGAGCTCTTATTCTCCTATAAAAATCCCTGATGCGGCAATTGCGTCTCTTATAGCCTCTGAACAGCAAGTTTCCTGATCTGCCTTCACGTGGCGGGGTTGTTTGAAACCAAATGATTAGGAGGCGAAAGCGAGTATTAGACGCTTAAACCTTTAGCTCCGGGTAGAACAAACTCGTTAGCTCTGGATAGCTAAAGTTCTAGGAAAAAAAAACTCTGACTTTAAATTACCACTGCCTTGTGGATTGTGTAATTGGTTTTACAAAGGCTAAAGATCCCAGGTCTGAATACAAATACTGGTTAGCGTCAGGAAGGGCATCCGGCTTGTAAAAAAATGCTCCAAATTTTATGCAATGATCCAAAAAGTTGGGCGGGGTACAGCCCAAAGTACTCCATGGGTGTTTCCAGTAATCTACGTCAAAAAGAATACTGGAAAAAAACTAACGCCTGCAAGTTACAATAAGCTTAGAATAGCCTCATGGAATGTAGGTACACTCACAACAAAAGCAAACGAAATTGTGGAGGAAATGATAAAACGAAGGATTGAAATAGCTTGCGTACAGGAGACAAAATTGAGCGAAAATATCTCTAGAAAGCTCATTCAAAGTTTCAAAATTGTATATAGCCGATTTACCAACAGAAGGAACGCTGTAGTTGTGATTATGAGTGAAAAATCGAATTATAATTGAAGTAAGAAGAGCAGGTGACAGAATAATTTTATTGAGCTTTAAGGCATTGATGAAATTATAACAGTTTTTGTCAATATATGCGCCTCAAGTTGATTGTAGTAGAGAGGAAAAAAATAAGTTTGCAGAAAAACTCGATAGTTTACTATCAGAAATTCCTGACAGTGAAACAATTATTTTGGCAGGTGACTTTAACAGTCAAATCGGCAAGGATAGTGATGGGTACGATGGAGTTCATGGTGGACACGGTTTTGGTAATAGAAACGAAGAAGGCAAAAGGATATTAGACTTGGCACAAAGAAACGATTTGACGATATGTAACACAAATTTTAGAAAGAAGGATAGTCATTTGATAACATATAGCAGTGGGGGCAAAAAAAGCCAAATAGACTTCTTCATGGTCAAACAGGGAAAAAGAAAATGTGTCAAGAATTGCAAAGTTATCCCTGGAAGTGACATTGTATCACAACATAGAATTGTTATTATTGATATGTTTATCACTAAAGAGAAAAAACTAAAAGTTATGAAGATAGGTAGATTTAAGACATGGCTACTCGAAGATAAAAAAAAATCAGGAAAGATACGAGAAAATTGTTGACAAAAGTTTGATGGAAAAACAAATAGATGAATAAATTGAAGAAATGTTGAGTCACCTCAAAACAGTTAGTTGGTTGCAAGTAAGGAGGTGCTGGGTAAAACCAAAAAAGTTAATAAAATTCAAAAAGAAACATGGTGGTGAAAGGAGGAGGTTAGAGGAGTATTGAAAGATAAAAAGTAAGCTTTCAAGAAATGGCAGAAAATTAAGTCTGAAGAGGATAAACAGATATTTAGAATTAAGAAGAGAGAAGCAAAAAGGACTATCTCTTGAAAGCAAATGAAACAGAAAAAATGTACAAATCATTGGGGAATAAAATGTGGACAAGCAAATTTTCAAACTTGCAAAGTCTAGGCAAGGAGATATTCAAGAAACTGGAAATGTTGACATTATAAAAAACATAGAAGGAAATTGAGAACAGATGGAAAGAATACTTTGAGGAGCTACTAAATTTTGAAAATAAACATGAACACACAGATAAAGGAGAAAAAGTTTTGGGTCCTGACTTTGTTTTGAAGAAAGAGAAGTATTGAAAGAAATGAAAGAAATGAAAAAAACAAAGCACCAGGAATCAGTGAAGTTAATATAGATATGATAAAAGCAGGCGGAGAAAAATGTTTGAAGATGACGACTAGATTGCTAGAATTCATTTGGAAGGAAGAAATAATGATGGAAGAATGGACTAAAAGCTTAATTATTCCGATTTACAAGAATAAAAGAGATGTGTTGAATTGCGAAAATTACCGGGGAATTAAATTGCTAGAACATGGGCTGTTTTAAACCTACCAATGAAACTGAAGGCCAAAGTGTATTTAGCCATAGTGACACCAGTCGTGTCTTACGGTTCAGAATGTTTGTGTCTAAAAAAGAAAGAAAAGAACAAGTTGTAAGTGTGTGGAATGAAAATGCTGAGAATGATGTTAAATGTAACAAGAAGAGATAGAATCAGGAATAAAGAAATAAGACGAAGAACAAAAGTAATAACGAGTTTGATAGATGTAATCGAAAATAACAAAATGAGATGGCATGGACACGTGCTGAGGAGGGAAAAAGATGAGAAAATAAGAAAAGCATACGATGCGCAGGTAAAAGGAAAAAGAAAAAGAGGAAGGCAAAAAATGAGATGGGGAGATGATTTGGAAGAAAGTATGAAAAAATTTGGTTTGAAAGAAAGCGATGCTACAGACAGAAAGCTTTGGAGTGAACGAATTAAACCCATCGACCCCCAATAAGGGGATAAGATGAAGATGAAGAAGAAGTTTTACCCAGGTTAACAAAAGTAAAATTATTTCAAGATCTGAGAATAAATTAATAGGAAATCTTATGCCAAAGAGAAAGATAGTGGAAGTTATAGATAAAACAAAATATCAATTTATTTAGTCTAGTTCAAAAACTAGTTCAGTTGCGTAGAAAAATGGAAATACAATTACATAAAAAATAATAGCAACATTTTTAATAAAACAATATAGGGTGTTACTTTTTTATTTTTGTTACAGATTTATTTATTTATCCAATTATTTATAAATCAAAAACAAAAACAAGTATGATATGAAAAAAAAGAATTTATAAGATAAATTGTGTTAAAATAAACAGGAATTAATTGTTATAGTAGTCATGAAAATTCCAAAAATTTGAAATTGGTTTATCATAAAAAAATTATTTTGAAGAATTTTAACACCTTCAAATTAAACCATTTAAGACCAATGTTTCCAAAGGGAACACAGACGAATTCTTACTTTAAATAGATTTAACCCTTTCGTGACCAGTGTATCATATATGATACATAAACAATTTTACCTTCGTCTGCTTTTTCAAATAGTTTTGTATGTGAATCTTCTGCTTTTTAATAAATATTGTCTGCTTTTTCTGGTGACGAAAGGTTAAATATGAATTACTTTAGTCGTCTGCTTTTTTCTGTCCTAAATGAGTAAACAAATTTAAGCGAAATAAATGCAAAGTTAGGTAGGTAGATTTCAAAGCACTTTCAAGCGTGTGCTTATATGCTCGAGGATGGAGATGTTGGTAGAGATAGGGAGGAGTTACAGATGTTTATCTAAAAATAGAAAGGAAGGGCAGATTAGTTTGTTATAGGGTTATCAACGGTGGTGAGTGTTGTTTCAATGGTATGAATGAGGGTTGCTAGGGATTTTAGTAGTATTGTGTGTAACAGAAGATCTTAGTGTGCTGTTGGAGATCTATTAAGTAAAGAAGGGCAGCGAATTAGAAGATCTTGGCGGTGATAAGGGAAGATTTGTCAGGTGAAGATGAGATGGTATGGCGTTTCTATTGTGTCGCATCCGAAACGACAGTATGGATTTTCGCTAACTTTAATTCGGAAGAGATATGCTTTGCATGGGCAGTGGCGTGATAGCCAACGAATGGTTGAACGAGGTGGTGTAAATTTTTTGTTTTTGAAAGTTGTGTGAATTGTGCAAAGAGGAGATAATGCATTTTGAGATGAAGATATGGACATCTGCCATTCTTCTAGAGAGGATAAGTGAATGCGCGTTAGAAAGGTTTTTAGAGGTAGGGAGTTGATGAGAAGAATGGAGGATGTTAGGTGTAAGTTTGAGGTTAAATAGTCTACGTGGGAGTTTTGGGTATTTTTAGGTGAGCAGGGCACCAGCATAGGTGTATGTGGAAATGTTTTGTAAGATTGATTAGGGAGGAAGCTAGTTGAAAGAAGGGAAAGGGGATGTTGTGTGATATAGAGAGATCATGGATTATATTTTGTGCATCGGTATAGAAATGGATGGTAGTAAAGTTGAGAAGGAGGTAGTTAATGTTGTTAGTTATCGTAGTGCAGGCGTGTAAAAGGCTAAAGATCACGCATTCGGAGATTAAGAATAGAGAATTTAATCGGGAGTGATGGATGTAAAAGTAGCGAGTGAAAGAGCCTTTGAAGAAGGCGTAAGCAAAGGAGGCACTTAGAGATTTCTTTGAGGCGTCTGTGAAGTTGATTTGAGTGAGGTTGTAGTGAGGTTGATGAAGAGGTGTGAAATTGATTGTTTTGCAAAAAATTGTTTTGGCATATAGACGTTTTGAATGGATTTTGTGCAGATGGGTGAGTTAAAAGCAATGGATGTATAGAGGGATGAACTAGGTAGTTAGCAATATTTGGTGCATATTTTGCTAATAGATGAGAGTAGAAAGAATAGGATGGAGTATTGCGGTGGGGTGTGATCGGAAGAAAGGGGGGAAGTAAGTTGTTTTATGTCAAGATGAAGAGCTTAATAATATTTTGAGTTGAAGTTGTAATGGTAGGGTGTTTGTTAGAATTTCTAGCCTTTGGGTGGAAGTAGTACGATATGTGTTGGTGATGCAAAATAGGCAGAGGCGGTGTATCTTGTTAAGAAAATAGATAGTTGTGGGGTGTTTTAAGGAGATGCCCCAGGAAAGAATTCCGTATTGAATTACTGGGAGGATTAAGGATGAGTATATGTATTTGGTGTGTTTGGGACGGAGAGCCCTGCTTTTATGTGAAAAAATGGTGACTGAGAGTTTTAGGTATATTTTTTTAAAGTGTATTGAAAATTTTAGGTTGGACTGGAGGTTAAGTCCTAGATATTTGATAGTCTTTTAGGCAGGTATAGAATTAGTGGTATTTAAATGAAGGGGTAAATTTTCTGTGTGACTGCGTGTGAAGTAAATAAGGCTGCTTTTGCTGGATTTAAAGAATATCTTATGTGTGTTTGCTCTTTCTTGTAGCCTTAGTTGAAATGAAGAGGATTTGGTGAGGTTTTCTTGTTGAGAGTTATTGGTTAAGGTGAATAATATGTCGTCTGAAAAACATTGAGAGAAACCTGTGTAGGTGTAGATTAGATCGAGAAGCGGGTCTATGAGGACTAGCCAGAGGATAACGGAAAGACATCCTCCTTGGGGAGTCCAGAGGGTTAGCATATGGATGCAAAGGGAAGCGCGATGTCGGAAAATGAGACAGCGGTTTGAAAGGTATGAGCTTATAAATTTGATGATATATGGAGGAAAGGATTTGTGGGCAAGGTTTATGATGATTGCAGGATGCTAGGCTGAGTTGAAAGCGTTGTTTTTTCCGAATTAAAGTTAGCGAAAATCCATACTGTCTTTTCGGATGCGAATAGAAACGCCATACCATCTCATCTTCACATGTCAAATTCATCGCCAAGATCTTCTATTTTCCAGGCTTTTTTTACTTAATAGATCTCCAACAACACTCCCAGATCTTCTGATACAACCAACACTACTAAAATCCCTAGCAAACCTCATTGACAACATTCAAACAACTCTCACCACCGTTGATAACCCTATAACAAACTAATCTGCCTTTCCTTTCTATTTTTAGATTAACATCTGTAACTCCTCCATATCTCTACCAACATATATATTTTATAAATAGAAAAAAAATTATGAAATAACTTCAAGTAATTTATAAGGAAAAATTGTATATAAAAACCATAGAAATAATAAATGCAGAAAAATATAGGAAAAATTATATTAACATTTCATAATCAAAATATTAAGCTCTACCAAATAAAAATACTTCAACAGCAAATAAAATGTTTTGTAAAATAAGATAACACAACTTTTCTCTTATATTACTTAAATGTTTAAAAATGACTTATTTCTTCTTTATTCCCTTTAATTTGAGACTCAATGGTTGCTAGGGTGTAACTCTAAGCTTAAGAGTTGAAGATCAGGGGTTCGATTCATAAGGCTCCCAACTCTTAAAAACAAATTTTCAAAAACTGTGATTAACGATCTTAAGCATAATGCGAGCATATAGCCTTATGGCTGAAAGTTCTTTGATATCTCCAACCAACGAATCAATGATCTTTAATTTCTATAGTTCCTAAACAATGTTATCTCATTTTATTAAAAAAAACTTTAACTGAAAAAAACTTCAATAATTATAATTAACCTAATTAAATTTAATATTTAAAATGATATAGAAAAATTATTAAAGAACAGTAATACCTTATATTTTAAACTAAAATATACGAGAAAGAAGGGTTTGCAAAGATAATCTGATCTTCTTTTGATACCTAATTAAATGAATTATTCTAGTTTTTTTTTCATTTTAAGTGTTTTTTAATAAATTAAGAAATAATGTTGTTATTTTATTCACGGTTCTTGACGCCAATCATTTTATAATTAAAACCATTAACCGTTGATCATCCAAGAATTAAACTAGAAGACACAGGTCATTTGAAATACGATTTATTTTTTCCGTTAACAGAAGAAGAAGAGGAAGAATTTATTATTATAATGAAAACAGAAGTAGAATCACAAGAAACAGCACTATAATATATATTTATAGTTAATCTAAATAAAATAAGACTCAAAAATGAACTTCAATATTTAGTAATTTTATAAGTTTATAATATATTTATTAAAACGAAAAAATTCTTCTTCTTCTTCTAGAACTAAACTAGAAGACACAGGTAATTTGAAATACGTTTTATTTTCTCCGTTAACAAACGTGTATACAAAGTTTTTGTATTATCCTTATTTCACCTCTAGATTATTCATGTTTTGAGACTCTCTTCAAAGACGCTCTTCGTGGAGAAGAAGAGCTTATCATTATTCCTTAACTTTCACTCCAATTTTTTATTTATTATAATTTATATTTTATAATTTTTGAAAAATAAAAAAGTTTTTTTCATAGTAAATATTTAAGTTCGGGCAGATATATTTCTCTTATCATAAGCAATATTAATGGAGGATTAATGAAGCTTACTTTTATTTATTTTAAATAAAATTTCCTCAAGAAAATTTCGTAAACTATATTTTTAAGATTCAAATAATTTATATATATATATATTATTTTATAGTTTTTTTTTGTATAAATGAAGTTTTATTTGCATCTTTTGATTTAAAGTTTTCTTGATAAAAGATTGGTTTATATATTTTTCTATTAGATGAGTATTTTTTATAGCTATTTGTTTAGGATGTTTTTACTACCTTTTGTTCAATGAATAAAAACTCTCTAACGTGGCTATTTGTCGTATATTGTTTTCTAGAACGTATCATAAATTCTCCATGATCTTTGGTTTGAGTCTCAGTATTCTAACTTGTTTCTTTATTGGTAAAGACATTTTACCGTATTTTAGAGGTCGACAATGTTTAGTTAGATATATGTAGGCTGCTCATCCAAAAATAAATTTGGCGGCTAAAGAAAATAATAAAGTTTCAAAGGAAAATAAATTTATATTCAATTTTTTGAAATTAACTTTTTCTTTGGTAAACATATCTTCGTACTTTCTTCCTACTTTGCATACTTAGTTTCTGAAGTTTTGATGTTCTACTATTAAGAGGCGATCCTCCCCTATCGCACTTGCGCTAAGCTTTCCACTGTATATATTGATTAAATCGCTAAACTCAAATGTCTTCGAAATTTATATTATATACTGAAAGTTGACATTTTTAAATTCATCTAACCTACCATCTGTTGAAATAGAGGCAGGCTTTTTACAATTCTAATTTTAGTCTTCAGCTATATTGTATCTTTATTTTATACGACAGTTTTATAGTTTATCTTATTTAATAATCCAAAAAATGCCCTATTTAATTTTATATTAAATTACAACTATATGGGTCTGGTATTTTTACGCAACCCCCCAAATTTTGTCGTAATTTCTCTTCCCTTAAATTTTACCTTAATTTTGTAGCAATCCTCCTAATTTTATGGCAAACATTTGCAATCCTATATAATTTTTATAATCCATCAATTTTGTGCAGTCTTGAAATCTTTCTTTTAATTTTTTTAAATTTTAAATCAATCTTCCAAAATGTGTCGTAGTTCCCTAAAATTTCTTATAATTCGTGTCAGTCCTTAAAATTGGCAGCAATTTTGGGCCCTTTCGTTTAGACATCACCATTTCGTTTGCCTTTTATAGTTATTTATTTAATGCTAACTGTTTACGAAAAAGCTATTCGTTACTTATAAGATAAGGGAGTGTTGCATCAAGAGAGACTGTGTGCAAATCGGCATTTAAAAAAGAATTATTTATCACTGTGGAGATGTAATAAAAGTTTGTGCTGAACTAAGTTGGTACTGAGACGCGATACGTGGTTAGAAGGTACTCGTTTATCTTTTAAAACGATTGTTTATTTTATTCATGCATGGTGTCATGAACTTGCCACAACAAATTTTTGTGAAAAACACCTTAAAATGTCTAATACAGCGTACACTGATTGGAAAAATTATATGCGTGAAGTGTATGCGGATTCACTGCTTCGAAATCCTGTGCAATTTGTTCGACAAGGGCTTCATGTTGAAATCGAGGAGTCCTGCTTCTCGAGAAGAAAGTACAATGTGGGCAGAGTTTATCCCCAGCAATGGGTATTTGGTGGAATTCATATACACTGTTCCTGATAGATCCGCTGAGACTCTTCTACCTATTATAAAAGAGTGTATTTTACCGGGAAGGACAATTATTTCCGATAAATGGCGGGCATATGCTAGCATTACATCACTAAAAGGCATGGCGTACAAGCACCTAACTGTTGACCATTCAAAATATTTTAAAGACCCTGGAACTGGAGAACACACTAACTCTATAGAATCGATATTGCCAATTTTATTCCTTTGCTTAAATAAAACTATTCTTAATATTCATTAAAATTATTAATTTTTTATTTTTTTTAATTTCACTTTCCTTTTATAAACAACAAAATGTGGGTAAACGTAGAGAATTTTCCTTAGAATTTGGCAACTAGGACATAACTATAAAAGGCAGACGAAACAGTTATTACTTGATGTGGCCGTCTAAACGAAAAGACCCGCAATTTTTGCTATTCCCTTAAATTTGTACTTGTTTTGCCCGTTTTTTTACAAATCTTTAATGTTGTTGGATAATTTCCTAATATTTAAAATGTGTAGTAAGATATTAGATTAGAAGCAGATCAATTGGCTCTTAAGACCAGTCGAATTGTTTTCAAAAGGGACTTCCAAAACGCTCGAGTCGTCTTAAGGCCAATTGTCCATTAACATTTGATTGCTTCAACTACAATGAATTTATATAAATTTTAGCCGATCTCATCAAATTATAGAATAAAAGGTGAAAGCGGAGTATATTTTGAGGGATTTCATTAAATTTTAGATTTTAATTCATTTTTTTACTATACCATATACCGCTAAGGATTGACAGACATTTTGGGGAATTGTTTCAAATTTTGGTTATTATTTATTTTTCATCTGCATTAAAAAAACAAAAATGCCGCAACTACAACCCCTACTTAAAATTTTAAAAGGCGCAATTTTGATTTTAAATCCGCAACCGCTCACCTTACCTAACCACACAACGGCATTTAATTCATTTTGATAAAAAATATAATTTAAATGATACTGCTTTATACATTACATTTTTTATTATGCGAAATTTAAAACAAAATTTTATTTTTTATATCAGCACTCTATAAAAATAATATTTCATTGACAGTTAGGCTTTTTAAAGCCGATCTTCTTGCAGAAATAAGATGTCCACTGTTTGTGCGAGTTTGTTTATGTGTAAATAATCTACTTATATCCTAAGAAACGAATAGAGCTTTGATGATGTAATAAAACTGTCTTACTGATGTTACACTTAATACAATGAGATATTAGCTATGAATGAATATCTCATAAATTTTAAGAATTAATCCGTCTGCAATTTTGTAATTTGCTGCAAATATTCTGATGTACTATTTAGTTGTTACGTTATATTTCAAATTAAAAGAGTTTCCAATATTGAAAATATGATCGTTATAGTTCGATACAAGCGCTGCAATGTGCCTTTTCGAAGAAAACATCCTATTGTACCTTTACCTTTATGCAACTGAAAAATTATACATTTATATACATAGTATCTTGTAAAATTTCTTTAGACCCCCTCTCATGCCCGATGGATATAAGAGAATAATATAGAATAATGCATCTTTATTCATAGATATTCATTTTATTTAATGTTTTCGTTTTTTTATCAAGTTTGTATGGAATAGTTGCAATGTTTTCACACTTTAGTTAAAATTTTTGTTAATAAAACTTAGTACAAATCATTTCATTTTCATGTAATTTATGGCGTATAACTTATGGAATGGAATAGTTAATTCATGGTATAAATTTAAGATTTATAGCAAATTTTCTTCCAAAAAATGTTTAACCTTTAATTTCTATTTAAAAAGGCCAAATTTAAACTCACAACTTCATACCTGTCAATTCATAGACTTATGTCCTAAACATATTTTCAAATAATTTACTTTATTAACTGAATATATGTGTAGATATAATATGAAGATTAAAGGATTCTTTTTTTCCTGTGTTACTAATATAGTTTGGTAACATTTCGTTGCTAAAAATTTTAAAATTTAATTTTAAGCAAGAATGCATTTCAGTACATAGTAATCAATACGCCTAACCAATTGATTTGGTATGAACCAAGCTTGTTGACAATTAGTGAGATGAGAAGTTAAAAAAATCATTTAGCTCCTAATCAATATTACATAGGATAGTGGGGCTGTCGAATAATTTACTGTTTGATAAATGAGGTCCAACTGTATTACCAATGAGTCTTCTAATACAACCCTTTCCATATAATCTTTAGAAGACAAAGACATTTTTAACCTTTGAACCCCAAATACAGAATTGGCTCAATCAAAGATTCTTTCCCCTAAAGATTTACAAGAGATTATTTTTAGAGCCATGGTATAAAACCTTCACTTGGTTAGGGTATAGCAGCATATTTTGCAATAGAAAGGACAACTGTGACCAATGGTTTCAATAACTGGTAAATGGAAATAAGGAGGGATAAAGACTTAATTACATCCGTCCAGTAGTGATCTATCATATATGAAGGATCTTGTTCCCTTGTTGATTCAGAAACTAAAAATTTTCAGCATGGCGGTCTCTTTATAATTTTTTAGTAGCTCGTAGTCTCATTAAAGAATATAAATCAACATATAAATTATAAACTACTGTACTTAAAAATCGACACACTTGTTTATTCAAAAATTGTGAGAACCATCCAAATCTCAATAGGCTGAATGCATCTTCTTTTTCTAAACCAGTTTGTCTAAATTTGGCTGTTTTGGCCAATGCAACTTTTATATCATTACTCACTTCCAATCTGTTTCGGGATTTGGCTTCAATGGCAGGTAGCATGGTAACCGCTTGCTCACACTCATATGTAGTGGCAAATAGAATCAGCTTTCAGAGCAATATTTGCGAGCATAGGACTCCCATTTCAATCGAAAAATCGCTATGAGATATTTCAGAAAAACATGTTTTGCACCTCCTCAATCATTAACCAAAACAATAAACTGTTCTTTAATTAAGAAATCTTTTGAGGCCAGATACTAATCGAGATTATAAACGGGTTTTTGATAAATCGATTTTATTTTTCAAATGTTTGTAGGTTTTCAAAATAAAGATAAATTTCTTGGCAAAGATATGCTACATGGTGTTTTATGGCTTCTAGGACATCTTTATTGATGAAAATAAGTTCAACAAATATCTTCCAAAATCGAGCAAAAGTTTTCTTTTCTAAGAATGCCATAATTTCAGCTTCAATTCAAAAGCTGTCAATTTTTTATGACAATGGAGTACTGTGATTTCTTTTCCTTGCATCGCTAGGTTAATGGAATTCATAGATTCAAATATGTTCACTAAAATGATATGAATATACGAAAACAGATATCAGAATATTCTACATGCATGCCTGGTTTGCTTTACATAAATTCCCGGATTTCTTTCTATAGTATCTATGTAGGCTTTGACACCACTAGTGTTAACACTGGAACATGTGGCGGAATATTCACGCTGATGGAAAAAAATTGAATTGGAATTTATTGTACTTATCTTATAGATGCCATGTTTTAAAATTCTACTTGATTCTCCTTTTTAACCGGTTAACTCCCGTGTCGACTATAGTCGACTTTACAAAAATAAAATCGTCTGCGTTTATCAAAGCTCTTTAATACAAATCTTCTGCTTTACATTAGATATCGTCTGATTATTCTGGTCGTTAATGGGTTAATAAACTTGTTACTAAATCTGCTTCAAGAAGTTGAAATATTGAAATACTTGAAGATTTCCCTTGTCATTGGTCTAGATTTGATCACTCAGATGATTACATAGAATTTCAATATCTTGGGGGCTGCTGTAGCAAAAATTCTGTAAAGTTTAATTCTCCAGGTGTAGTTTGTAGATCTAGATCAGGGTTTCTGAACTAGTGGTGCGAGAAGATATTTTCAAAAAACCTAAATTTTGATCAAAAATTTTTTTAAAATATTTTTTTCATGAACTTCTGAAATAACAATAATTTTCATAGAACACGATAAAATGATTACAACATATTGATTTTTGATGTGTGCAAAAAGGCGATAAGTTTTTTCTTTTTTATGTGTTTATGCCAACAGTTCAAGTCATAAATTTGTATCATGGTATTATTATTATTATTATTGTGCAAATTGGAGTGTTAATAATCTGTCTTGTCTCCTGTATATAAAAGGTCTTAACGTGTTGACCATGACATGCTGCATACAAGAATTTTATTATTATTATTATTATCTTACTTTTCATTTCATTCTATTTTTTCATCTGCGTGATTAATCGTCTGCCACACTGAAAAATTTTTCGTCTGTCCTGCTTCATTTGCATAAAGAATTTTTTCTCTAACCTTTCTCCACTAAAAGTATGTCTTCTTTATTCTTTCAACATTTTTAATCGGAAACGTGAATTTGCAAATTTTATCAAATTTACCCTTCATAAAAATAAAACGAAAATCTTTTATTTCCAGAGAAAATATATAAAATAAAATTACGTAAAAAAATGTCAGCAAAAAGAAAATGGGATGAGAGTTATGTTGAATTCGGATTCACCCTCACAACCGATAAAGAAGGGCTTGATCGACCACAACGTGTACTTTGCAATGTAGTATTTTCCAACTCCAATTTGAAGCCATGAAAACTGAAAGAACACTTTCAAAATCAACATGTAGGGGTAAAAACAGGGCTAACTGCTGAATATTTGAAAGCTAAAAGAAAGAAATTTGATCAAGTAGGCAAAATAACTTCTTTTGGATTTCTAAAAACCGATAAGCCAATATTGAAAGCCTCATATTTCGTTGCTTACCAAGTTGCCAAATGCAAAAAGCCGCACACAATTGCTGAGGATTTAATAAAACCATGTGTCATAGAAATGGCCAAAATCCTCATTGGAAAGGAAGCCGTTAAAAGTTTTCAAAAAGTATCCATTTCAAATGATACCATTCACGATAGAATTTATGATATAAGTTAAGATATTTTGGATCAAATAGTGACAGGCATAAATGATAGCCCGCTTAAAGTAAGTATACAGCTTGATGAGTCTACTGATGTTTATAATTATAGCCAGCTACTCGCCATGGTAAGATACATCAAAGAAAGCAAAATTAAAGAAAATTTTCTGTTTTGTGAAGCACTGAAAAAACAACAAAGGCTAAAGATATTCATGAGATGGTCAAAAGGTTTTTCAACAAACAAAATATTCCATTGGAAAAAATCGCTTCAATTTGCACAGATGGTGCACCCGTGATGCTGGGTAACAAATCTGGATTTGGAGAGTTAATGAAAAAAGATGTTCCAGATTTGAAGATCACCCATTGTTTTTTACATCGATATTCACTAGCAACTAAGTCTTTGCCTTCCAGTCTGAAACAAACACTTAATACTTGTGTCAAAATTGTCATTTATATACGTACTCGTGCCCTCAATAATCGATTGTTTCAAGCATTATGTGAGGAAATGGGTCAACAACACACTTCACTTCTAGGGGTTTGGCTTTAACGAGAGTTTTCGAATTGAAAAATCAGTTAAATCTTTTTTTGCAAGATCAATCACATGAACTTCAAGGCGTCTTTGAAGACAATGACTTCATAATAAAGTTGGCTTATCTTGCTGATATTTTCTCCTCCTTGAATGAAGTTAATCTTGTTTTGCAGGGTAAAGGTGTCACAATAATAAAAGCCAGGCAAGAAATAAACTCGATCAAGAATCTGAAGTCATTTTTAAAAGTTTGTCTCTCGGGGAGTTTTAGGCATACCAATTGTTCTATCATCATGCATTATCGAAAAAAGCTCTCGAAGTTCTTTTGCAATTTTCCACAGCATATTTGTATGTGCAAGGTTTTTCCACTTTGGTACAAATCAAAACAAAAGCAAGAAATCGTCTTAATGTTGCAAGTGATATGCGCATCGCTTTGATTCCAAATTTGGCGAGATTTGATTCACTCATTAATAAAAAGCAACAACAGAAAGGTCATTGATTAATTATAAAAGTTTTATTTTTTTTTTAAAAAATATGTTTTTTTGTTGAATAAATTGTTAAAAAAATTTGTTGGAGTGGTGCGAGGGAAAAAAATTGTTTTTTAATGATTCGAGTTGAAAAAAAGGTTAAGAAACACTGATCTAGATAAATGGTTCGTGCAATATACTCTTTAAAAATTTGGATTTTTAGAAAATAATTTTCTCATGTTGCAGATTTCAATAAAAATATCAATTTAGAAGGATTAAAAATTTTATTTCATTTGTAAAGTTTTCATTGAGTTTTGGTTTACTACAAAAAAACACAATATTTCCTAAAAATGAGTTAGAACTTTTGAAAAGCTTATACAATTACACAATTGATATAGAAACCGAACGTTTAAAGACATTCTCAAGACATCCTTGGTATCTTTCAGAAAAAATGTTACATTTGCATTGCTTGATTCTAGAATATCTATAGAAGAAAAAATAAAGATGGTTATAAACATGAAAAATGTAACACAAATGGTAAAACTGAAGCAACTATAAGAAATCTAGAACAAATAAAAGACTTAACTTTAAATCATTTCGGGGTTCTTTAGATACTTTTATCATATTAAAAATTTCATCCGTTTTTTGCTCTTAGATCCACGTCATTAGAATAAATATAGTATGAATAAGAAAATGAAGGTTTTAAACAATCAAAAACTATACTATCAAATTTATTCTTTACTAATGATATAGCTGAAAGAAGAATTTCAATGATACAATCTTATGCAAAATGTGAAACAACTAAAGATGAAAAACAATTTCTGTTTCTCATGCAAGTAGTAGAAAATCATAGAAAGCTATTTCCAAATGCTACAAAAAATTAACTTTGTTTAATTAATATATTTTTACCTATATGTAAATTTTAAATGCTTTGAGCCACCATTAAGCTTACTTTTTAAGATCAATTTTTTTGAATAGTTAATTTTTTTTAATTTTTTTTTTAATATCTTTTGTTAAACCACCCTAATGTAGATCATGCTAGAGCACGGTCAGTACACACTCCAAGTGGATGTTCTGGCTTAATAACATGTGTTGTAAAAAATTTATCACCTTATCAAATGTCTCTTGCAGTGGTTCTACTGCTTGTGTAAAACAAAAAAATATATTAAATAAATTACATTTTCTGATTAAGCTAGATATTAGCATGGTATTATTTTGTTCGTTATAGTGGCTAAAATCATGGGGGGTTGTTTTCGGTGTCCTATCTCGTGATGTTTTGGAGGATAGGATGTATATTCAGCATTCGACTTTAATTTATATACCATTGTTTCACAACTAATCACAAAAGTTTTTGTGGTATTGACAACTTCAACTACAAATATTTGAGAATGTGCGCGACAGTTTTTGTTCTAGAATAAGAGACTGCCTATTTTTGAACGCGGAAATTACTCCAAGTGCTCGATCAGTACTGTTTTCAGCAAGTTTGTCTATTCTCTTGAGCCAAATGATAGCTATACGATTCTTGCATTCACCTACTTATTTTGATATATAACAAATAATAAATATTTTTCTTTTTTCAGCATAAATGTCCAGCTGTATACTGTTGACAGATATTTTGAATTTGATTGAAAGCATTACGAGTGATGCGTCCAAGTCCATGCATTGCAAAGAATACTTAAAGCAACTGTGTCAAAGTTTCTCTGATGAATTCCACAGGTGAGGCATTTTTTATGTAATAATGTTACAAATGTTTTACTCTCATAACCGTGTGTGGATACATTCTTGTATTTTTTATCACCATATATTTCTGCTTTTTTGTTTCTAAACTCTTGAATGATGTGTTCTCTCTCATTCACTTTCCATGAAAGTTAGTTATAATGATTGTTTTTGTTGAAGTGCATGATACAGAGATTTCGAAATGGAAGGAGCGCCTCCCTAACAGAATATCTAATTTTATGAAGGATGGGAAACTAGTATAACGAAAAGAAAATTTGATAAGAAAATTCTTCACTTTTTGAACAGTTTCAACAGCGAAAAAAGATGTAAAAGTATTAGAATATCATTGAAACTTTATTTACCTGATATGCATATCTATCATCATCATCATCATCCTTCTTCATTCGCTCTCAAAAGGAGCACGTCTTTGTCCTGGCGAGCCAAGGTCAGCCTGATGTGTATATCTATAGAATACAGAATATTTTAGTTAGAATTATTTTTATCAGACAAATCCAAAAGTAGTTTTATGTTTTCATTATTTTAAGATAAAAAATTAACTCAGGGACTGAATCAGAAAACAGACTCCCAGTCGAAGGCCACACGCAGGAGATTGATTTATTGCAAAGAAAGAAGATGGCTGAAACATTTTCCTCAACCTTTAAAAATTTTCTTTAAAAAAATCTAAAAAGAAGTATAGCGAAACTTCCATAACCTTTGCTGTGATTTGAAAACATTGCCAGCCGAAGAGATTAAGCTTTTATAAGCTTCGCATCATCCCTAATTTTTTTTTACTTTTTAGGCCTTTTTTTAATTTTCAAAAACTCAAATAAATAACGTCTACCTAA
Organism: Nectonema munidae; assembly: GCA_030549495.1. Lineage (NCBI taxonomy): Eukaryota > Metazoa > Nematomorpha > Nectonematoida > Nectonematidae > Nectonema > Nectonema munidae. The sequence goes on along the minus strand of JAUIRK010000333.1, from coordinate 412,006 downwards.
TTTTAAACATATTCATAATTTAAAAATTCTAATTGATAGTGGAAAAAATTAACGCCATCTTTTATTTTAAAAAATTGAAGAAATTGTTTATTATTCATTAGATTATATTTAAGTGCAAATATTGTAGTTTATAGCCTTTGTAATAAAAATATTTTATGCGACTTTCACATTTACATTTGAAAATAATCTGAAATAATTGATATTTTTATATTTTATTATATACTTTCAACATGAAAAACGTCCTTACATTCATATATAAAATGAATATATCAATGATAAAATGAAACTTATATTTACAAAAAGTAGGCAAATGTTCGTATTAGATTAAATTTATTTTCATGCACTGTGCTATAAGACAGAAAGGTTTGTTGTGAAGGCAATTTTTACTGATTTTTGAGACAATTAAGAGCTTTATGTTCCTCATAACAGTTTTCTTTGCATGAGAAGCTCTTTTTTATCTGGCTATTCTACTATAATATACGGTTGAAATAGCTATATCTAAATAGTTCCCTAGATGTTCTATATGTAGTAGGGTTTTTTTTTTATCATTTGATTACCTTTGTCTATCCCTGATTTCACATTATTATAATATAAACGGGCAATCTTTTCCTAAAAGGTCCATTTCTCTGTAATTCTCACTGCTCATCATTAGGACTTCTTTGAAATTTTTGTTAAAATGTTTTTGCGGTATATAAGTTCTACTAATTAGGAGTATACCGTTCTAGATTTGCATACCTGTAGATTTAGATTCTGCAAATATTTTTCCTTAAATATGAAAGGTACGCATCTTCGATTATAATTTACTGGAGCCAAAAGAGAAAAATTAAATTTTTTGCCCAAACATATAATCCATCGTCCATAAAAATCTATCTACACAAATTCCTGTGCCTTGCGCTAGTCAACTTTACATACTAATCTTTTCACTATTTCAATTCTACTAAAATAATGTTTATTCACCAGCTTACTGATATATATTTCAGGCGCTAAATAATAAAAAGAAGGTAGGGAGTGATTGATGTGACATAAAGATTTGTATTATATTTTGGAGCATCTTTGGGAGCTTCTGGAACACCTGCCACATATCTAACTTTTGCGTTTCTTGCTCTTCTACTTCGTTTTGCGGGATCAAAGGTATATGAAGTAGAGTTGGGGTTTATTTCAATATTCAATTCCAAGTTGTTTTATACAATTATTTGAGGTTTTCGAAGTATTTATTTTTATTAATTCAAGTTATCAATAAAATTTTTAGGATACTTTATGTCATGGCCTCTCAGGCCCTATACGACCATCCAAGGGTTAGAGGCATCAAACAGTCAAGTCAATTTTTATCAAGCAAATAAAAGTGATAGCTATTGAATATTTTTGTTTAACGCACGCCATTTCTCCCTCATCTTTTATAGTTTTAATCAAATTGTGTCATCTTGATTTCTTGTTCAATGTTTCGCCCATGAATTTTATGTTTTTTGCGTGCAGGTTCGTAAAAGTGGTAGCAATTTCAAACTGCTTGTACCCTAGATTCGTGACTGCTTTTGACTCCTCTTCAGCCCTTGTATGCGAGTCTTCAGAGTTCAACGAGGATTCCCCTGTGCTGATTTTGAATGCGAATGAATTTTATGGGTCGGAAAGAGCGAAGGCGTACAAACTATTTTTGAAGTCACTTCGTCACAATCCCGCGCTACTCTGTGCTCTGATTTTCGCAGGAGTGAAAACGGATGTGCGCTTTTCCACCGACAAGTTACCTGTTCTTTTGAACATCCTTTTCAATCCATTGGTCAACTCAACTGATTTAGCACTAGCCTTTGACTTTGTCTTCCATCTCTTTTGCCATGACGTTAAGGAAAAACCTGATAATTTCGAACCCTCCTTCACTCTCAAAATCAGCATCCTCTTCTTGCTTCATTATTCAAAAACAGCCTTTCTCTACTTATCCTCAGTACTCACTATCCTTTTCAAAGAAATTTTTTCTTTAAATCATGGATTCAAATTAGATTTTGAAGTCAAAGAAATCGGAAGCTCCTATGATTCCTTGTTATTTGCCTCAATTTCAGGTTTTTTAATATTTCAATTAATTAATCCATCTTTGAAGTATTTCTATAAGTTTCAAGATTCTTATAACCTTTTTCCTTTCTTTTTACTCCATAAATCCAAATTATGTAATGATTGAATTTTTAAAAGCAAATGTAATGTTTTCCATGCATGAATGTTTGCTATGATTAAAAATCATTTGCTCGTCAGTGCCGAGATGTTTTTACAATTTCCATTAAGTCCTATACTTTATTGTCATGTTCATAAAATTTATATTTAAACACCTTTGTTTCCGTTATTAAATTTTCATCATACATGTTACATCAGAATTTTTTGCATAAACTAGAATTTATTCGTCGACATCTATTTTTAAACAGTTGGTACTTCAAGATTTTCTTTTGCCGAAATTTTTGTTAAACAATATTAAAATGACATATGAAGACATACTAATCTTGCTTAGTTAATTTCCAGTCTCATTTATTTTTTGCGAGCTAACCACAGTTCATTCCAATTTTATATGGAATTATTAACCACATGCTCAATTTAACGAGATCTTTAATCTAAAGAAGGAAAAACTAGAGTTTAATAAAAAGTTAGCTTGGAAACATAAATACAAAAAATAAAAAAGAGCTTTATTTTGAAAAAAGATTAAAAAAAATGTGGGAAACGATTTACAACTTATAATATTATTTTGCACAATTAGGGCATACATATTTTGTATGAACTTTGCGTATTGATCTATTACAGTCATAGATGGCTGAACTTGAGCTTGTTCTATCCCAAAAAAACTCGTCAGATCTATAATAACATGATGACTTGACCTATCATTACACCCTCTCTGCATAGGCCATCTTCTTGAAGGCTTGTAAGTTCTAAATTCTTTGAGTATTTTGTTACAAACATCAACACCCGATTTAAATGTATTATTATATTCAATCACTGTTTAAGGTTTTCGTTTTCCACCAATTAGATCTATCTTGTCTAAATGCTGAAAAGACAAAATGTTCACCACTTTGAAATCCTTTGTTGGAATGTATGCTGTCAAAGAAGCGTATTCTGTGTAGAGAAATTTGCTTTCATGTTCAGCCAATTTTAAGCCTTTCATGATGTGGGGCATGAATCTACGATTTCCTCTAACGGTACCACAAATGTGTAGCCGTTGATGAAGAGGTTTCGAGAAGTAAAAAACGGTTCTTTCGCTTTTAATATTGAATCTGATAAAAACATGAATTACTGCTTTTATGAAAGGTTCGACATTTTTTTGAGAAAAAGTTACTTTATATCTATTCCCTGGTTTTTTGCGTGGCCAGAGTCAGGAAGTTTATTAAATCAGGCAATTTATCAGACGGACGGCTAAAAGCCAGTGAAAATACGGAGATATACTTAACCTGTGCTTGAATTCTTTTTCAGTGTGGGTTGAGTTCGGATCTTTGGAGAGACGTTCGGGCTTCAGGAAATTTTCCATAGTAGATCAAATCTAAAGCAAATTATATTTGATTTTTTTTGTTTATAAGAAATATTGAGAAAACTTATAAAAAACATAATTATAAAATGGAAAGAAAAATTTGGTTATGTTGTAATATTTCCTCTTCTATCATATATACCCAATCAAATACCGAGCAAATTATATTTTATGAAGGGTTTGTCTCACTCACATGTCCAACCTTTTGAAGTTCTGAAAGATATCGAAACATGTAACTGATCAGCTTTCAAAAGTTAATAAGATAAATTTCTTAAAATATATTTTCCAAAATAACATTACATTTTTGATAATAACAAAATCTTTAAAAACACTAATTTCGAGTTCTCCAAAACTAAGATGCTAACTGCATATTTCTTTTAGCCTCACCAAACTACCACTTGTGATCAAATAACCGTTTCCAAGGTTTATTCCTTTTGCTAAAAAACATTCAATTTCAGGATTGTTGACAGCTATTCCTTGTGTTAATTCAAGCAAAGATATCAGTTTAAGCAAGTATTGCGTCATATTGTTAATAACTCTTGCATAGTTATTATTTATATCTATACTTTTTCTAAATCTGTACAAAGTTTTTGATTGACATCACTAAACATACGTAAAATTTTTATCTTTTACAATGTTTCCCCTTATTTAGCTATGCTTGCAAAAAAACAACAATTGGAAAATGCGGAATATATATATTTGAAAAAGACTAACTTAAAGTAAAAATGGTACACATCTAGCTGTAGGGGATACGTCAAATTAATTTTCAAAAAATTTAAGTTATGCTCTAAATTTTTTAGTTTTTGTTGAAGCTCTATAACTTTTTCTGATAAACTTTTTTCCTTAAAAGGCAAATCATTTCAAAATGTTAGGTTATTTTACTTTTTGTAGCTTGTATCAATTTAGCTTTTAAACTATTTTTGAATGATGCTGAGTAAAATGAAATAATGCGATCTTAATTTTTTGTTTGCATAATTATAACTTCATTTTATACCCTTGCCTCTGAATCAATCACATTTTTTCATATAAACATCGCAGGGTGTCTACTGTCTAGTAGACTATTTGCCTTTAGACTACATTCACTCATATAAAACTATCCAAACTTCAGTTATTTTTTTTTCTATGAATCAAATATTCTTTCATCAATTCCTGTAATGTGCCTGGTAGACTACTTCATTTTTCAAATGAAAAGCCTATTTCACCCCTTAACAATTTCGGATTTTTTTAAACTAGTTTATATTCGATGGTTGTAGGTAAAAATGCCCCCAGAAAAAATGCTCAGAAATAATGCCTCCAGAAAAAATGCCCTAATTAAAAATTAGGAAAAAATGCCCCCTAATTTTTGATTTTTAGAATTTTTTAATTATATGAATATTTTTATTTGGTACCGTTTTAAAAGGCTAAATTTCTAAAATTTCTTAATCTATTGGGGTTTTTTCTTTATAAAGTTCTTGAAAACAATAGCAAAGGTGCAGATTTATGCGAATGTGCTCTTAAAATCAGTTAAAATACAAATTATATTTAGAAAGTGTTTTGATACACACAAAGTCCAAAAATATTTGCTGTTTTATTTTTTTTGTATTTAAAAAATTGTCGTATGCTGAGTTTTTTAGTTTACTTTAATTAAATTTTAAAAAACCTTTGACATATCTTTTAAAAAAAAAATTTTTTTTTTAAATTTTATTCAATAATTTTTTGAATTTTTTGTGTTGGGGCATTTTTTCTTAATTTTAAATTGAGGCATTTTTACTGGGGGCGTTTTTTCCTACTTTTTAATTGAGGGAATTTTTTCTGCGCACGATATTCGAGATGCAAATTTAATTAAAATATTTTCGCAGGAAGTATAGTATTTAAATTCACCAATTTTGTAAAAAAATATATAAAGTAGTCTTATAAATTTTGACTTTAGGTATGCGCTGAATACACTCTATTTTAAAGGAATGCTTGAATATTTGGTCTCCCGTGGTATTTCCAGACCACTAATTTTGAAAATTGCAACAAAAAAATTTCGCCCCCCCCCCCAATAATTTTGAGGATGTGCGCCCCTGGTCTGAATATATCAATCGTGTTCTTTCTTTCATTTCTGGGGCGACATTGCGAATTTATTGAGAGATGCTGAATTTTTTTTATTCGACATCTCTTAATAACTTTTTTAGATTTCTACCAATGTTTTTGTTTTTATAATTTATGGATGCCCCACCCCTGGCCTCTCTGATGTGCACCCGGGATAAACAATTTTTGTGCCGAATAATTCTAATAAAAATGAAAAAGATTGTTTCATTGAAAATTTTCCCAGTTTTGCTGCATTTATTCTATTTGTGCTTTCCATTTTTGTAAATTGTGTGTGTGTGTGTGTTACTTAAATTTCTTGCTAATTATTTTCTTCATGTATGCCTTAGAAGAAGAAACTGGCGCGGAAACTGTTAAAACTTTTTCTCAGTATGAAGATGGTGTTTTCAAAAAGCTTGACTTCTTCATTCAACAATTTGTGTTTTGCGTTAAGCAGGAACTGCACTTATTTCCTAAAGATTTTGCCTTCTTCATTGAAAAGTGCATGCTACACATTTTGAATGTGGAGAAATTAGACGGAGACCATGCTTCCTATGCCTCCTTGGATCGTTTGGGCCAACGCACCTTTGCTGGAATCATTTTTGACTGTTTTTTCCTTCTCGCGATGCAATTCAATGATATCCTGATTGCTTCTTCAACACACTCTACCATTGATCAAAATTGTAAACATAACCTGAAAATTTTTTGCAATTTCGTTCATCTCCTCAAAAGGGTCAGCATCTCAAAGCCTGAGCACACTTTTAAAATATCGCAAAATACTTTTGAGTCCTTTGAAAAGCTTCTCACCACCCTCTACTCTAGTTTTTACAATCAAATATCCAAGAAGTTTGATGATCCAGAAAAAAGTATACTTAATTTTATAAGTGTATGTGAGTAATGAATGGCAAAGCATACAAATAGCGAATGCTATCGTTTAACTGTAATTGCATTGATGTCTTTTTTATTTGACCCTACCGGCGCCTTGTTTTCCCTAGTGTATGCACAAAATAATAGGAAAAACAAATCGCTGCTTAAGTGTAATTTTCAAAATTTACTATAAAAGAATATTTGTCCGATCAACACACCACCATTATTTTATTACTCCACATTACACTTGCACGTCCACTACTGGGGATAACTTCAGAGATTTCATCAAATCGAATTACCTTGCTCTTAGTTGTAATCGCATCACTGCCTTCTAGCCTAACAAGATCATCCACATATGATAGAGTCAAAGCAAAAACAAACTGATAATTCTTCATGTCCGTAATTATTTTTACACTCATCTATTGGTAGAACAGATTCTTGGCATGGTCGTGAAATAAAATAATTTGGAGATTTATATGTTTTCATTTTGTGACACATGGGTCCATAAGAGATGCTCGGGTGTACATCGTTCGTTAGTCAGATGAAGTTTGACGGCTACAACTTTTCCAAGAATAGATCATAAATAAACACAACTCATTATCGCTGTGTTAATGATAATACACTGTCCAGGTTTTTTATTATTACATCCTGATTGAGTATAAAATATTTTTTTTGAGTATTATTAATTTTATAAGTCTTTGATATTTCTTTTTTGCTTAATGTTTTATTGTTCTCTAAGGTAAAGTTTAGTTAAAAATGATATATTTAATACTATCACAAAAATGGTGTGCGCAACCACGAAGAATTGAATGATAGACTTGAAAAATTAAATGAAATTATCAAAGAAGACAAAAATTCTCATAAATCTACGAGCAAAATATGTCAGAAATTTTTTGCTTTATGTTTTAAACAAATTATTACAAATTTTTTTTCAAAGGGGATAATTTATCCATTTTAAATTTGGATGATCGACGATTATTGGGCGATCAAAAAGAATTAAAAAAAAATAGATATAAAAAAAAGAGAACTGAACATCTCTACTCTAGACGATCAATTTCCATATACTTCAATAATAATAATAATAATAAATGAATTTTGATATTTCATGGAAAAATACTATTTCATATAAAGCAAAGCACATGATTGGATGATATAAACAATGATGAAGCCTTTAAAAAAATTTATAGAATCCTTAACACCTCCAATTATATTTTTAAAATAATAAAGACTTGGGTGTTTACACAATTGTAAGCTAAAATTGAATATTTTATCATTCAAATTTAATGTTCTTTATGACATTTCAAAATTGTTGACTTTTAATTTTTGCCTTTAAATCATTTCTAACTTTTGTTATTTTCTGCCTCACAACATGTGTGTGATTTATGGATGTTTTTTTCTTTGTAACATTTCAAAAATTTTAACTCCTGAGATTCTAAAAAATAATAAGCTTAGTACATCAAGATGAAAATTAAATGATTATATTTGTTCCTAGATGACGAATCATCTTTGTATGAAGAAAAAGATTACTCCAAGTATTCTCCTCTTCTCGTGTTCACGAATTCACAATTCAAATTCCTAATTAACTTGTGCAAAATTTCTGCTGGATATTTCGAGGAAAGTCGAGAAGAAGAACTTAAAAGTCTGCTAGAGCATTTAGACGCCATTTCTTCTTTTGAGCAAATTAGTGGTGGGGGTAAAACGAAATTTATTTTTTTCTCATAAATCACATCTCAATTGAATTGATCACTGTTTATATCAGGGTTTGTCAACTTCTTTGTATAAATCGCTCCCCAAAATTTAAAATAGCAACTCATTATGAAGAAATAAATAAGCAAAAATCTTTCACGTTTTTTTTAATTTTATTTGAATTTTTCATTCCATTTAAGTCGAATAAAATCAAATTTGATCATTTTTTCCTAAAAATTTTTATATCCTCTAGTATCTGGCAATAAAAAGTCTGGCCCTATATAGAAGAAAAGAAAGAAATTTATTTCGTTAACTAACAATGTGGTACAAATGGCTAATAAAAGCCGTTGGCTGCACTACCACGTATCTTCTAAACTTTTTAGGATTTAAAGGGAGCATATAAAAAGACAAAAAAGATGGCTGACAGTTCTTGAATGAAATAAATACCCACATATATATAAATATATATAACGTAGTTTTTGCTTACACACACTCGCCTAATATGCAAAAGAAATGACAATAAAATTAAAAAGTGAAAATACGTTATTAATGTTATGTGCATGATATCCTATCTTTGATTTTTACAGGTAAGTTTTATATTGTGTACACATATGTAGATGTAAATATAAAAATTAGAAAACAGTTTCTATAGAAGTTTTTATTACAATCATCATCATTATTGCTAAAAAAATAATTTTGTCTTTTAATTTGCAAAATTTATCATTGAAATAAATTCTTTCCAAAATTTTCGGTCTTTATAGGAAATTGGTTGTTTCAATAAAACTTTTTTTGATCGGGGAAGATATAGTCTCTGATTGAAAAAATTATTATCATGTATAGTATTTAATGAAATGAAAATTAAATGTGATAGAACAGGAGGGAAAAACAAGAAAAAAATTGAGAACAAATTTGAGTAGTTCGAATTTATTGACGCCGTCATTTTATTTTGAGTTGATATTGAAAACCGATCTTATCATCTTTTTTCGAATAGTAGCTATTTTGTTCAGATTACTCTGACCCCAATTGGTTAAGGGGTAACGCATGATGGGTTGAACTAAACATTTTTATAGTTGTATCTTTGTTTTTATTGAAAGAACGTAAAAGAGAGAGCGAATAAGTAAGTTTTACCACAGTTGAATTAATTTGGGATTTCCAGTCAAGTTTATTGTCAATTTAAATCTTAATTTTTTTAAGATTTAGAAGATCATTGCCACTGTTTAGAGAAATGGTCTCTTTATCCAATTCGAATTTACTTTGTGAAAAAATACATGAATGTACCTTTTTGTTTACTAATAAACAAGTTGTTCGTTGAGAGTATTTTAGAAATTTTTGTTAAACAGTTCACCAAATTGTGTTCATTTATATTATTCACTTTGAACAGAAAAGTCATCTCATCAGCATACAAATATATTTTCGAGCAATAATTAGTTAAAGTAAAGGATATATCATTTAAATAAACGATAAATAATAATAGTCGTCCCAAAATGGATCCTTGTGGTACCCCTATGTTTTTATTTGTACTCAGGTAAGATGTTTCATTAATCTATCCCTTAAAAATGAGTGTTAACAGCACAGCTTCATAATCAAAACCATAGGAAATTAGTTTATTGCAAAGACAATTTATATTCAGAGAGTCAAAAAAACTCATTAAATCAATGAAAACAGCAAAACAATCGCACTCTTCATTTCATTAACTAATTAAGTCAGTAATAAACAGAGAATATAGTTTTTAATAGAATGCAATTTTCGAACTCCAAATTGGTTATCGTTTTTTTTGCCATCCAAATATTTTGTTTTACTATTTTACTATAATTAGCGAAAAACATTTTTGCTGATGAGTAGTGATTTGTATTTTTTGACGCAATGATTTTTTATAAAGAATTATTTATTGTTATTCCTTGATCATTCCATCATATCATTAGTTATCGATTTACTTTTTTTGTATTTATATTTATTTCTAATTTTTAAGACATATAAACACTTTTCAATATACAATTGAACACAGAATATAAATTTGATTTGGCATTTAGTAAATCAGTCCGTGATTCACATTTAAGTTTGTTATATAATTCTTTAAATCTTAAGATCTTTCTTTCTTTACAGAAGATAAATTTGATGATATTTTATAGTGTAATGACAAAGAAATTGGAAGATGGTCTGAAATACCGGTGACAAATGAGCCAGATGCGATATATTCTAACTTTGAAAAAAAATTATTATCTAACAATGTATTTGAGATTGGTCTCGTAGATTTATCATTTGGACGTGAATAAGAAAAAAAAGATAAAAAGGTTGAATATGCTCACAAGAATTAACTTTGAATTTATCTAAGTTAAGGTCACCCATAACAATATTATTATTGAATTTAGAGATTATAGATAAAAAAAATTGAAAATCATTATTGAACGATAACAAATCATCTTTTGTATAAAAAATAGGTCTATATAGGTTATGAAAAAAAGGGTAGCCTTGATTCTGAGTGTTAAAAAATTTTAACCAAAAAAGTTCAACATTTCCCGCCTCGGTTATTGTAGGGATTATTTCATAGTTGACACGATCACGAATCAGAAAACCAAACCTCTATGTCTAGAAGAACTGGAGGGAAGAGAAATGAAGTTATATCCACTAAATTTTAAAAATTTAAGATCAAAATTTTTGTGAATCCAAGTTTCTTGAAGGGCTATGATATGAAAAAAGTTGTTAGTGAATAACGAAACTTTCAAGAAAAATAGAAAAGGAGTTCAACTTTGATTTAATGGCCTGGATGTTTAAGGAAAGTATATTAAAAGTAGATAACACAATAGAATCACTTTCAATGTCCAATAATTTAAAGTCAAAAATGTTTAAATACTTATCAAGACATAAATAATTAGTATTAGATTCTGTCAAATTTGAAAGAATTCATTGAATCGGTGTTTTTACAATTTGAGTAGTTGATCTCAAATATTCTATTTTTCCGTGATATAAAGGACTACTTTTATCAAAAGCAGAGTGACAAACATCCTTAAATTTGTTAAGTATACAATTGGTGCATTGATGTTTTTCAAAATTTTCCCTTAACAGTACACTCTTCATATAGCAATGCTTTTCGCAAGAATTTCGATGTTGTGTTAACAAACTTTGAGCATGCGCTACATTGTTTTAAAGAATAAAAATCAGCTATATTGTGTAGATGATGGAATCCAATAAATAATTTATCTTCTTCTAAACGCGAATGTAAGCTGATACTATGAAAGTAGTGAATTGCTAGAAAGAAATTTTCTCAAAGTTTGTTAATTCTAACTGATTGGGCAATGAAAACAATTTTCAGAGAATAAATACATTTACACACCCAGCATGTTCTGTGGTAGATTCCAGGAAAAGAAAGAGTGAATCTTTTTATTGGGGTTTCACCTAAAATAATAATCAATGCCAATTCTTTGAATTCCTTATGATGTTTTCTGCTATGCTGTTCTTTCACTTTCTGTTTTTCAAATTTTATTACTAACCTTGACACCCTCTACTCTTAGAATTTTAGAACATTAGCTTTTTCTCTTATAAAAATAGCTTTTGCCAATTTGAGATCATTATTTTTGAAATTTTATATACTAATACGATATTTTTTGAAAAATTGTAATGGAACCTGAGAAAAAGCTATATAAAAGTAAAAAAATTTCCATGTACATTAAATTATACTTTTTTCAAAGACTTGAGCCAATATTAAACAAAAACGGCTTGCTATATCTTCTTTGTACTAACTATTAGAAAATAGAAACAACGTGAAGTAGGAAAGGGCCAAATTTTAAAGTTGTTTGCAACGATCTTATAAAGAGATCTTCGTGATGTGTATCTTTTTTGGCAAGTGCACCACCACGCCTTTTCGAATGTAATAAAACTTTATTTCTAGGCGCCACAGTAACTTCTGATATCAATCACAAGAACAAGAATTACAACGAAGTTATTTGCTATGATTTCTTGTTTGACACAGAAATTCTCTCATTCTCGATCATAGAAAAATGTGTAAGCATTCACTCCCTTTTCCATTTTGAATTGCAGTAAACCTTTTTCATATTTAGTCGCAGAGCGTTTTGAAAAATTTCAATGCAGTGCACAAAATTACACACTTTGAGAATATAAGCAATTGCAGTGTGGACTGCAACAACTCCAACACTAAGAGTCATCACCATCACCACCGCCTTGCCCACGATGACGACATTGAAAACACGAATAATTCAGAATTTGCGTCTACTCAGTCTGCGCATTCCTTTAATGACAACGAAGATTTTTCTGATAATGTTTGTTTTCATTTTTCTCGCCCCACTTACCCAACCACATACATACAATTGTGTACATGCGTATACTCGCACACCGAGATAAAGGTATACACGTCAATGCATTAAAAACCAATTCTCAAAATACATTTCCTTGAAAATGGTATTAAGTGAAAATTTCACTATTTTTTTCAAAATCAATTATTTTGACTAAATTGATTTTCGAAATACCCTCATCATACTTTTATCTTGAAATAGACAAATGCGGAAGCGTAAGAATATGGATTGCCGTTCAGCTTGTAATAATATTCAATTTGATTTCTCTTTAAACTTAGTAATATAAATTTTGTTCAATTTTAATAGAAAAATATAATAAAAATCTCTATATTGAGCAAACCTAAAGGTGTTCACTAATGGACGCTTTTTTATTGTATATATCATTACGCTATTGACCAAAAAGCATAAAGAATATTTTACAATGCGCCATATAATTCCAGCTGCTTTTAAATGACGTAGGCAAAAGAAAAATGTTCATTACTTAATTTCAATTAATTTTTTGAAGCAGATATCAGATCGCATAAGTGGTGCCAGTACTCCACCCATAAGTGCTAGAGAGAGTCCTGTTTCCCAGCTCTATGAAAACAATCTCTACTCCCCCCCTCCCATTTCCTTCTCTCCACGTGACTTGTTGTCAACTGCCAATCAAGAATCCGAAATTGATTTGGATCAATATGAAGATCAAAATTTGTCTACCAGCAGTAATAACACTCCCAACATTTTTTTCAATTCTAAAAAGTTGATAGAAAAAAAGAAGAAAGACATTTCAGAAAAGTTTGTAAAGTTTGAGGAAGTCAAAACAAATCTTCAGAGTAAGTTTAATTAAATGAAATATACAGAAAAGCTCTTGATATTGAACACGCTAAAGTTGGGCGGGCAAATTAAGGTCGCATGCGGCCTCAAAATACAAGAATATAAAGTGAGTTGTGAGTTAATTGATGAATAAAAGTTTTGATTGATTCAAAATATTTCCTCTAAAAGCAATTTTCCTTTATTTTCGATATATATACCTACAACTGTTAGGTTATAAAGCTGTTCCTTTTCGTAGTTGAGCTATTTCTTTTAATTTTTGAAGGATGAAGCAAATTTTAAATTATACTTATTGTTTCAAGTGTTAACTAAAATCTGAAAAAATTGTTTTTAATAAAACTTATTTCCTTCAGAATTTTAAATGTGGTATTCAACGAAAAGTTTACCCAGCCGTGCTCTACAGACTTTTAATGTCCATTATATAGAATCAATAGTGAAGGTTAAATGACATAAAAGTAATTACGCCATATGATATATAATATATGGAGAGATTAAATATTACTTATATGTCATTCATTATATAAAGATGACATTAGCTTATAAGAATAGATCGAGACTTTGGAAGGTACTAAGCAAATAGAGGTGTTCACTAAGGAAGGCTTTTGTGTATTTATATCCTAATTTTTGGTGAATTTAGTATGAAGTTAAATTTACATTATATTTTTCTATGCGTTTTTCCCAGTCTAAATTGCTACTTTCCAATCAATGCGCACTCTATTATGCCAATGATTACACTGACCAAGACCAGTTCCGTCTTTATCACTGATGAATATTAATAATTTTGGAAATATATTCTAAATTAAACGCTTTTTGCGCTTAAAAATTTAGATATAGGAAAAATATAGTTACATAATGAATCGGCTTAAGGATAACTTTTATATAAAAAAAACCTTAAGCAATTTTTAATACAGCATTTGACTCTGAATGAAGGAGTATCGTAAAAGAGTATTTATCAAACTTTTTTCTACATAAAATTTAATTTAAAGGTGTAAACGTACACCCATTCATAAAATAAACTTCTTTAACTTCCCTTTCGATTCTCCACAGGAACGAAGATAATCTTCCTTTTAAAATTTTACGACCAAGGTTTAGGAGGGAATAAAAACTTATTCTAAATGAAGATATGAAATATTTTTGGGTGATTCATTTATTTGTTAATTTTCAAAACATTTCTTAGAATCAAAGTTAAATCGTCATTAAGTCGGAACTTTACAAAAAATTCCCCCTTTCCACCATACTAATTGAAAGGGTATTTATTCACTTTAGGGAATTGAATTTTCAATAGTTTTCTTATTTCTCGAAAAGGATTTAAAAACTTTTCCTCAGTTACTTTAACACTTTCCATTTTTGATTTGCTGTAGATCTTGATACAAAAAAATAAGTATCAAAAACAGTTTATTTTTCTTGTCTAGAAAAAAGTTCCAACTTATATAATCCATTTCTACGCTTTCTTTAAAATCGATATTCGTGGAATTAAGTGATTCTTCTTTACTTACTCTATCATTCAAAAATTTAATGATTGATATGATTCAAAAACATTTTAGAGCATCTTCATCATTAATGACTTAAATGTCATCCGCATATAATATTTTTCCAAGGGAATTAAACATATCTTCTTCAAGTTTTCCATGAATATGTTTTCTAAAACAGGACCGATTAGTCTTCATTCACACTTATATTTTGTGTTAGAAGACGTTTTTCCCAACCCTACGTAAACAGAAAGCTTGTCTTTGTTCCTAAGTTATTTACAATAATTTAATGCTTTGTTTATTGGTAATATAATTTTATTTTTTCCGTTATCTAACGATGAAAATAAACGAAAAAGAATTTGCACAATACAAACTAAAATGTCCACCTTTTTTCTTTCTATACTTAAAATTTTGTCGTTTAAACGCTTTTTCTATGTAAACTTTTTATTTGATTAAAGATGCTTATTACTATTTAGGCAAATTCGGTGTGACAAGTAGAATGTGTAAATACCCATGGGTATATACTGGTAGCTAGTAATTCTAAATGTTAATATATAAAGTAAGAATTTTTATAAACATAATTATTTTTGCTATGCTTTTTATGTCATTAAAATACGTAAACACATATGTTTCTTGAAGGATTGTTGTAGATCCGTGTTTCTCAACCTTTTTTTACTCATGGACCCCCTTTCACTTCTTTTTTCTTGGTGGACCCCTTCATAAAAATTGGACAAAAAATATTTATTTTAATATTTTTCACTAATAAAATTTTTGAAGTTATGATAAAGAAAATAGTATATACTTAGAATTCATATTGAAATGAAAGCAAATCTAATGCAACAATTTTTATAAAAAAAAGAAAGAAAGACATTTAATGAGATCCCTGTGTTTGATGCTACTCAACGAGTAGCTAGTCCTAAATCACCTCCTTTTACGATGTCAAGTCTATTACGAACTTTTTATAATAAAAACCGTTATGAGATGGTTTTCTTCATGGACCACCAAAATATCATTGTGGACCCCTAATTTATAATATTTCGCCTGAATTATTATATGGACCTATAGGGTCCATGTGGACCCCGGTTGAGAAACCCTGGTAGATTAATGATATATGATAGTGAAAGTAAAAAACAACAAAGATGATAAAGGAGTTTCTTTATAAGCTATTGCATCCCATCGTCAGTTTTAAATGGCACAGACAATTAGTTACTATTAAAGTATATTATGACATGTGTTTTGTTGGGATGAAAAGGGAGGAGATGACTTGATGAAATTCATCAAAAATATATAACTAACTGGAATTCTCCAAAAGACTTATTAATTTGACAAGAATTGTGTATATATAAAAAAGACCAGCAGCTTTAGAAATGATATATAAAAAGAATACAACCCAATTCTTGTCTATCAGAAAATATTATCAATGAGTTATCTCAAATGTAGAATATTTAATGTTTTTTAATTGCATTATGATTGCATTTTTCAGGACTTGCTATGATCGCCTTGCCAAAAGTTTTTGGGATCTATTTTGCATAAAATACTTTGCCTCAATTATGCAGTGTATATCATTGTGCTGCTGTAAATCAGAGATTTTAATTTTAATCAGAGATCTCTGTAAATCAGAGATTTTAATTATTACTTTTTGTGTAAAAAGGAAAAATCATGTCAAGTACATGAGAAAAGATTGGCAAGCTTAGTGTGCTGAACTTGAAAAGCTTGCAGATTAAATGTATTTTATTGATAGGAGCTCACGAAGAAAATTTTTCTACAGTGAGCGAAACATGGAGCACTGACGTCATCATTTCAGATTCGGAAACAACTCAGGGTGGGTTTGATTCCTCTGAAGTTGGATGCTCTCAACGTTTTTTGTTATCAACTTCTCGAACGAATGAACAAGAAAATGTTTCATTGATTTGTAGAGCTTCTAGGCAAATCTATTTTTGTTTTTTTTAGATTGACCGAATCTTGACTTCTTCCGCTATCATAGAAAGTGGTGAGACAGAAAGTGAAAGTGCCTGGAGCACTGAGATACTTTTGAACGAGGGTTCACGATGCGGCAATGACATTGAATCTGACTCCAATTCCTATACTTCACAACATCTGCCGAGCATCTCAAATCAAAAGGCATATTTTACTATTTAAACTTAGCCCTTATTTATTTTTTCATTTCGCAGTCAAAGGCTTATTATACAGTTTCAAGAAAAAGTATGTTCTAGCATGGTATTATTTTTATTATTGTAAAATGTTTTTAGTTGAGTTGAAGGACGAAGATGCCTGTGGTAGCGAATTCAATAAAAAAGTGTTTGTGAAGTATGTTTCGTATTCATTTTTTACCTAAAACTTAAATCCTATTCTTAGGTCTATTAACTCATTTTCTTCAAAAGATGCAGGAAAAGCACCATCTCATTTAATGCAAGGTGAAATGAAGTTAGTTTGTGATAAAAATTTCGATCCGCATTGCAAGGAGAACAAACAAAGAATAATTGATAAAAATTCAGAAAATTTAGTACTATTTTTTCATTATAACCAATAATGCTTTATATTTTGATTTATTTTGGAGCAGGCATGTCTAGAAGGTGCAAGCAATAAAAATTTGTTGCAAAGTTTCAAAAATTTAAAAAGTAAAGTCTCAATGACGCTGAAAAATTATCAAGAAAATAAACTCCCCATACCTACTACTTCAAATTCAAAAGAAGAAACGGTGTCTCCTCTTTGTCTTGCTCCTGAAAATATTAAATGTTAGTGCATCATATTATTTGAGCTTCGATCGAATTTGTTTTTATAGTTGGACGTTAATCAATTTCTTATTTTGTTGCTTTTGTAGTTTTCTCTTATCCTGTTAAAAAGTGGTAGTGCAAAAAATATATAGCCTCGCGAGTTAGCGCAAAAAATCGATACACAAAATTTCACCGCGCAATTTTTTGTAAAAAATATGCTGGTAATCAAAAATATTTTAGCAAATGCATACAAGCAGATATTTATTTTTAGATTGCATTTGTATGAAAAATGTTTTATCTATTTAGTTTAACACCAGGAAAACGAACGTTAACAAAGCAAACCCTTTGCATCCTTTTTATTATTTATAACATTTAATACTTTTTAGATTAAAAAATAAAATTTAATTAAGCATTCAACGCAAATAACCAAGCAACACCAGAAGATATTTTAGCAAAATATTCAAAAAATTCAGAACGTTGTCCCCCTTCTTCTCCAAAGCAACTGCATCCTTCCATGCCTGTCTTCAAAAATAGCGTGGAAACGATGTACGCTCTTTCTGCTCATTCAGAATTGGACAAAGAAGGTGACCTTAAATCGCATCTTTTATAAACGAATGTCTTGGTCTTACTTTCGCTTCTAAATCTTCTTTCTTTAGATGCATCTTGTGGAAATTAATCCTCCTTACACTGCTTCATAAATAATAGAAAGTTTCTCCTTTTGGGGGAACTGATTGAAAGCTAGATAAAAACAGGCCTAATACACGAGAAAATTATGAAATCTTCCCATACCATTTGTAACAAAATCATGAAAGAGCAGTAAAGCAAATTGTAGCCAAAATTTAATTTAAGAATTCCAAACCGATTTCTCCTTTCCCTTGCTCTGCAACAAGCAACATGATGTTTCTTTACTGGAATATTTTTTTAATGATGTAGTCTCTTTAATTAAATGGTCGATAATGACCTTTATTTGTCCTAAGCTCCTACTTGCATTTCTATATCTTATCCTTAATGGTGGATGAAATGTTTTAAACCTCTATTTAAATTAAAAAAATTCAGTTCCTACATGAACACATGATTTCTTTTTATCATGTGCATTATGGATCTGCAATCACAAATCGTGCTGCCATATTTTCCCTTCATATCAATTTTTGCATTAACTTCACATTTGATTCTTAGTTTCGCCATCGAGCATTGAATAAGCTGTTAGCGCTTAAAGCTAAAAGAATGTAAAAAGGCATTACATTTTTTGTTTTTATAATTCAGCAATAATTTCCAATATTTTTTATTTACAAAAAGTTTAAGCATAAGCATACAAGTTAGAATTTGAGTTCGTTTCATTTTGAACCAGAACGTCTTAACCAACCCACCTAAAATTTAATATGCAAAACATTCTTTATTTTGTCTTATACTAAAGCGCCTCAAAATAAAGTTTTAGTCTTTGGTCAAGTATTCACTTTTTACAGTTGTGAGATTAAAGTTTATCATTGGTAAATTTTATAAATATAGTAGTTTTAATAATATACAATAGAAAAATAAATTGCTTTGTATAGTTTAGCAAAATATGAATTTGTTTGGTTTGAAAAATGTGATTCTTGGTGTCATTGGGGCCACTCTCTCTCTCTCTATAGTTGTTTCTATCACTTCTGCAAAATTAAATGAGGGATACTTTTATTTAAACTGTTACGGATGTTTAAAGCCATGCTTATTATCTACCTGCAACTATGTTTTTATTTAAAGTGAAGAATGAAATAGGAATATGCATTCCAAAGAATATTTATTTTGTTTAAGTTGAGGTTAGTAAGACGAAAATCTCAGAGTACTTGCCATATACAACACACATGAGAGAGATGATAGAAATATTGAGAATCATTTCCTTCGACTCAAGTTTCGCCTCTCTCCTCAAATGCAGCAATTTCAAGAGTGTGGAAAAGACGTGCTCGTATAACTTCGTCTCTACCTCCGACCGCGAGCAATTTGCCTACGACTCGCTCATCAGCATTTTCGAAGATGCCCTGTCCTTCACCCATCTCCTGAGCGATGGCAGTGGGAGTGTGGCGCACTTTTTGTTGCACAAGTTTCTGCATTTAGCGAGATCGCAAGATGCCAAATCTGTTTTGTCTTGCTTTTCTCGTTTTAAAAAGGTCTTTTTAGTCAATTCTTTTTTATAAATTGTTTGAATAACTTGAAGTTGCAAGTCCTTTTGTATTCGATCATCATCATCACTAACCGTACACTCTCCTGTAGAAAGACCGCTTTCGGTCAGCGAAGCCTGCTCAGTTTCACTTTTAGAATTCACGCGCCTGTTTTCCAGCTGGCTTTAGTCGGTTGCCCTATAGCGCCCACTTTTTGCTTACTTATCCTAATTCTAATTACGCTTTCCTTATTGATTATCTTTATCGTGGGCGCCTTATTTTCCCGGACACACATAGATATCCTTGATGATGTGTGCTAAGTGTGCGACGCATATGCTGGATCTGTAAGCGAGTAAATGTATCTTGCTCCATCCCTATAAACACAACATAGTTCATTAATAATTATAAGAATGAAGGAAAATAATTTAGGGGGGATTTTTTATTGATAATATCAATGAACAAAACAATTCATTTCGGTTTAAACTAACTACTGTTTTCGAGTTATAAAATAAAATTTCCAAAAATAAGAAATTTTTAAACGTTTACCAAGGAGAGATAGGGATAAAGAAGTTATGACAATTAAAGTATGTAAGTTATGGTTAAATGTTGACAGTAGCTGCAGGGTATCAAAAGAAACAATGAGTGTTAATAATATGTAATGTTAGTAAAGTATGCATATTACTATATGTGAAGGCAGAAGACTTGGTGTATATTATAGTCGTTCAACAATAAACTTATAGGTGTACCAATAGAGATCAATTCATAATAAGATTGTGATAAATAGTTGTTAACATCTGCGTAGACAAAAACAGTATTAAAATTTTTGAATGAAATGTAAATAACACAAAACTAATTTCTGAGTATTTACCCTTTCAGCTTTTATTTTAAGATTCACTTTTCTAAAGATTTTATTGAAACTTTCAGAGAAAATTTTACAACTTGAAAGTCTTCAATTCCTTAAGACATACTTGTATATTTAATGAAAACTTATTTGGCAGTTTCAATTCCTTAAAAAATATTCAATTAAAATATTCTTTCTCGTATTGCAATATCATCACTTTAAAATGTTTATGGAATATTTTATGACATAGAAAATGTTTTTGTTAAATTTAACCAAGTCTACAAAATATTCTTGCTAAAACTATCCTATAAGAAGTTACAAAATAAAAGTTTTAATTGTGACTAGTATCATTTTAAAATAAGCTTTAATTTGTGTATTTAATGCTAAAA
Source organism: Nectonema munidae (assembly GCA_030549495.1). Lineage (NCBI taxonomy): Eukaryota > Metazoa > Nematomorpha > Nectonematoida > Nectonematidae > Nectonema > Nectonema munidae. Next base: position 391,255 of record JAUIRK010000333.1, on the reverse strand, counting down.
TTTATCAAGAAATGCAGAAGTTATGAGCTCCATAAGAACTTTAAATACTGTAAATAAAAAGTACACTAATAAAAAGTGTACTAAAGGTGTGGCGAAGCTTTACAACACGAACGTATATGCGTATATATCTTTTTGATAAATATGTATTATGTGCATACCATATAGTAGCATGCACAAAATCATTAACCGGGTGGGAAATGATCAGTGCACAGTCAGCATACTATAATTTATATACCCTAGAGACGATATATGATATTCATTCCAACATGAATAAAATGAAACGATTGTTTCTTGTTAATAATAATTTGCAAGATGGCATCATCATAAGTAAAATTTAATGAACTCTGTAAATTGGTAATGATAAAATGTCAAGCGCTTTTAAAAATAATTTTTTTTGAAAAACATAGCCATCACAACCGCATTAACTAAATCTTGCTAAAACTATTTTGAATAGTAGATAAAATAATAATTTTCACCCAGTTATGCTCAATACAAAAAATGGCATCTCATATATATATATATAATTCATATATATTTAAATTCTAAACTGTCTTTTTCAAATTCTAAACGCTCTTTCTAAAATAAAATTGAAAAAGAAAATTTAGAACTTAAAAAAGACAAATTAGAATTGAAAAAAGACAATTTCAAACTAAAAAAAAGATAATTTAGAAGTAAAAATAGTATATATACTCCTATATCTATTTATCAATCAATCTATAGACTATCATTCCAAAACATAGTTTAATAAAAACTTCATTTTTCATCCAATTTACTTGAGATTTTGTGTTACCTAGCTAAAACATCCTTCTCAATAAACCTACCAAATTTTAACTTGTCTGATGACTGGTAAACTAATCATTTTTATATAAGAGTTTTCAACAGTTATATTATACATATATAAGTGGGCTGGCAAGGTTTTTCTGTATATTTTTTGTCTGCAGCTAATGTAATAAAAAAATATTTAACTTGAAATGGCGAAATCTTATAATGAATCTTGATGTTAATGTTTTACCAATTTTCTTAGATTTATGACAAAACGATAAACAAATATACGATTTGCTTACAAAAGTTTGAAAAAGTTTTGCAACTGAGACAATTAAGCATTAAAAAAGATTGCGACGTTATCACAACTTTCACAAAGCGCGTACAAAGATGTAGGATTGAAAGGATATCAGCAAAGTTCATTGCAAGGCACCAGCCCAGTATGGAAATCTTTCAAACGGAGTTCATTCGCCTCGCAACGCATGAAGAGAGATCAGAATTCATCAGTGAGCTCATCAACAAACTTTACGCGCAGCTGATGAAACTCAATCTCGGCAAAGAGCTAAGTGACGCGTATTGCAAGTCATGTTTTTATTCCTCTTTGTGCGAAAACATCTACAGCTTCGTCTACTTATACGCCTTTTATCCGAATGCTGAGTGCGATATGCTTCGAGACAACCTACTCCATAAACACGTAGAAAAGCTGGGCAGCGTTAAAGACATCAAAAAAGTCTATCTCAACAACATCGCACACACCTACATGACGCTGTACCCCTGGCTCGATGTGCAGAAGATCTTCAAATTTGCGTGTATCTACAAAAACCCCGGTAGCCTTCTCTCTGTCATCGTTTCTGCGTGCAAGCTTTTGATGTCGTGCATGCAAGAGTGCGCCAAATTTGACTCTGTGAATGCTGATGACTACTTTCCTGTTCTCGTCTTCGTCATCATCATGTCTCACCCTTGCAAGCTTTTGTCTATTACGCAGTATGTTCATCACTACTGCAGCGCCTGTCTTTCTTCCGGAGAAACTTTGTATTGGTGGACCCAGTTCAGCACGGCTATTGAATTCATTAAAACTCTTGAATATTAACTTACTTGCACCTATCACATATAATAAATATATTCTATACAGTTTCATTCACTCTTCCTATTTCTCTTCTGATCGTATCTTCCAGCTCAGGGTTTCCCAACATGTGGCCGTATGCCCAAAATCGCCCATGAAAAATTATTAATTTTAGTGATGCACATGTCGAATACTTGGCAACAGGAAAATTGAAATGCAAATCCAGTATAAAGAAACTTTACTACAGTATAACTCTGGGTTAAGGACCCCTCACTACTACTGACACCATGAAAATAAGGACGATTGAAGGAGAGCTTTTTTTATGCCGTCTACGTTACACACAATTTTCGACCTTAACAATAGGGGAGACAACTTTGCTATTCACTAATAAGGACACTTCGCTAAAAGTAAGAAAAGCGCTATTAATACTAGAAAGATTCCATTTTTCCACTACTTATATTGCCTGATGTGGTTATTTTTGATCGCTCCCTTATTTTATTACAAATGCTTTTCTTATATAAAAATAACCTAAAACAAAAGGTGTTTATTTTTAAGAATATTCTTTTCAAATCAAAAAAAATTATTTTATCATCATTTTACATCAAAGATAATATTTTATTCACTTTTAATACAAATTTTTATTCAAAATATTTCTTACTTTCTTCCCAATGTGCCTTCCACAGCAAACTACATTACATTCAAAGCATGTGCTATTTGACTTATTTTTACATTTAAAAAACTACATTTTTTTCTTTTTAAAAGTTAGTTCCTTTACTAATATTTATAAAAACTTTCTTTACTTTTTTGTTTAAAACCCAAAGATTTATTTCAAGTATTCTAGCAGAAAAATTGTAAGTAGTATTTGTGTTCGGTATAATAAGAGTATAATTAATTAAGAGGTGTGGGTGGAATAAGATTTTGGTGTGCGAAAATAGAGATTCCTTGAATTATAATTGGATGTTGTAAAAAATCATATAGAGAAATAGGAGGTTCGTTAAAGTGTAGATTACAGAAGTTAAGTAGTTTAACACGTAAATCGTGAAAAATGGGCAGTAGAGAATTATGTGTAGGGGTGTTTCGATGTAGAGGCAACCTTGGTTTGAATCTATAGAAGTAGGAATAGGTTGGGCAGTGTGATGAGAACCACTTGATGGAGTTGCGGGAGAGAGTGATATTTTTATTGTGAATGGCAAAGTTTATCAAGGGTGGTGCAATATTAAGAGATGACCATGTATTCAGTATAGATGCATATGCGGCTTTAATGATAGTGGATAAAGGGAGAGAAGGTGAGATAAAAGAATGCGTGTTTGGAGGTAATGTTTTAGATAGTCTGTCAACACTATTGCTTTCAGTGCAAGTGGAGTGTGCGGGAGACCAATAGATTGTTATGTTAAAATAATTGGAAAGTTGAATAAGTTTTGTGGCTAAGCTGTAAGAAGATTGAGGGATTTTGTGATCAAGATTTAGGTCGTTGATTATGTTTTGGGCATCGGTGTAAAAGTGTATTTGATTAAAGTTGAGGCACTAGATGTAAAGATTGTCTATGTGGTGATTACAGGCAGCTAAAATAGCAAGAGTTTCTGTTTCGTATGATGAGGTATTGGGGTCAGTTTGTAAGATCATGGATGTAAAAGGAGTTTGAGAATTGGTGATGTAAAAGGCTTAGGCAGCTGAAGTATGGAATGCAGTTTTGGAACCGTCGTTAAAAATAAATAAATGTTTTGTAAGAGTGGGATCTGAGCGTTGCTTTTTGATTAGGTTGATAGCGATGTTTTTGTGTTTGCATAGGACCAGATTGTAGGGCGTATTTTAGAAGGATGAATAAGAGAGATTGGATGGATTTCAGGGGATATAGAGTAGTTGGCAAGATGTGGAATGTATTTGTTGCAGATGGTGGCAAAATATGAAAGCATTTTGGATGAGAAGGGTGTGTATAGCATGGTGAAGTGATGGATAGAGGGTAATGCTTTGAAAGTATTGGAGTAATGATTTACAATTGTTGATTGTAATTTATATAGGATAGGTAGAGTGTGCATGAGAAGTTCGAGCTTAGAAGTTGAGGTAGTGTGATAAGCGTTTGTAATCGTGAGGAGGCAGGTGCCGGAATTTTGTTTATGAGGGTTCTGCTATTTTGTAGTTTTAGAGTGTGACCCCATGACAGAATGCCATATTGAATAATAGGTAAGACAATAGAAGAGTATATATATTTGGAAATTTTTGGATGGAGATTGTATGATATGTCTTTTTTGAATAAGAAGATTGGAGATGTGAGTTTGGAGAGTACATTTTTTAGTTGTAGAGAGAATTTTAGGTTGGATTGAAAAGTAATGCCAAGATTTTTTAGGTGAGTGACAGGTGTAATGAGATTAGATGAATTTGTGTAAAGAGGTTGTGGTGAGATTCTTTTGCGTGTAAAGTGAATTATATTGAGTTTGGATGTGTTAAAATGGATTTTGTATTTTGGTGCAAGTGTATCAATTTGGTTTAAGAGGTTAGTAGCATTGCTGATGTTTGTGTTTTGATTTGGGTTGGTAAATGTAAAGAGAATATCATCAGAATAACATTGAGCAAAGTGTGAGTTAGAATTTATGTATGATAGGAGAGGATTGATGAGTATGAGCCATAAGATGTCAGAAAGACAACCTCCTTGTGGAGTAGAAAGAGAGAGTTGTTTAATGTGGATGTTGTTGTTATGGAAGAAAATTAAAATGCGGTTAGTTGGGTAGTTTTGTATGAATTTGATTATATAAAGTGGATATTTATTTTCAATAAGATTGTTGAGGATCGCATGGTGCCATGCAGAGTTAAACGCATTGTCGATGTCTAAAAATGTGGTTGTCGCAATGTTGTTGTGTCTGAGGGTGTGTTCAAGAAAGAGTGAGAGGCGAGTCAATGCGAGTTCAGTGTTTCTGTTCGGGAGGTATGCAAATTGATTTGGATGAATCAAGTTGTTTTTGTATATATAGTGTAATAGGCGTTTTCTTAGTAATTTTTCTAAAATTTTGCCAAGAGTTAGAAGGATTGAAATGGGTCTCCATTTTTTAATTTGGTCATGGTTACGATTTGGTTTTGGAATGAGAATTAATTTAAAAATCTTCCAAATGTTAGGGAAAAAGCTATGTTTGAGGCAAGCGTTGTATATGTTAAGTAGGTGAGGTTTTAAAATGTGATAAGCTTTTTTTTATTATGTGTTTTGATGAACTCTTTGTCTGTGATGGGTGGGAAGAAGGTTACTGTGTTATGTGTAAGATGATGATGAACTGTTTTCCTAATCATTGTGTTGAAGATATCTGAATCTTGTGTATCAGAAGGGAAAAGTGAGTTTAAGAAAGGGGGGTTGATGTGTGTAGTGGTGAAGAAGGTGCTGTGGTAGAGGGGTCTGAGATTTATTGTTTTTGAATTTGTTTATTAGATGCCATGGATTTGAGGGGATTTGGTTGCAGAACTTGATCCAGGATAGTTTTTTAGCTTGTGTGATAGCGCTTTTGTATTTATGTTTGAGGGTGAAGTAAGATTGGATAGAGGAAGGGGTATATGATTTTCTTAATCGTTTGAGTGAGGCTCGAAGTTCTTTTTTGAGGTATGTAAGTTGAGAATTCCAAAAGTAGGCATTTTGCCTTTTGAATTGTTGATTGATTGGGGTAGATGCTTGGATGCAAGATGTAATAGTTTTATTGAGATTTGTTGCAGATGATTCGATGTTTTTGGTTGATTCAGTATTGAGAGGGGTATGACTTAGATTAAATAGAAGTTTTTGAAAGTATGAGGTCCAAAAGATATTGAGGACAGAAAGGTTTTGATTGAATAGGTCGCAGATAAACTTGAAATGTAATGTATCAATGGTCAGATGCGAAGTGAGTATTGGAGATGCGCCAGTTGTGAATGAGACCTAGCGAATGATAGGTTGTTATAGTTAGATCGATGTGTGATTTATAGAGTCTGTTTTGATTCAGTTTCATAAAAGTTGGGTGTTTGTTATTGCCGGCTGTAGTTAAATTGTTGGAGGCAAGAAAGTTTTCAGTGAGAGTGCCACGACTGTTAGTTTTGGTATCCCAAATGAAAGATCTTGGGTTCAGATCAGCAGAGATGATAATATAATGATTTTTGGTAGCTCTGATGTGATTTTATAGAAAACTTGTGCAAATTTGTTAGAAAAAGGAAGATCCGAGGATGGCGGAGAATAGAGTGAGCAATAGAGTAATGGTAATGGTTTAGTAGGGATGAGGGTAAAAACGTGTTTTGAGTCAGAATGTTGGAATAGAGGAGTATTGTGGATGGCTGATTTGATGAGTATACATGCAGAGTATTCGTTTAATGGAGGTATATGTATGAGTGTGTAATTGCATGTATATTGTGGAATGTGAATATATGGTTCGTCCATAGAAATGATGTCGTATGTAAGTGACATTAATATATTGTAGAGGTTGTTCCATACAGTTCTGGAGTGGTTAAAATTAATGTGAAGAAAATTCAGCATAAGAAATTAATCAGATCTATGAATTTATTCTTCGTGAACGAATTTATAACATTTTCATAGTCTAAGAAGAATAGGAAAATGATTAGAAAAAAACTTTCAATATTAAAACAATGATATGAGTACCTGTTAGAAATGAAAATATTGTCAATCAAGGCAAAAGCTTCATATCGGGTGGCCTTTGTTACTAATGGACTGTAATTATATTTCTTCACTATATTAAAACGGAAGAAGAATGATGTTTCTTATGATTAATATTAAAATTACCCAATATTATAGATTCATGTTTTTTGCCTCCAAAAACTTGTAAAAACCTAACAAATAAAAGAAAAAATTGTCTAAAAAATTTAAAACAATAACAATAACAATTGAAAATTTAATAGAACTTTTTGTTTCAATCAAATTTTAATTCCATACACTTCAAAGGAAGAAGAATGTATATTAGCTTTAATAAGCAATATATCAACTTTAAACAAAAAAGCATAGGCCTAAGTGCTTAGATATTCTTTTAGTTTGAAAAAAAATTATTACCAGGTAAATTTTGTCGGCAGATGACCTAGTTGAGAACATGGGGTCTCGATCCAGATGGGCTGAGTTTGATTCATGACTGTGACTATATAACCATTTGTCCAGCTATGGAAGTTTATTCTTCCCTTGGATTGGATCCGACACTAAAAAATAAAGTGAGTTTCTTCATCACCGAGCCAAGATTCCTGTAAAGCAAATACATTTATAAAAATAACATTGGTTAAAAATTGATGAATCAGTATCAGATTCTCATCAAATTTAGCGATTAAAGACTGAAAATTAAGTGAACTTATTTAGAAATTATTTAGTCTATAGAGTTCGATGATTATTTAATGGTAAATAAATTGAAGATTGTATAATATTTAAGAATAAGTCAATTTACTAATTACAATGAAATCGTTCTAATCAGTTGAAATGATCAGTATTATGTAGTAATACCTCCAACTTTTCTTTAATAGTTGCCTTCAATTTGTTAAATATATTTTGTTTCAAAAAACATTTACTAGAAAATATATGATAATCAAAGGATAAATCCTTATCTCTACAATTTTTACAGGCAGCATACATGTATCAAAAGTATGGTCACTCTCTCCACAAGAAGAATAAAACTTTTGTTGAGCCTTACAAAATGATTTATAATTACCAATTTTAAGGCATTTACTACATTGTTTCACTCTTGGAGCAGAAGACAATATTAGATAAGAAGTTTAGACAATAAAAGCACTTACACTATTTGAAAGTTTTATCAACACTTTTTTTTGAAAATTCTACATTAATCGCATAATAATTATCATTTAGATATACCTTAAACCTTTTAATAGTAATGCGATCTTTTTTAAGATTATTTTGAGAAAAAATTAAATATTTTAACTCATCAAATTTAATAAAACTTCTTCTTCTTCTTTTTTTTTTTTCATTTAAGCTTCAAAATATAAAAAATATATTTTGTCTATTAGTTTGAAAGCATTGCGATTTGTTAGAAAACGTCATGTTCCTTGTGACCCTGCATATGTGGCTTGTAATCGAAACGGCGGATGAAAATTTAAAATCAAAAAACATTACAATTTGTTAATTTTTAGTTTCTAAACTTATATTAATGTAATAATCCTACATAAAAGATGGCGAAGCATGTTTTTTATGGTCAACCTCTATATCCAAATTTTTCTAATGAAATTGGTATTTTTTACTTTATATTACCATATTATTTTATAATTTATAACTTTTTATAATCTATATTTATATAGAATATACATTACATATTAAATTTTAACATTCTTTTTCTTACCAAGATATAGTTTGGCCCTTTGGGTAAACCTTATAATTGTCCGGGACCCAGAATTTCATCTAATAGTTTGGTAAGATTGTATTTTTGTTTTCTTTATGTTTAATCTGTGAACCATATTAAAACTATGGTTGAAGCTTCAATAGAAGAAGGAGAATAATTTATTTTGATTAGCAAATAATTGCACAAGCATTACAATAGTTTGCACCGTAGAAGTAATGCTTTATTAAAAATTATGTAATAAATCAGGGAGTATCAAAAACTTAATAGAAAATTTGTAGGATAGATTTTTTAAAAATTTTTTTTTAACAAAAAAAGAATGTTTTAAATGTTTGAAATATTAACAAAGTAGATAAATAAAATGTATGAGTATGGTAAAGAAATATTTACATGTAATAATGAATGGACTATATATAAATAATAGGAGTGTGAGAATAGAAATAAGTGCTATTAACAGACAAGGCGTCTTGAACACATGGTTTTATATTAAGATATGCGATTTCTTTTCAATTCACTTTTGAAAAGGGGAAGAGAAGACGAAAAGTGCGAAAAATTAATTCCAATTTTTGTTTGATCGATGCTTTAAAGAATTTTTTAGAAGATTTAAGATTGTAGGAAGGCAGTTGAATTTTGAACATGAATCGTTTAGAGTAGCGTTGAAGGTTAAGGTTGAAAGTGAACCAGTCATTGAAAAATGTGGGTAGACCTCCGTTGAAAACTTTATAAATATTACAAACTTTAAGTAGTTGATTATCCCGAAAAATAGCAGTAGTATCACGATATTTGCGATTGAAAACAACCCTTATAGCTTTCTTTTGTAAGACTTCACGAGGGTAAATATTACAATATCCCCAATTTACAATACTATAGTTTATGTGCGGTAAAATCAAAGCTTTATATATAATAATTTTTATACGAACGGGCAGCGATTTGAAAAAATATAACAATCCTATTTTACCTTACTTATTTTACTAGAAATGAATCCTATGTGTTTATTCCAATTTAACTTATTAGTAATCCATAAGCCCAAATAATTATGAGAGTCAGTCAGTTTGATATCAAGATTTTGTAAAAATGTTGGTATTTTATTTTTGTTAGAGAAATATATATGAACAGTTTTTTTCCATGTTTATACTTAAATCATTACATGAACACCAATTTTTTTATTTGACCCAGATACTTTGTATACGCATCTTCAACTGACATATTTAGATGTGATTGGGAACAAAGAACAGAATAAGGCATTATGAGAGACATCATCTGCAAAAGACATGATTTGAATTTTTCGGTTTATAAAAAAACCTCATTGATCAAAAACAAGATAGGTTCTAGAACTACACCCTGGGGTACCCCAATTGAATGGTTAGAGGTTCAGAATAAAAATTATTCAAATAAACAATTTGCTTTCTAGAAGTAAGGTAAGATTTAAAGAAAGATATACTACAAAAATCAAAACCATAACTTTTAAGCTTTAATAACAGTTTTTGGTGTGAAATAGACTCAAAAGCCTTCGTCAAATCTAAGAAAATAACTAGTACTTCATCTCCTTTATCAAGATAATCTACATTCAAAGTATTCAATAAGTATGAATGGGCATTAACTGTAGAATGATTATTTCTGAAGCCGATTTGGTTTTCATGAAGTAATCTATTCTTAATGAAATATCTGTAGACTTGTGTGTATATAATATTTTCAAATACTTTAGATATTGTGCTGATTAACGAAATTGGACGATAATTCTCTAACTTTTGCTTATCACCTTTTTTGTAGACTGGAATACATTTAGTAAGTTTCAGACAAGCAGGAAAAATAGAGTGTTCAATGCCACTATTGAAAGCTATGAAAAGTGGAAAAGCAATCTTATTTCTAATAATTTTTAAGTGAATTGCTGATATACCAAATGCATCTTCAACTTTTTTATCTTTCAATTTATCTATACTAAGAAGAATATCGTTCATAGACACGGAATCAAAAGAGAATTTAAAATTTACTTAAAAAAAATCTTTGATTCTCAATGCTAGCACTCAAAAATGTCCTATTCATCAAACTGCAAAGAAACTGGCCGTTTTCAATGATTTTACCAACATGTTTAAAAACAATTTGTTCATTTTTTGAAGTTTTCATCAAACTGTTCAGATTTCTTCATGTTTCTTTATTACTTTTATTGTTAAATAACTTATCATAATACGTTGCTTTCAAATTTTTACACAAATGCTTCACTTTTTTACAACATTCATCATAATCTCTTTTCAAGGGGTAATCAATTCTATAATTCCTAGTTTTTTCCATTTTTCTATACATCGAATCGCGTTTTTTGATTAAAGATAATAATTGACTTGTTACCCAATTTGATTTATTAAGTTTATACTTTGATTTAGGAAAAGTGAAAACATTCATTGTAGAGTTTTTGATACTACTGAGATAGTGTTGTTGGTTATTTCAATCAGTATATCTGGATTGTCTTTGTAGCTTTCAACATATCGATCCCACTGAATTGAAGTAATTAGATTTTCAAATTTATTTTTATCAAATTTCGAAATAGAATTCTTAGAAATAAAGTTTAAATCAAAGAACGAAAGCTGAGAAGAATTGGAAGATGATCAGATAAATGTGTTTCAATGTTGAATTCAATAGATTATCCAATGCTGTAAACATTTTTTATTGATAGATAGATAAATCCTAAATCACTAAAAACCAGCTGCGAATACAGAACCGCTTTAGCTTGAGCCAAAGTGGGGCTAAAATTTTTAAAAATATTTTTTAGTACGTAAATTTTTAATTCTATTTTCATATGAGTTTCATTTACATAATTTTTGCATATTAAATATTGTTTAATATAGAAATAGCAAAACTTTCGAAAGAAGTATCCGCAAGTGGGTGGGGTTCTTGGTAGTTTTCTTCTTTGTGTTTTGCGAAGCTCCCAATAAACTAATAACAGAATTCCTAGGAATTATCAATTGAATTTATATAAGTGTAATTTTTACATTATAACTAAGATGAAGAGTTTCATATACTTTGTTATTTATATTGACGTATCAACATATATACCTGTAGTATTGTAACATCTCAAGTTAGCCGAATCCTGCGCGCGCGTGATTGCGCACCATTAAAGCTGTGTGAATGTGTTAAGTAAAAATGTTATTCCAACAACTCGACATCCTTCCTATTTAGTCGTGGCAGTTTAGATATTTTGCTGATCATAGTGAACACTTACTTTTGAATAAAGAGTTTTTACTTTTTTTCTACGTCTTTTATTCAGGAACTCAGCGCCACTTCATTTAAAAATTTTTCATTTGAAATGTTGGTGAGTATATTCCTCACTATTTGGGCTGATTAGTTATATAATAATATGCTAGTAATGGAATCCCTGTAAGTTCAGTTTTTTTATACATGAAGACTGTGATTGGTCTGTAAAATGATTTGCTTAGCTGGAATAATGATAAGAAGTAATCAATGAGATTGACACATGGAAAGTATTATTGACAAATTTATATACCCCAATTAGTATGTCAAAATGAAGTGAGGAAAAGAAAAAGAACAAGTTTTATTAGACTAGAGCAAACAGAAGACATTAATATATCATTCTTGCATCATCATATCATACATATGATAACTCAGATATTGCTCTACAGGAAGATTGGACTAATATGGTGCTGTTGCAATATAGACGTAATGAGCGTATTAATACACTAAAAATGAACTTGCTTGATTGTTTTTTATATTATCTCATATTTTTTCAGCAAAAGCTTTTTCAATTGTCATTTTGTTTTTTCTCTACATTATTGTTATTGAAATGTTTTCATATGATCATCAATTTCACCAAGCTTCGACTGTGAAAGAACAATTGATTTTTGCATGAAGAGTGAAATTTAAATTCAACAATTGTTATATTAGTGCCAGATTTGAATAATGGAGAATTTACAGATGAAGATAATTGTACTACTCTTGAGCACTTTCCAAATAATGTTTCAGATACTTTAGAAATTTTTATTCAGAAAAATTATCAAGATTTTTTTCAATTGATAGACATTGAACAAATTTTTTTGTTTGAAAAAATTTTCAATGATGAAATTTCTTGCGAAAAACAGGTACTCTTGCCAAAAAATGAAAACCTTAGTCTTAAGAAAGATAAACTTAAAAGGTTTATTTCGAATTCTTCTAACAGGATAAAATTCACCATCAATATAAAGAACGTATTTTCAAAAAGATGACGATACACTTTGTAACAGCTGCTAGTCAAATGTCAAGAAAGCGTTTTGAAGAAAAATAGACTTTAATTTTGGAGACAATAACAACTTGTTACTAAATGATGTTATCTAAAATAAAACCACTTAAAGATCCTTTTAATGTTTCTTTTTGCAATTTTTACAGAAAGAATATCAATGGATGAACAACCATACTATGGTCATAATTCATCCAAGGTGTATATGAAAGGTAAGAAAATGAAGTTTGCCTCTAAAACTGGGGGATGACTTCGCTTTTTCGCTTTCATTTTATCACATACACAGGCGCTTTGGATAGAAAAGATAAAAGTTTTTCCCACTCTTAGGGACAAAAGTTTTTTAAAAGATTTGTGTAACCCTAAAAGCCGCTTTATATTTTTTGACACTTCATATAACCTCAAAATTCTGTGACAAAAGAATGTGAAAGCAATGGCAACAATCAGAGAACATCGAACTCTGGAATATCTTTTTATCAAGTCAAACATAATAAAAAAGAATGAGTAGAAGTTTTTCTGAAACTTACAGCTATGGAAAACTTTTAATCGTTCAATGGCTTGATAATGGTGTTGTTTATTTAGCTTCCAATTTTTGCAATGTGAACAAAGTCAAAAGATATAGTCAGAAACAAAAAACATTCACGTTTTTTGTCCAGATTATTATTTCAATGACTATAATTCTGATAAGGATGTGGTCTACTTACTTCACAGATTTGTGAGGGAATATCGATCTAACATTCATTTTAAAAATGGAATTGGCTATTGTTTATCAATTGTCTAAGATTTTTCAGTTGTTGCATCATGGAAAATTTACATTCTCTAAAAAAAATTAAACCACTTCATAAGAGATATTGTTCATTCACTTTTTTCTAAAACGGTAAACAAAAAGCCCTCCAGGTCCAAGTGGAAAACGTATAGAACATCTTTTTCTTTAGTGTGGTTTACTTCATCCCATTCATGGTCTTACTCAACGAAGATGTTTTCTTGTAAAAAAAACAAGAAAAATGTTAAAAAAAATTAAAAAATTCTAAATAATCATAAATATGTGCCTAATTTGATTTTTAATAAGATTTGTAAAAACAAAAAATTTTGTTTTTTATACTAGTTGCAAAATTCAAAAGGACATGAAAACATTTTTTTTTTAAATTTTTTAGTAATTTATAATTTATATTCATTTTCAAATGTAATAATTTTTTACCTATTGTAACACAACCATCAATTTCAGAAAATCAAAAATACTTTTTTTTCTATATAATAATTTTTGAGAAACGATCTTAATTATATTTCTTCTTTTGATTAAAAAGGCTTTATTTTTTAAAATAATAAAAATTACAAGCATAAAACACTTTTTATTATGTTTTCAAAAAATGTTCCTCCAGAGGCAGAAGATTCATATACAAAACTATTTGAAAAAGCAGACGAAGGTAAAATTGTTTATGTATCATATATGATACACTGGTCACGAAAGGGTTAAAACTAAGATTGATTAAGCTTTTCTGTCTGCATCGCTAGCCCTTTTATCTGCACCGAAGCTTATAAATATCATTTGCGTACTCTCTATACAAACACAATAATTATGCATTGCTCAATCGAATGTCTTATCAATATAAACTTAGAAAGTTTCAGCAAAAAGAAAGTCAACGTCCAAGACCAAGAAGTGAGAGATGTGAATGGGAAGCGACGATTTCATGGCGCGTTTACAGGCGGTTTTTCTGCAGGCTACTTCAACACGGTTGGATCGAAGGAAGGTTAGCTCTGCCATTTTTATCTATCATTATAAGTTCTATAAAATGTTTAAGCTTTATTTTCAAACATCTTGAGATCTTGAGCCATTCATTCGAGTATTACCTTCACTCTGATTCCCACCCACCAAAACAATCCCAGATCGTGACTTAGCTTGTCTAGCCCGGTTGCCTCTCGTCCGATTGGAGATCGGCACAGAAAAACAACTAGAAATGTAGTTCCTTACAAAAGCCTTTAACGTATGTGTTATACAAAAACGAAATTAAGGACTCTTTCAAAATTCAAACAATCTATTTATGAATGCTCCTTTTCAAAATATATTTTCAATCTAAAACTAAATATATAACTATAATATACATAACCTTTTAAAAATGGATGTATGTTTGGAGGCACTAAGTGTATACAATAAAACAACAAGGACGTAAATTTTAGTCATTTAATTAAATTTGAGGGAAGTTATTTGTAGGCCTGTTATATAATTAAAATAGGTATTTTACTTTGGATTGAAATTAGATGTTAAATACGTGTTACTGTTTTATTTTTAAGTATATAGAGGAAATGATATAAAATTAAAGGAGGCATTAACTCAACTGATTATAAGAATAGGTCTAACAAAAAATGATATTAAGTGAAAAATCGCTTTGACCTCCCTACATAAGCAAAAAACATTACTTGCAATAAATTGGCGTATAAAAATAAGGAGGGACTTGAAATATTTTATTAACTCAAAACGAAAATTCTTAATTAACCCATTTAAGGCCAAGCAAAGCAGACGATATCTAAAAAAAAACGCAGACGATTTATATTCAAAGTCATTGAAAAAAGCAGACGACGAATTACTTATGTTCCAAAATAGAAACATTAGCCGTAAATGGGTTAATAACTTTTTTTGGTTAAAAGTGCTTTTTTTGATCCTTTTATTTTTGAATATCATATCGTAAAAGTTTGAATTATTGATGTTTAGTAATTTTTAATGAATTTAGAAAAAGTAGCTGTAATTCACATATGAATCAAAAAGGTTTAAGCTTCTTAGAAAAGGATAAATATGCTACACTCTATGTTTTGTCTTTTCTTTTTATGTACAATTTTATTCAAAGTTTGTATAAAATAAAGCGATTTAATTATAACACATTGCGTTATTATAAAAATTGTTTTGATTCTGTCGTAGTCTGCCTAGTTTAGTCTTTTTTTAAATGCCTTCGACTGCGCGACTCCGACTCAGGTAGTAAAGTATACGCTCTCATACTTTTGCAGGGTGGGAGCCTATGCAATTCAAATCTTCTAGGTCTTGCAAATCTCGTCTCAGAAAACAAAATGCAGAAACATTCATGGACGAAGAAGTAATAATCTTTATTTTTAGTTAAAATAATGGTGTTATGTTTTTTCTCTTTTTTAAGGATTTCAAGGAACACGGAATCGCGCCAAAAAACGTTTACCTCTCCTCAAAATTTCAGGGCGTTTCTTTTCTCAAGAATGACGACTTTTTGAAAACAATTTTCACTGATTACACCGAAACTTTTTGTAAGATGTATGTATTTTATAATTAAAGATTTCTTATAGCTATTTTAAACATTCGGTCCATACCTTAGTGTTGGGAGTGCAGGTCTGTTCAGTCTTGGAAGAATATTCTTTCCTTGCATACGATACCTACACCTATAAAGGAATTAAAAATATTTAGTTTGAAAGAATGGAGTCTTTAAGCTTTCGCGATTTAGTTGTTCCAAACACTTCTCTAAATATAGTAAATTTATGTTTACACCTTCTCTAGGATTTTAAATGCAAATGAACTTTTATTTCTTGAAGGCCTAGGGTTGCTGAGTCCTAATGAAAAGAGCTTTTAATCAGGTTTCTAGCAGGGGCTTCGAGTTGCACTCCAAATGTCCAACGTCGACTTCTAGTACTTAAAAAAATTCGACACCGTCTCTCATTCCAAATTCTTAAAAACTTGATAAATTTATCGCTCTGATATTGATAAAGAATGACCAGTCCACCACATGCTTACATAAGTTAAACTATAAACTTAAAAAACTATTTTTAATACTTAAAAAAACGTCTCCAACACGGTTAGGTGTCGGAAATTTTAAAGGGATAGCACTCGGTATCTAATGGAAATTAGCAGTCGGAATCGGAGTCGTTTAAGTATTTTAAATAAAGAAATTGTAATCTTCTACGTTTTATAACCTCATTGCATACGAATTATTTAAGTGAAAAGGAAAGAAATACTTTTCGCTTTTGGATCAAGAAAAAACGCGCATATTCATGATGAACACAAAGAATACTTTTCACAAAATACTTCATTCCATTGCAATACTTTAAATCACCTTTGAGAAATCATTTCCTCTTTTTGCAGGCTAAGCTCGTTGCTTTCCTGCCATATGCGTTATACACACGCGCAAAGATAGAGGAGTAAACAATTGAATACTTTTCCTTAGCGTTGTCTATTTATTTAGTGCGTTTAACCTCTCAAAATATCATCTACGTAAGAAACTAGAAGCTTATTTTTTGAAAGAGAAAGTTCTTTACCTTATCCTTCACCAGATAGAAAACCAATAACTTCAAATAATTCCATTAACAATTTCCTAAACTTTGTGTATACAAAAAGCATATGGCGCCTTTTTTCATATCTCATAAACACTGTGAAAAGTCGCTACTTTTAGGCATTTGTCTTTATGCTATTAAAACACGTGCTTACCTCTTTTAATACTATTTCTATTTCTATCTCTTGGTATTGGAGTTTGCCGATCAATGACTGCTTAGCATGCCAGATCTTCTTTCCTCAAAAGAGATAATATATTTTTCAGTTTGCAACCCATCCTCACACCGTAAATCTAAGCCATAATGTGGTTTGCTTTATTCAAAATTGGAAATGCAGCAGTGTTACGACTTACCTTTTCAGATGGCTGATTCATTTGTTAAGCTCACAACCTCTTGTTAATATTTTTGAAAGCAATTGTATTTCATCATTAACAAAGAGTTCTCTAATTCTGCAAATAACTTAGTTATTACTAAGTAGTGTATCATTAGCGCGATATTTCTTTCCTTTGCAAATTCACTTTGACAGGAATTCCAAAAGAATCGTCTATTGTGTAAAACTTGCTACTTTTCGGCTGCATCGCTTCAATAAGTTGATTAATTTCAGCTAAAAGTCTTTGTTTTATATCAATTTTTGGAGTGAAAAGTTCATCTACCACTAATTCTCCAGACCTACCTCTTTTTCTACCAACACTCTTGATCTCAATTTCAACTTCGCACTTGTTGCACAGTTTAGTACTTTTGCTTATTGCTCCTTGTGTGCTAATTTCTCGATTTTCTTGTAACAATATTTTCAGAGAATTTAAACTTTCATGAGCATCAACAAAAGTAATATGAGGAATTTGTAACCGTTTTTGTGCAGTGTCAATTTTCCTGATTACACGAGACCAAAATGAAAGAAAAACTTGAAAGTTAAACTTAAATATTTTTTAGTAAAGCATTACTATCGGCATGAGGTTCAACCGAAAATTTTTCGACGATTAGATTTCTTCTAGAACATCAAAAACCTCACTTAATTCACTTTCAAGTGCTTGAATAGAATTCGCTCCAGAATTCCATCTGGTATCAGTACTACTTTTCACTCACTGAAGTATATTTTTTCATTGTTTCCTATCTAATAGTAGTCCAAGTGAGAAAATTAAAAGTTTCATTTATAACATTAAAAAATGTTACTGAGCTTGCATCATTTTTTATACAATTAGCTTCAGCTAAATTTAAGCTATGGTTATATTAACACTATTTTTGAGTTTCTTTCACAAAGTCGACTTTGAACCCTGTATGTTTACCAGCCATGACATTTGCATTGCCAAAACAAATAGCCCTGCAATTGTTGAAGTCAAGACCAACTCTTTCTATTCCAAGACAAATTCCTTTTTCAATAATTTTTGCATATTTTCCGTTGAAATTCATAAAACCAAGAAATACCTCTTTTACTGTCATTTTTCCTGCTTTGCACATTGCATGACGAAGAATTAAAGAATACTGTTCTTGATGCGAAACATCCTATGTGGAATCACACATGATACCAAAGTATTTGCTCTCAATCACTTCTGCAACTATACTATGCTTTTATATCAATTCATTTGAAATAAGGGGCGATAAGTGAGTAGCCTTTCCTTTTGCGCGATTTTGGTGTCTGCCAAATTGCTCTTTGAGGATTGGATTAAATTACGAGATGAATTTTACGAGGGCAAAAAATTTCCTTGGTTTCTATTACTTGTACTAGTAATAGAATCATTGCTTCCTTGAACTGTGAAATTGCGAGAATCCAAAAATCGAATACAAGAAAGTTTCTGTCTTCTTCCTTTGCCTCTTTCAATATTCAACTGATGAATAAAATCTTTAGTTCTTGCCACAATCGTTCTTCTGCTTCTTTCCATGCAAGAAAAGCTTTTCTATGCCATGATATGTTTTCATGAGAAACTAAAGCAGAACTGTCTTTCCATTTACCAGCACCATTAAATCCTTCTTTTGTTTCTAATTTAGATATCCTATTTAATGGAGTATACGAAAAAAGAATACAACAGAACAATACGCTGTTCTCGAATACAGAACTAACTTTTTTTACGCTTTCACCTTTACCACCGGCCAGTTTTTTATAAAACCAAGCCTTAGTCATTTTCCTACCTTTAATACCACCAGTAACAAAATGCCCATTTGAGTTTTGAAACTTTGAAGCTACCATAGACATAATTTTGTAGCGAATTGATGGAGTGATTTTGTATAAACCAAACGCATTCTTCAGTTTCACAAAAAGATTGAGTTTGTATTTCTTCATTTTCTAACATATTTGTCTCTTCACTTTCACTTTTTGTTCTATGTTTTTGACTTAGCTTTGACCAACTGGTTCAATAGACATTCAGTCGGTGACTGTTCTTGTAAGTTTTCTATTTCAGACTCAATTTCGCTATTATTTTTATAATCCTTGCCTCTTACATAATTGCTTGTTTTGACAATAAACCTAGCAATTTTATCTAATTCTATTTTCTCCTCTTTTTAGCTTTCTGTATTTATTTAATTTTGTTTGCTTTGGTGTCATAAAAAGATCAAATTTTTTCGAATCAAACTTTGAGTTAAATTGCTACAATTCAATAAAGTCAGGTAAATAATTTTCTGGGCATAGAATAACTTTCAATTTTCTATCTATCCCATTTTAATACATCCTTGCCTTGCAACTTGCAACAATACTTCTGGTGCGTTTTAAAAAGACTATACAAAATTAAAAAAATTCTGGAACACAAATAACTAGTTTTATTATTATTAAAACTTAGATTTTGTTTTATTTTGTTGAACAGGATTAACATAAACTTTTACAATGGTCAATTGATTGTGTTAAAAATTTTTATAAAAATTAAATTTAAAGTTTACTAAACTAATTTTTTCTTGCTCCGTTGTATAAATTAAAATCTAAAATATAAAATCGCAAATTTTCATTGCAAATTTAGTTATGGTATCAATGAATGAATATTTAAAAGACGCTTTCGACAATATTAAGCAATTCGAGATACTTGTGCATCTGCATTCACTTTTTTCTTCTTTTGTTCACGCTTTTATTTTTAGGAGTGATTGCGTTGGATTCGACTTATTGCGGAAAATGGGGTGGAAAGAAGGTCAGTTCATCGGAGAAAAGAATAAAAATGACCAATTTTCAGCACTACCTCTCAATTCAGAAAAAGTAAAGGTTTACGGCGTTTCCTTACCTCCCAACTTCAAAAAAGTTTCTTCATCTCCTGAAAAAGTAGTTTACGCATAATATTTAACTTTTTGAAGTGTATGGCTAAGATGCAGTGAATTAAGCTTTCTTTTTGACATCCTAAAGTTAACTGTTGAGGCAGAAAATTTCGATTTTCTGACACACCCCTTAATCTCTTTTACACTAATGTGCTCATATAGTCGTGTGAAAAATAGTTCAACGTAAAAATGCATCCACCTTCATCATTTACAATTAATTCTTTGAATCAAGAGAATTTTTTTAAATCTTATTTTTTTTCTGACAAAATAAAGATTAATAATAGTTCACTCAACGTTCCTATCTAGATCAACTTTCGTGGCACAATTCTAAGGAAAGGCCCACGGTGCGACTGTTCTTACTGAAATTAGTTGTAAGATACTGAATCTTATATTTCTATCTCAATATAAAACCAGCATTTAAAGATGGTGCGCCTTTTTAAACATCGCAGAATCAAAGCAAACTGGGAAAGCCAAAAAGCTGGACAACTTAAAGTCTGATAAAATGCGTATTCTATAACTTGAATACTGACGCACTCATCACAACACATCTAGACAGGCGCCGACTCTGATCAATTCAAAAGTGCATATTCTGACTTTGTTAATTTTCAATATCCTAGTCAATGATAGTGCTTTCAGAACTATCACAGCTTTAAGCCACCCGCACTCAGCATTCTCACTATTCTTTATAGTCTCTGCATAATATAAAATACATTTTCCTTTATGTATTTAAATAATCTATTTACTTATTTGATTGAAATCATTATCTTCTCATTACTTATGATATATATATATATATAGGTAGAATCCCGTTATTTAGACCACTCTTTGGACTTTGGTTTTATGGTCTTAACATCTAGATTGTCCAAATAGTGAAAAAATTTCTTCGATGTTAAAACTTTAAAAAGGGAAGTTTAATTGTTCAAGAAATATTATTTACCAACAAACATCAGATTGTAATTATATTACAGGATAAATTATTTTCTGTGAAAAAAGGAGTTAATCTTGGTTTGTTTTTTTATGTTGACTATAGAATATATTTTCCTGTAATAATGTTTCAGCTTTTTTAAAGGCTAACCAAACATCTGTCACTTCTTTGTCCAAACAGTAGTTTTTTATGCGTTCTGTAAATTCGAATGCTTCTTTTGAACTACCACATGTTTTTATTTGATCTTTTTCCATGAGTGTAATTTCACTATCTTCTGTAACTTCTTCTTCGGATAAGTTTTCAACAAGGGTAGGCACAATTCTTACTTCCCAGCCTTCTTAGAGATCTTCCGACTTTGGCAAATTTTCCTTTACCATTTCGTATTTTTCAGCTGATATGAGTTCTTTAACTTTGAATTTTTCTGTTGTTTGCTCAATCAATTGAGCAAGAGATATGTGCCTACCTTTCTCATCATCGCATGGTAAAGTTGATGTTTTAAAACCACACTTTGTAACAGTGTCTGATTTGCATTTTAACATAGCTTCCACCACCCAGTGTCATGCTTTAAGCGTATTAACTGACTTGCTTATATCTGCTGCACTCATTGCAGAGTCAAACTGACAACATGTCTCAGAAATATGCCTTGATCCAGAGGTTCTAATACGGAGGTAGTGTTAGCTGGAATAAATATGAGTTTCACATTTGTCAATTCCTGATCTTTTGGATGTGAAGGAGCGTTGTCTAAAAAAAGATAACTTTACGGTTTTGCTTCTGCATGCATGTATTGAAACTAGATATCCATTCCATAAAAACGTGTCAAGTCATCCAGGCCTTCTTGTTGTGAAACCAAGTGAACGGTAGCCTTTTCAGATCTAGATTTTTGAAACAGCGTGGCTTTTTTCCGTGTCCAATTATAAAAAGATTTTCAACCTCACCGCATTGGTTGACACAAACAGAGATTGTCTAGCGATCCTTTGATTACTCTCCACTAGAACAAAGTTTTCCACATATACCTAAGGTTTTATCAAGAAGGCATTGAAACATTACACCTGTTTCATTCGTATTAAAAACACCATACTCATGTTCCAATAACTTTTGATTTCCAATTAGATACTATGTCATTGCCGTCAGAACCGCTCTCACCACAAATTGCACCAAATTAATTGCATGGCGCTTTTTAAACTGGCTGAACCAACCACACGAAGCTTTGAAGTCTGTTCTTTTCAATTGTTCGGCAACTAGAAGTGTTTGTTCGTGTATCATCTACCCTGAGACCGTCATGTTCATACTACGCGCCTTTTGAAACCAGTCCCAGTAGCAACATCGACATCTTCCAATAATGATGAAATACAAACTCTTTTTCTTTTGTTTACAGAAAAATTTGTTACAAACGCTTTGAAATACTCGTCTTTCCTTTTCAAAATTGATTGTACTTGAGTTTTACTAATAATGAATTTTTGTGCATAATAACACAGGCTCTTCAGACATATTAACTAGAGAAACTTTATCTTTAAGGCTCAACTCATTTCTTCTTGTTTTTTGTGTGCCCATTTAAATGATTATAAACAACAATATTATCTCTGAAAAACAATAAAAGAGAATAACTATGCAAAAAAATGAATAATTTAATTTAATTGACAATGTTGTCTACTGAAAGAAAACAAGTGCAAAATAGTTGATAGCAAAATGAAAGTCTTTCCGCTCTAATTCAAAAAACAAAAATGTTGAGTTAGAACAAATAACTTTAATGCTTTTTGTGATATTTTGTCGAAAATAAAAGAAAGCCAGACACTTACGCAAACTAAAAAGAGGTTTGATACGGCGATCAAATATTCATGGTGAAATAAAGTGAGAAATGGAATTGGTGATGCATTAATGTTTCATTTCTAGCATGAAATTCCCCCATGTGTTACAAAATACGTTTTCATTGAAACATTAATCTATTTTTGAGGTTCTAAGTATAGAATTTATATATAAGTTAGCCTCACTTATATTTTACATCGTCTTTATACGATACCATTACTGTCATATTAGTTAAAACTATAAAACATAGTAACGATAATCATATCCTATCATGTCTTAGAGAAATAATTACATACAGCTTAAAGTTCATTCTAGCCTAGTGCGATTTCATAACAGAGAGATAAAAGATAATCTATTTTCGAAACACAATTTTCAGTGGTCTTGATAACAGAACTGTTTTTTATAAGATAAGTTGGTATATACTCAAGTTTATGGTCGTAATAGTGGATTATCGAGATGGTCTTCTAAGCGAGACCTCTTATAATCGAAGATTATATAGTTAACAATGGTTTTCAAAAGATGTGCTCGTAATAATGAGGTGGTCGTATAGCGGGATTCTATTTTCCAGAACCTCAAGAGGTTGGACACGGGAGACAACCTCTCATATTTATCTCAAAAGAATAAAGATATCTACTACCCTATGATAATTATATTCACTATATCAATTACATATTTCTACCATTTAGGATAAAATTTGATCCCTGTATGATTTGATATACTGATAAAGGCGAGACAACGGTATAAAGATCATTGTGATTTAAGTATAGCTCGACATTCCCGTGTGTTTAATTTGATACTGTCTATAATAAAGTTTGCTCCGTGCTTGATTTGAAATAATAAAAATGGGAGACAACGGGGTAAAGGTATTGTGTTTTGGAATACTCTTTCAATTGCCTAGATTTTGCTGTGCTTTTAATTTAATACTTTCCATATTTGATCCTAGTTTGATTTGAAGTAATAAAAACGGGAAGACAACTTGGTAAAAATCATTGTGTTTTTGAAAAGGGATTGGGATGTAATTTTTAATGATCTCTACGGTGATACTATAACGAAGTATTAGAAAAAGATGAGAGATTTTTGGGCTTAGGGTTAGGGTTTTTAATAACATTATGTAAAAAGGATAAGATTTTTTAGTCTTAGAGTTAGGGTTAGATAATGTCATTTTTAAAATATATTTTCAAAAAGTGAAACTTTTTAATTTAAAGTGAGCTATATTCGAATGCAATAAAAATTTAATTTATTGCGGGTAATGCCGGAGCCAACAAAAGTAAAAAGTTTCACTTTTTGAAAATATATTTTAAAAATGACATTATCCAACTCTAAAATAAAATTCTTTAACCAGTTTTTGAGAGTTTGTGCAATCCTCATTAATCAAATACGTAGCCAACAGGAATTCAACAGTTGGAGTTTTTCTAATTACAATTTCAATCGTATTTGCTTATTAAAATTGAGCAAAAGTTTCGTCATTTTTAGAAATGAGTTTTGTAATCATAAATTTTATATTTTATTTATATTTACTTTTTATAAATAGATTGATTCACCTTTTTCTAAAGTTTTTGCAAGAACTTTTTTACTTCTTTATGATAGACATAGTTTTGAGTTTAAAATCATTAATATTTTTTTTCAATTTTTGATTTTGATTTTCTTAGAAACTATTTTTTGAGTTGTATAAATGAAAAATAATATACCTTTTCTTTTGTACTACTTATTGTTAAGTTGTGTGTAAATGGCGAAAATGATAAAGATCACACCACTGAAAACTCCTTTGAATTTGCTCCAAAATGTGAGGAATTTAATGTTAAAATTGAAGCTAAGAATGATTGCCGCGGCTTAGGCTATCACACTCCATACAGCGTTGCTAAAGAACCCAAAGAAACGATATCTATGTTTTCCTTTGGGCCTACATCAATGGAGAGATCTCTTAAGAAAAGTGGTATTAAAGGACAAGCAAGAGCTTTTTGTTAATTATTTTAACACAAGTTTTTTCTCCTTCTAATCCATTTATCACTTATAACATCGACCACTCTAATTCTCTTCTTATTTACCATCATCATCATGCACACTATCTTCATACCGGTGATAGGAAAAATCGCTTTTGCGAGATTCGTTTTAAATTTCACATTCAATATTAAAGTCTCAACTTGTGGAAGAAGATCATAGAGCTTCAGAAAGACAAATAAATGTATAATTGTTTGCTTCATAATATTTAGCTTAAGTATACAAAAATAGTAAAGGATTTATTTAAAAAAAATGGTCTCAGAAATTTTATTCTCACGCAATCTCATTTGACTAAATAGCAAAAAAAGATATTTTGAATGGCTACGAAACATAAGCTAATTTTTTTGAGTTAAATTAGCTTAATAGAATACAACATACGTTAGGATTTTTCCTTCAATCCAATATATTAGAAATTTTGCACATATGAAAATAATATTCTAAAACTTTTGCACTTATTTCTACTGGACTCAATAAAACCAGCATAATTGGCGATGAAGACGACCATTACTTTATATTATTGATATCAAAGAAGCTTTGCTTACAATCGTGAATGGTGTGGAGCTAGTATAGTATTAGTGTTATTTCAGACTACTAATAATATCATGCCTCTTATTAAAGGTACTACTTGACATTTTGATGTTCTAAATGTGTGTATTTGTTTTACTAGTCGCACTCAGAGTTAAAATGCGTCAAAGTCTCTATCGATGCGCGCCCGATATTTATTTTATGCGTTTGATTTGGATTTTATTATATGTCGACCATCCTTTTTTAGGCATTTGGTATTGGCGTCTTTGAAGAGGAAGAAGAAATGGATGTCTATAATACCGATTCAATGCTCAATTACGACATATCTTTATACGCCTCCTCCCTTCCTATTCGTTAGATCTATCTCTATTCATCAATAATATTTCAGGCCGGCCGTTATTTCTTGGGAGTGGGATAACATTAAAATAAAAATTGATTTGAAAAATGTTATTAATGGTCTTTTAAAAAGAATAAATAGTTTTTGATTTTTTGATTACAGACTTTTATTTCGATTATTTGACAAATTTATTATTTAATATCGTGCAAATTGCAAAAATATAGGTAATAACTTTTGTAACATTGTCTTTCAGAATGAGGTATATCAAATCTTACATTTAGCAAAATATGAAAGAAATTTGAATATTTTTTGATTCTTTAATTACAGAATTTTATTTTGATTATTTGATAAATATAATCTTTAATATCGTGCAAATTGCAAAATATAGGTAATAACCTTTATTACATTGTCTCCCCGAATGAGGTAAATCTTACATCTTTCAAAATATGAATAGATACTATATATACATATAAATATATATGTAGTTTTTATTTTGGATGAATTCGAGAAAATTAACTTCCAATGAAAATTTCATAGTGAAAATTTGCATAGTTTTTAAAAGCTTGTAGATATAGAATATATAAAATCTCAAAAAAATTTACAAAAAGTTATGCTGACTAACATTTTTATCAGCTCGTGTATAAATACCATGGCGTATCTTAAGGTTGGAAGTAAGATGTGCATAATTTAAAAAAAAAATAAAAATCAATAACTTAAAATTTTGTGGTATGAAATATTTAAAAATAATTAACTAATCATTTATTGATATATAATCGACATTCTTGTCTTTTATAAAAAAAATTGTGTCATCATGTCGTTGATTCTTTCTTATGATTGAATTGGTCGATCTGAATTCTTTACTTTCTTTATCGTGGAAAAGGAAATAATCAAAAAAAAATTAAAGCCTAATTCCTGTTATTCGTAACTTTTCACGGCGACCCTAAGAATTGCAAAACGCCACGTTGAAGGCGCTGCTACCCACTTTGGGAACCACTGTCCTATTCTGATGGATTCCTCAAAAATAAAGTCATTAAAAAGTTCTGGCTGATGAGCGTCATAAGTTATAACCTTATTTAGGAACGGATTTATTTGGAGAAAGTAGAAAAAGAACTTCTTTTTTCTACTTTTTCGTATCATATTTCAAAAAAATAATAAAAGAATCTTCAATAAAGAGTTTTCATTTTGAAAAGTCAAGACAATCCAACCTTGTTTTTGGTGTTCATTTTCTCTTTACTTAAACTTAAATATATACTTAAAGGTATCGATTATTATGAATGATTCCCAACGCTCTTATCGACGAGACTGTATATAACTAATATTTGAACTCTGAACATTGTAAGATATTGCGAAATTTACCGTATCATGGATCTCAACCTTTTTGAAAGCTTATACTCTTGTTCATTGATAGGTGTATTTTGATTAGTGCGTTATCCCCAAGCATTCGGCACTAATCACTAGATACATCATGTTATAGATTAACCATGTGAAGTCCACATTTATTCTAGTAAATAACCTTTAAAATACAGTTATATCTTTCCCTTACACCATAATTTTTTATCATATTATTCTCAAGCGCCAACATTTTATTTTCATGATGTTTTCTTTTATTAGAAGCTATGAAAAATAAACGACGAGAAGTTTTCCATTCTTTGCCTGACTTTATTTTGAATGAAAGAGCGATTTCTTTTGAAGCATTTAAATCATTACAGGAGTCGCTTTCATTCTTTGAAAACATACCTCAAAATTTTTATTTAAAAAGCATTATTTTTCGCCATGCCATCAACAACAAATCTGTTCGTCTCAGTCAACCAAAAACTGATTTTGCCAAAAGTATCACTATTGCGCCAAAGGACCGAGGCCAACAACTGGGGGAAAAGAATATCTATCGTAAGTACACTTTAATGTCTTATTTTGTAAATTTTATTCTATATTATATACCCCATAATAGGACAATCTAATTGGCTAATGAATTATTGTAATCTATTAAAATTAAATCTGTATAAAATAGAGTAATTTGTATATACGTTCTCTATAAAGTATGAATGATTGCTAAAGTACTAAAGTACGTAACCATAAAATTGTAATATATTAAGAAGGAACTTTATTCCCTATTAGTATACGAGTATTCTGTGTTTGCTATGTATTTTATTCAACTTTATAAATGGAAGTTTTTTTTAATTTTCACGATGATTAATTTTTATAAGTGCTACACTTTTATTACAGTTTATAAACTTTAAGCTTTTTAAGTCAACTTATGAGAGATTAGCTATTAATGTATCCTATCATATATCTAATAGTGAAGAGTTTTAAAAAACCTTTTTCACATATGCCATACCAACATAGGTTTATCCCATCCATTTTTATGTAAAATTAATGCATAATCTCGCACAAGTATTTGGAATGTAATTGGCATTGTCGCTCATCTCCTGGTGTATGCACTCTTACTATTAAAGAAATATCTGCATTTTAGAAGAGATGCCAAACAAAGAATGCTGTGAAAGTACAAAAGATGGTATCGATGAAGGAGCAAAAAGTGGCCAATTTTTCAGCAAAAATGAAGAAAAGCAGAAGAGATATCAAGTTTTCGTGCGAAATAAAGAGTTGTCGATGGGTGAGTGTCTTTTGCCTTTTTAGTGCGTGTATACATAAATAGGAAGGGGGGCTCGTGATGCTTTTTCATATGCACGCCACTAACTACATTTTATGCGGCAAAGAAGAGTGCGCGCAACTCCATCTCTGTTCACTTCTTACACCAATTTAATGGGTCATCTTCAGCTCCGAATCTGTATTTTAAGTGTAATTAACCATTAATTTTATATGTTTTCTATTCCATAACTTCACGATGCACTTTTATTACACGGAAAAGAAAACAAATAAAAGGTATATGTGGAGTTAGAAGCAAGCATCAGATTGCTTACCACTGCTTGTATTCTTTCTATTTTTTCATCATAGACTACACATTACATCATACAAAATTTGAAACACATATGAAACCTATACGAGGAGCTGGAACTAAAATTGTATTGTGTGTCTTTGTTTGTAAAGTCATTTTCTGATTCAAAGTATTATTCTCTTTTGATGTGTGAGTTAAATGATATTTATTTTGTATTGCAAAATGCCTCTGACTCTGGGCCTTGAAAAGATATTATGCAGCAGTTGATGAACAAACACGAGTAAAGATGGAGAAAAGTTTATTCTAACAAAAATTTTATTTCGGTGTAGACTCACGCTCTTCAAGTTCACGAAAAAGTCATCGAAGGAAAGGATTTTTGAAAAAAACATTTTCTTTCCAAGATTTCCTTTGTGAACTTGAAAACGGGTAACTCTACACCGAAATTAATTGTTTTCATTTCATTTTTACTCGTGCTTGCGGATCAGCTGCTTATTTCTAAATTGAAAATGTATTTTGAATCCTTAAAAAATATATTATTTATTTAGTTGTAAAGCTTTTCTATGCCGCATTATTGATAATGAAAACAATATTTTGTCAAGTACTTTTCTAACTTATAAAATTATGGAACTTTGTTTGTGAAATGAGCAAAAGGTTTGCCCACTATGTGAAATGGGTAATTTCACAAACGGGATGTAAGATACACACCATTATTTATTGGATTCATTACAGATACATTATTCCTTCCACTTCCAACATGTCGATGCAAGTTCTCATTACTTTTCATATAATGTTTAATGGGTTGCACTAATGAGGGCTTCTAAATTCAGAAATGTACAAATTCTATTTTAATATTGAGATTAGTATCTAATGACTTTGTCCCAAAGTTTTAAAAGAGAAACATTGTTGCTTTAATCATCTCCCAAAATTTCTTTAAATGGCCCTGTTAAAATATTTAACATAATATTTCAACCTTTTCAAAATTTCCTGAGAAATTTGTACTGCAAATGTTAGCAAATTTATCTACACAACTAATGGCAGAGTTTTCTACTCTTAAGAGAAGCCTGTTTCTTTCAGTTAGATGAGTGAGTACTTTACATAGGTTGAATTCTTTTAAGTTTTGATTGTGTTAAAAGATTATTATTCAAGTTTTATATACTTCCGAGTTATTCTATCTTTTTCTAAATTACTTGGTTTTGATGATAAAACGCGTTAAAAATATTTACACCTGCAATTGAAATCGTCTATTTTTCGCAACTATTTTTTATATTATTTATATATACCCCATCTAATCATTCAGAGCATACTTTTTATTGAGTGTCATATCTATCAAAATAATATGTTTTTAACAAGGAAAATAAATTATGTTATTAAGGACAAAAACTTCCTATAATCAAAAATTTTCATTTTTAATTTATAATAATTAATGTAAGACGGATATTTTTATTGTATGAAGAAACGACATTTTAAATTGAATAATAAGTAGAATTATTAAATCAAATATATATTCAGCTTGAAATAAAAAAATCAAAAAGGTCTTTAAAATAAATACAATTCAGCAAAATTTATTAATTTTTTTCTCTAAATGAATAATAATAGCAACATCTTTTTGAGATTTATTTTTTGAACTTTAAATCATCACTGAGAAATCTGCAACTTTTTTAATCAAAACTTGCTATGAAGCAGCTACTTTTTTGCCCCAGCGTTTACATCTAAAATCATTCATCTAAGCATTCTTATACAATTATGTTTGATTTAGATGAGTTTTTCGATATTTCCTACGCTGGCATGAATGAATGGGAAATTTATCAAGAACAAAATCTTTTTAGAAATCTTTCCAAAATTTCTTCTAGCTCTTCCAATAAAAAAGATTTGTTTTCTCGTTTTACAAAACGTTTAATTGTGCAAGATGAAGAGTCCAAGGCTGAGGTAATTTTCCTTTCTTACCAAGTCGAAAATTTATTATATTAAATTTTACATAAATTGTATAAAGTCTTAGTTTTTCAAATCAGTGTAAACAGCAAGAAATATATAAAAATCGCTGCTTTAGAGGTGCATGTATAATGTTCAGGAAAACAAGTTTAACAACTTTTTTTTAAACGCTGTATGATTTAATGATTCTATACTTATTGGTTATCACTCGCCACCTCCTACACTAAAATTTATTATTTTTATAATGTATATGAATATACCTATCTGTTATCATAAAGAGAATTTATTTATGCTAGGGGAAAAATTACGAATTCTTTTAAAAATAAGACACTACTCCATTTCTATAGAAACATACAACTAGCTAACTAACTTTGGATTAACAAAGAAAAGAAGGAAAATACTAAAAAAAATAGGAAGATACAGGACGTGGAAAGTGAAGGAACCTGTGGTAAGATTGGAATTCAGAAAAATGGTGGAAAACACAGATTAAAAAAGGAATGGAATTGATGAAGGCGGAGAAATATAACAAAACGTTAAGCAAATTTTAAGAAAAGTGAGTGAATATGCATTACTAAGAAGAACTAATCACCACTTGAAAAAAACAGAAAGAAACATGGCTGTGGAAGGAAGAAGCTAAGAAGTAAGGAACGCAAGAATGAATTGAAAACAAATTAAGGAGGAAAACGTATTTACACAATAGCGAAGGCCAAACAAAGAGAAAAAGAAGAGATTGGAAATATCGATATTATCAAAGATAAAATGGTAGAATTCTACTGGAGAAAGAAAATATAAGCTCAACGAAGAAAACAAGAGGGAGGTGATAAAAGTAATGCTTAAAAGTGAATGGTCAGAAATGGAAATAATAAATGAAGTGGAGAAAGCAATGATGAAAATGAAGGATAACAAAGGTTCCAAATGTCGAGGCCTTCACGTGGCTGGAACGACATCTACACTCCAAAGATGCTAATTTCAATAACAATTCCTCCGTTCGCAAATTTGGTGATCGTTACCGTTTTTTGGGTTGGCCAAGACTGAAATGTCTGTTCGGCCAAATGTACGTTGGCTAAATGCCCATTCGGTAAGATGTCTGTCGGCCAAATGTCCGGGTACCGTTTTAAATTGATCTAAAGCGACCACCCTATATCCAGGATTGAGATAACTTTATCTGCTTTCAAGCCACATATAAATGAGTCGGTGATAAAACGTACCTATGATAAAAGTTTTCTTGAAATTGCTTTCTCAAGTAATATGTGAAGGAAAAGTAAATTGAACAAAAACACATTTATTTCCAATCACGACTTTACAGCATTAAATAGGTTATCAATAACTACCACTCCATCGCCACACCATCCCTCCAGTACCTCTAACAGTCTAACACAGAGGAGAGACCTTTTTTTCACCAAGTACCCCTTTAAAATTTTTAGCCTTTGGCGAACCCCTAATTATTTTTTTATTTTTTTATCTTGATTTTTCACACTAATATATCAGTTAAAAATGTTAAAAAACTTTTCAGATACCTTTATAAAGTACCCCTTGAAAAAAGTGAAGCGAACCCCCAAGTGTTCGCGAACCCCAGGTTGCGAACCCCTGGTCTAACATATTAACTTCCTCCCTTTCTCTTTAACTCATCACCTCTAACACTATCTTGAAAAAGACCTACGGTAAATTTACTTTTCCTTCACATATTACTATGACTGCCAACTCTATCGTTGGTTTCACAAGTTTTACTCAAGCCACAGTGTATTATATAGCGGAAGATACTCCTCTACATAATATAGTGATGAAGCATGAAACCTACGATTTTTTGAAGCATTTAACAAAGAACTAAAAGACAAAAAGATCGAGTATTTCAAACGAAAACATTTTGCAGTTAAAAATTTAGATTTAGAGAAAGGAGAGAAGAACATCATGTTAATTGATTTATTAACAGTATAACTTCATTTTTGCCGCTGATTGTGTTTTATGTTGTTCTCCTTTATTTAAGTAAAAATAGTTTATATTGACGTCATCGTACTCAACTAGTTATATTTTCTGTTTTACTTTGATAAAAAATTGTCGTGATTATATTAAATGAAGGATATTTTCTTAAGTTTTTTTTTAGAAAACTAGAAATGAATATAGATTTACTTTATTTAGGACAATGGAAACATGTTATAATTATTTTATTGTCAGAGTAATGTTGTAATGGCTTTTTGAGTGAGTATTTTTATGTAGAAAATTTCCGTTTTCACATAGAGTTTTTATTTTCAGAAACGTTAAATATATGATAGTCTAAAATAAAAGGGGTAATTATTTAGATTAGCCATGTTTTTTCTAAGAGAATTATAATCATATTTTGAGAAACAGAATCAAAATCAGAAATTTAGATATGGAAAATCAAAATGAAAAAAAATCGGAGAATCATCTAGAATCGACCCCAATCCTGTCTAAAAAACGCAACAGATCCTAGGTTTTTGGAATGCTGTTTTCTCGTGAAAAAGGGTGAGGTAATTTATTTGTGGCAAACCTAGGATATATGGTCAACCTATTTTCTAAAGTTTATTTTTTAATTGATCAATTCAAGTTAATCTTGAATTGTTACATAAAGTTCAGGGTTGCCGAGTCTCAAGGAAATATTTCACTGCAACTTGTTCTCGTAAATGTTATTGGATACAGACTCTGATTCCTCCTTGAAATCTGCTACTACCGAGTGTATAAGTCCTTGACAAAGTAAAATTTTTGTAAGCATATGTCTGCTCCTTCTTTGGTCAAAGTCGGGATTGAATATTTTAAAATGTTAAGCTTTTTCAGTTGGACTCGGATTTTGCGGGTATTTGGATTAGAAGTCAGATTTCTCCCGCCTTCCTACTCCGTAAACCTTATGAGAACATAGATCCAACTTTTGTCAAGAAATTTCAACCTGTGTTTTCTCTGTTAAAAAATTAGTTTCGCGGATTGATGCGACAACAGTTTTTGATATATTGCTTTCAAAACCTTATTCAGTCGAATAAAGTGTCATTAGTGATTCTGATGTTCCTGCCAACGTCACCCTATTTGACAGTAAGTTTATCTCAAAATCTTCCTTTTTGGGTCAAAGCTAAAAGAAGGATGTCTTGTTCTACACTCACCATGTTAGTTCAGTCTCCTTCAACGGCTGTGAAAGTACTTTATCGGCAATGATGTCTCTCAACAAAATTACTTTCTGTTTAGGCTTCCAAATGATTCAAATATTAATGCACTCATCGAATTGATTATATCGACACAGCAATGGCAAGTTCTCTCTCTGTAAATGAATGCATTTCCTGCAAATATTATATTGATAAATCTAAAATTATCCAAACTATTTTTCATGATTATGAGATACGGCAATAAAATGCGTTTTCTAAATACTACCGTGTTCTCAATTCACTGCATAGTTTCAAGAGGTCATGTCGCATAAAGGTTAAAGAGCAATTATTTACAAGGTACTGAAATAGGCATGGATTGTTGAGAGTAAATGGGTATCATGGATAACTGAAGTTCGTGTAGAGTAAAGAGTACTTACCAATGAGGGTTTTAATAATAAAGATGTACTTAATGATGCCGGTCTTTGAAATGTTCGCTCCAATCTTAAAGTCTTATTATTGATTGAAATTAGGTTTCCATGTAAATATGTATCGTGTATGTAAATATGTATCGTGTTAACTTCAACTCCCTATTTATTAAAGTTGTCAAATTAATTAACTAATCATATTATATAACTTATAATCCCCCTAACTACCACTAACTAACTTATCTATCTTTCTGATTAACGAACTAAATATTAATTAAATAATCTAACTAACTAAAGGGTTAATAAAAAATATAATTCTAAATATCATATTTTTATAATTAATCGTCATTTTTTAAAATATCCAAAGTGAAATTACCCGATCAAAAATTCTTTTTTTTTTGAAAAATTGTTAAACCTTCATTTTTGCTTACATTTTTCAATTACAATTTTTTTTGAAAATTGGAAATTAAATCTTCAATTTTATTAATCCTATTTAGCGTGATTTGATGAAAATATCGAAAAAAATTGAATTCTTTTTTTTCCAAAAATTTTAATTGAAAATTTTAACTTATATTGGGCATTTACTTATTTAGACTTGGCAGTATTACGGAGTCGTTCAATTTTACAGTTACAAATTAATATACTTAAACAATTTCTGTATTGTTTGATACTTGCGATCACTTTACTTATCTAACGAGCAGAACGCCCATAAAGTTCGCTATTACAAGCTTCTTATAACAGGGTCGTAGTGTACAGAATTTGAAACACAAATATTGTTTAATTTTTTACAAGGTTCATTTCAAAATGATGGCATTCAAATTGTAAAAAGGATTTTTAGTCTTCATAATCACAATGGGAAAAATTATTTTTCCTTGACCTGTATTTTAGTGCCGAGAAGGTTTCTTTTGTTCAGTTGTTGAATTTTAAGCTCGTCTTTATTGCCATGGTTTTCGAATTTTTTGCTTATAATTTTATATTGTTTACGATGATGGCAAAGGTTTTATTTAAAAATGAATGTTATTTAAACTAGGAACATAAGAAAAAGTTATTAGAAGCTGTTAAAAACAAAGCATTTGGATGCGCTACCAGAACGCTTTCTTCATGGCTGCCGAATAAACTGGTTTATCGTATATTTCATATCGCATGCCCTGAAAATGCCGGCCTTCATCTTAAACAAGATAACCGCCACAAGGATGAAGTTACGCGCACGCTCCCTCCTTCATTCGACGCAAAAGTATTTAACAAATCCAAAGTTAATATTTTTAAGGAGCCTATAAAAAGTAATATATTGTACATAATTCTCCCTTTCTATTCGCATACACAATCCGACATCATTTACTTGATTTCGTATAAAACTTGAACAAAGAATATTTTATTGACACCCATTATTGATAGATTTATTGCTGCCTCTTTTTTCACTAAAATTAGAGTGGTGATATCAAATGCGCGTTGAAGGAAAATATTCAAAGATCGCTTAAAAATTTTCCTGAATTTATGATTTTTAAGACAGACTTATTAACTTTTTAAGTATTTTCTTTCTTTAAAAAATAACAGATAAGAGATTTTGACATAATCCAATGTTTTTTCAAGCACTTTAATTCGCCCAAGTTCAAATTTTAGCTCTGTATTCTGATAATTTAAGTAAAATTATTCTTCAGTACTATTTTCTAAATTTTTAATATTATTAATTCCAAATACACAACGTCCATTACTTTTTATATTTTCTCCCTAATTAAAGTAGTTTATAATTAATTATTTTTATTTAATTTAATTGATGATTAGGACACTGCCAAGATTTATTCACAATAGTAGTCCGTAAAAATTTGTTTATTAGGATCCAGAAATCAAATTTCAAAAAATATATTTAAAGTTGTTGAGATTTATTAAGATTCAAAGTTTGAAATTAGTTAAGTTTTGAAACTTGGATAAATTACTGTAGTGCTTAAAAATAATAAAACTTTGAACCCCTTTTTTTGAAAAGCAAAAAGCGTAGAAAAACACAGAAGTCAATAGTTAAGAATAATAGCAAGTTTTTCAAAAAATCAATTCTCTAATCCGTTTTCTTGAATGCTGCAATGATCTTGGAAATAAGCATTTCGGAATTTTGCACATCTTTAAAAAAGACATTAACATATATTTTTTCGAGCGGAGACAGACAAGTATGCGACTTTTTTTGTTTAGAATGAAAGGAGTATAAATGTATTATTTTTTGGATATTTAAGAAATTTCACTTATTTTGCTAAAATATATATATTGTATAGTTTTTCCAAATTAGTAAAAGCAGTGACTAACATTTTTGAACTGAAAATAGCAAAATACACTAAAATTTAGATTTATCTTACAAAAATTTCCCAATTTTATATCAATTTTGAACGTTTTCTCCCTGATTATAATTTTTAAACCTGCTAAAAAGTATCAAATAAATTTAATATTTGTCGTATGTAAATAATACTAATTCAGTTTACAAAAGGAAAAATGACTTCTTCAATGCAAATATTCGCTAACCCGAACTAACATTTTAAAAGCATTGTTGTCAATGTCATAATAACGAATATTGACAGTGTATATATATTGCTTGTTAATTATTAGATTTTTCTAATATAACAAAATTTAAAGTCATTAATTTTATTTCTAAGCGAACAATGAAAATGCTTCTACGTCAAATTTTCAAGATCAAGAAAAAAACAAAAGTTCAATTGAAGATGACGAAAATGTAAGATTGACTTTTTTAAAAATCCTTTTACATCTTTTTTTATATCTCTAGTTTCTGAAAATATATTTTTACCTATAAGTACCTAATGTCACTAGCTCTGCTATTTTTAGTATATTTGAACCCTTCTGGCTTCTACTCAAACATCCTCTTATTTTACTTTTTTGTTAAAGTTTTCCACTTTGAATTGCAAATCAAATCATTCAACTCTTATTTATACCTTTTCTTCACATTATAAAGTAAACTCTCTACTGATATCATTATATTTATCATAAAATATTTAACTGCGATTCAAAATAGAAAAGTCATATTTAATTTTAGCTCTCGCATATAAAATATTTTAATACTCTGCAAAGATAAGAATAATTTTACACAAATATATAACAATGTAATTTTATATGAATAAATAGAATCGTTTTCAAAATACAATTAATCCTAATCAGAAGCCTAGTGTGGATATATTTAAAGCAATTTTTGAATCCACCTCTTCAGAATCAGAGGAAGACATTGTTGAACAGAATTCTGGCGCTAAAACAATGGAAAAAGTCTTTGACAAAATGGAAACCACTTCGCACTCCATACAAGAGAAGCCAATAAAAGGTATGAGCTTAGAAATAGCATTTTGTGGTGTTATACGAGTCAATGTTTAAAGTATGCGTTGAAATATGCTATATAAATTTTGTATCGAATACATCCTCTTCATCGAGACATGTTATAAGAGTGAAGCTGTAAGAATTTTCATTTTTGAATTCAAAGTCTTCTCTTATTATCTATTTCCTTTGTTTTATAAAAAGTTAGGAGAGGGATAAATAATCACTGTAATAAAGTTATGTCCTGCTTCTGATTCACACCCTGAATTCCTGTGCATCACAAATTTAACCAGTCCTAAAAAACAATATTTACGTGCGGTGTGAAGTTGTTATCTCAAAATTTTTGTGATTTGGACTGAAGCTAAATAAATAAAATTAGTGCATCTATATGGGAAATCAGAAGGCAGAAATAGTATATATACATTGTATATAAAGTAACGATGTAATTAACGCGGGAAGCTTCTGGGCGATTGACCGAACATATTAAAACGTTAATTATTATTATTATTATTAAATTAAAGCATCTAATTTTGGTGGAAAACTGAACCAAAAGTGAGTTTTTTCAACCTTGGATATAAAAAAATTAACGAAAATCAAAAAGTTAAAATGATTTCAAATTAAGGAAATTAAAAATGTTTTTGTTAAAACTTTATTACCGAAAGTTCTGTCTATAATATTTTACCTGTTATTAAAAAAATAATTTTACTATTAAAAAAGTATTTAATAAAAATTGGATGTAGTTTTTTCTACAATTCCAGGATTAAAAATATACGAAAAATACTAATAAATAGATAAATGTCTATTTGATACAGGCTATATATCATAAAATTTTGGAGCATTTATTAAAGCATATTTAGAGGTCAAACCTTCTAAAATCCTCTCTTTTAAATTCAATCCAAAATAAGGGTGTTTCGAAGTTTGTCTTTCCAGTTGGACACAACGCTTTCACTACAAATGTTATGCCGCTCTTTAAATCTGCGCAACGATCCGTTTGAAGCCTTGAAATTACACAGAGTCAGGTCTTTAGCCTAGAGAAGAGCTCGTTCTTGCATCTGAGGGCCACTAATAGATCAGCTTTGCGCGCGCATCTTTTAAAACCATTTCTACATGAGATCATTCAGATTATCGTTAGATGTTGATGCACCTCGTCTTTTGCGGCTAGAACATGCATTTCCTTCATGTCTATCTAAAATAGGGTCTTTTCATTTCTTGATATTTTGGACTTGCGTTTGTCCAATACTAAACATTTCTGCCAGTTTTCAAGTACTTTTGCCATCCTAATATTCAAAAAAAATCAACATTTTGCTGAAGTGAATATAAATGCAATCGAAAGCATACCTAGTTCTGTGAAAGATATCAGACCCTCAACTGGAAAGTCTTGCTTCGCAAGATCTGGTTTTGGTGTTTTTGGTAGTATTGACGATCCTGCAAAAGATGTTCTACTTGATGAACTGATTAAAGCAGTTTCTGAACTTCTTAGTAATACCGATGCTATGCTTCCTTGCTGTTGTCAATTCACAAGAGTTCGAAATTTTGCATGAAGAAGATAGTGAACCTGAAGAATCAGAATGCTTGATCAAAGATATCTCTGAAACTCTAAATCTAACAAGCCAGCTTAAAAATGTGCACTCAAAAGAAGACTCTAAAGGCTATAAACTGGTACGCAATCTAGAAGATTTTTAACCAACTCTTGTCTCGGGGCGTTTAACTACAAAGCAAACTTTAATTGATCGTTTTTTTTTTTATAA
The DNA here is from genome assembly GCA_030549495.1 of Nectonema munidae. Classification (NCBI taxonomy): domain Eukaryota; kingdom Metazoa; phylum Nematomorpha; class Nectonematoida; family Nectonematidae; genus Nectonema; species Nectonema munidae. The sequence continues at coordinate 352,452 of JAUIRK010000333.1, read as the reverse complement.
AAAAAATAGTTTCCTAGTTGAAGATATTATAGTTTTGGTATTCGTATTATTATTTGAATTTATTGCGTTTTTTACTTTGCATTTCAAAAGATTCAATAGAATGCGATTTAAACGAAAGTAAAATCAACATGCTCTTATATAATTGTAATTTGTGTTTCTAAATGTCATAGCATTTATGAACAATTACAATATATTTACTGATTATTATGATACTTTTTAAAATGTCACTACTCTATTAAGGTCGAGCAGTTATGTCCTCCAGGTGACTTTAATAAAGGAGTTCTACTGTATGGTGGCCGGACCGTTCGTACCCGGACATTTCGCTACAGAACAGTTCGTTACTAAGACCGTTCATACCCGGACATTTCGTTACAGATATGTAATGGGATCGAGGAGAAGATGATTAGATCCTCTGTTTCCTATACCGTTGTGGAATATGTATGAAAGGACAGTCAATGAAATGCCCAGGACGAATAACAACTTGGAAGGTTTTCTTAGCTCTCTTAGAACTTCAGTTTCAAACTCACATCCTAACATATGGAAATTGATTTATGCCTTAAAAACGAGGAAGGACTAGCAAAAATAAAATTCATACAAGTAAATTGCGGCAACCTACCTTCAAAGAAAAAAAAATATAAGGACTCTGATCAGAGAATCTTTAAAATTATTAGTCGCCATCAACCTGAATTTAAAATGGATTTTCTTCGAGCCATCGCTCATAATCGGAAGCTCTAAATAGCACTGATATTAAAGAAAATTTTCTTTAAATATTCTTATGATTTTATAATAAATGCTTTTAGTCCTCACTTTTTCTTTATTATCCTCGTTGTTGTTTTTGTTGTTATTATTTATATTATTTATTTTAAAACAAAATTATGAATTGAAAACAAATCTAAAAAAAGGCATATATGAGTATTGGTAGCATATTGTCCTGGTAGCAAAGAGTCCTATTAACGAACTGTCCCGTAACCAAGTGTCCGGGTACGAACGCTCCTAGCACCCTACTGTACATATATACAATAAGAAAAAAGTGGCGAGAGCACGAAAATGAAAAAGATTACTAAACAAAGGATCTTCGCCTTCCTCTCCACCAGGCCATTAACCCATTTACGGCCAATGTTCCTATTTTGGAACATAAGTAATTTTTCATCGTCGTCTGCTTTTTTCAATGACTTTGAATATAAATCGTCTGCGTTTTTTAGATATCGTCTGCTTTACTTAGCCTTAAATGGGTTATTAATGAGCCAAAGTTAAAAGCTAGCTATTCGACAGCTAGAAAAATCTCTAAAGTGTAGATCAAAGACACCTCATTCCTAATAAATTGAAATTAAATTAAAATCTCATTTCGCGTTCAACTTAACAATCGCCACTTTTTAAAATTGTGTGGACTCTTGCCTTGCAACTTTAGATTCACACTTCCGGTATGTTTTCTTTTCATAGGATATGTCGATTGTGTGGACGAAAATAGCATCAAGATTTTAACACAAAAATCCACTGACTTCGACTCCACTCTTATGTTTACCTGTATGCGACTTTGTAGAAGGGCTTGAATACTGCCATGTAAATGGCAAAGTTCAGAGTGACCGTTAAAAATAAGTTAATGAACTAGCAAAAAAGCTATTAATAATGAAGTTTATGTATATATATATACTTATATGGGCGCCAATTATCCGTGTTAAAGGTTCCTTCTCGCTAAAAGTTCTTTTTAGCGATTAGTCCTACGGCAAAGATCTTGTGGCCAATAATCCTGGTGCAAAAACTGCTAGACCCGATTTTTACATGGCTTATTTTGTTCATAATACAAATAGTAGACACACACTATTTACCACATTTTAAGAATCCATTTTTATATACATTTGACTCAAAATTCGCCTATTCAGCATCCATAGGATGTCGAAAAAACAGAATACCGATAATATACTCGGACTAATTTATATAGCATTCAATGATGACGTTTTTGGTTTTCATTAATTGGAATTGCTTTACTTATACACACTTTACAGTAGTTTAAGCTCTCTTCGCCAAAAAAGTACGATGTAGAACAATTAGCCAGAAAGGGGCATGTGACGAAAGAATCAGATAAGCAAAATACAGTGCAAATTATTTAAATTTTTATTAAATAATTTATTTAATTTTAATTAAGAGTCCTTAAAATAGTTTGTAGAAACGATGCAAACACTTTGAAAGCTTTTCAACCTCTGTTATTATTTAACCTGCCTTAAAACTTGAAATTTTGTTTCAATTTTAGTGATCATTAAAACGACAACATTTGCAAAATAAGGATAAGATTAAAGATTAGGATGATAAGAATTTTTATAAATAAATCAAATCTTGTATCTTTAATAATTCTTCTGCATATGTTAATATGTTTGGTGTAGATATTTTAAACATATGTTAGAACAATAGTCAATACTTGAAAACACATGTAGTATAAGTTTTTCGAAAAAGGAATTATATATAAGTGAGGGTTTCCCCAATATTTTTTTGCCTGTTAAAATTTTGAACGTTTTTATTTATAGAATTTATTTTTTTAACGTCACATTTTTAAGCAAAAACTGAAGAGAAACGGGAACTTCTTTTTTTTACCAGAAGTGGTGTTCGTTGTTTTAGATCAGTGGTGCCCAAACTTTTTTAGCTTGTTACCCAAATTTAACATGCCCCAGTAAGCATGTTACCTCTTTCAAAAAATTTTGTGACTAAATGAAAATACTATTACATACTAAGACTATTTTGACATTAATTCTAACGCCAGAAAGCGCAATGTTTTCATGATTTTGAGAATTATTAACTTTTTCTCTGAACCCTCTATTACCCCCAAAAAATTGTTAAATTACCACCTAGGCGTAATTTACCCCTAGTTTGGGAAACACTGTTTTAGATGAATCACACGTTGCATAATTTCCAACGCTTTAATTAAAGTAGTGCCTCGATTTTATTTCAAAAAGGTTCGCATTTAAAAAAAGAAAGTTTAGTACATCAATCAGGATAAAAGTTCTGATGACAGCGAAGTCATTATTTATTCAGCAATGCCATTGCCATGATGCGCGAAGTAAATTAACAAAAACACGTCATGCGAGTAATAATGCATTCTTGGAAGAGGTTTTCTTTCAAATTCTTCATGGACCCAATTTTTTTGCCCAAGCACCGTGGCTCCACCGAAACCCCATTTAGAAACCTATTGTAAATACTAAATTAAAATGTATTTTCTTTAACAGGCTTTTAGAAATAGAATTAAAAAAATGATGAGGTATTTAGTCCAGTTTTAAAAATCTTTTAGTTCGGTTGCTTAGGAATGTTGCTTTGTTTTATATTCAAACGCTCTGCTTCTGATTTATGCAGACGCATGTACGTTACGTTCTTTTTGTTTAGATGGAGAAGAAGAGTGTGGCGTGGGCTTAGAAAAACGGAATTCCCCCATTTCAACCGGCATGCCTCAATCTGAAAAGAGAGAGTCAGCAGCGTATCACGTTGACTCCTTCCTGCAATCTCTAAATCTTAAAAAAGAATGTGAATTTTCGCAAGAAACTCAACGTTAGTTTTCTGTCTTATTATTTACCCTTCAAAATTTGGCTGTAGGATACTTGCATTTTATAGGCGAAATTTCGACAGTCACAAAAACATTCTTCTCGAATGAATTCATTCTGGTCACACCTCCTTTCTTGATTTTTAGATAGTTGTATGCCAAATTATTTGTTTTCATCATCTTCTTTTTTTGGTGGTGCAAATATATCTTTTTTGGAAGAAATTGTCTTCTTAACGACTTTATAAAGTATATAGATGGCAAGATCACTTTGCAGCTCTATTTTCGGTTTTTAGGCGTTGTTATATTCACCAACATTATTGAATTACGCGTAACCCATTTCAGCACGCCTCCAATGCAACGTGTATCTTGAGTTTGACATTTTACTAATTTCGAGTTGAGAAAGTCGATTTCAATACTCATCACCAAGACGATTTCGGTCTATCATGCGTGTCCTGAGCGAATGCCTTACACATTTTCTACTAACGCATCTCTACCTTCTAGCTAAAAGAGAGAAAGAATCGCTCATATATGATAGAGCAGAGATGTGCAAACTTTTTCGTGAAAGTTGCTTTTAAATTGTATAGAAAAATGGGAAATATTCAAAATAAGCAAGGCAAATGTTCTAAAGAATGAAATAATTTGTTTTTGTTTAAAATTTAATTTTATTGAAAGATTAATTGATTCAAATTCTTTTTAGCATCTAATAATAAAACAACTTATTTTCTTCATCAAAATTTTAATTTTTAAGAAAATTTTTTTTAAACATCTGTAGAAAATGTAATCATGGAAAAATGTTGTTAATTATCGAACTTATTTTAAAAATAATTACCAGATTCGTATTTATTACAAACTTGAAATAATAAACATAAATAAAAGTAACTTCATCTTCAAAATTTAAAACACTAACTCAATTGTGAATATTGAAACAGGAGTAGGAAAATAGCCAGTTTGATTAAAGTAGTTGGATCGGTATTATGAGCGTATAATTTGAGTATTTGAAATTCTCCTGTCAATCTATTTTTTCCCAATAATATTTAACTAAGGGTGAATGAGTTTAAATAACTGTATCTCATCGTGCCCTACAAAAACTTTTGGAGTGCCGTGGGGCGTAGTTTGGCCACCTCTATGATAAAGTCACAATATAAAACAAATTTCTAATTCGTTATGTCTGCTATTATTTTGCATACATCTATTAGGATTGACTTCATTCCAGGATATTTTATTTCGTCTCTAATCACCTAAATTACCCTTTCGGCTAGAACAAAAATTTCTTCACACGAGGGTGAAGACAAATGATCTGGAGATTATACCTTTTCACAAACTCGTCATGCATTTCTCTGAAAGTATCGTTTGTAGTTAGGAGACCTTGAAAAATTAATGCCATTCACTACAGTTCGATGAATGAGCGGTTTCATTATGCGTTCAGAAAATGTTCAAATAATTATATTTTTTGACAAAAATAGACTGCCAAATAGGATCCAAAATTGAATAATTTACACACAAGTTACACCTGATTTTATTTGTTTTCTACTTTCCTTTCGGGACATAGAGAGAGGGTGATATGATTGCATCGCATGTTTAAAAAACCATGTATACCTCCTTATTGCTTTTCGCCAGTTATTGGTACCGATGCTCACAAATGCATTTTCAGATTTCGATGTTCTAATTCTGAAATAACCCTATTCGTAACAAAAAGGCTTTTTGATGGATATGCTATACTCTAGCCAAGTGAAAATTGTATTTAATCACTCTAAAAACAATCTTTAGGAAATTGAATTCTTGTTACTGGTCGAGTATATGGTGTTTCTATGCCAAAAATGTCTCCCTCTCTCTCTTCTGAGACCGTATAGAAAAGCTTGCATTAGAATACTTATTGGTAATACAACCACACCTCGTTTATTCGACATTTGATTATCCCACAACCCTTCTCTCCGATACACTATTGGCTGTAACTAATTTTCAAATGTTCCTATAATTATAACATTCACACTACGACACTTTCTTTAGCCAATCAAATGCTCTTACGCAGGGCTGTATAATTTCTTAATCTCGGATGTGATCGTATTTTTTTTATCACACATGCACTTTGAGAGCGAAGAGTAATTGAAACAATCATGACAACAATCGATTACACAAATATCAGCACAGCTCTCAAGAGAGGAAATAAGCTAACCGATTTAGAAATCAGATCACTGAGAGGACCCAGGAGCGCACATCTAGGGGGCGGGGGCGACCTTTCTAATTTTAGCAATTAAAAATGGCAGAGTTATCATCATCTTATTATTAGTACTATATTTGGTTTGCCAGTGAATCACGTGTGTATATCTGCAGAATACAGACTAATTAAGAGGATAAAAAGTTGAGTCTAAATCACAACGCAGATTCACTATAAAATGTCACAGACAGGAGATTGATTTATTACAAAGAAAGACAGACGAGCTAGCAGATTTTTGTCAACCTCTCATCTCGCCAAGTGGTAAAATGGCTGGTTCATATCAAAGGAATTGGTTAGAGGGATTGATTCCTTTGTAATGAGACGCTTTGCCGCTTAAAAATAAAAATTATATTAATAGCGTAAAAGTTACCAAATCAGATTAATAACATAGAAAAGCGAGCAACATCTTTTCTAATATGAAATCTATCTTTAACGGCAAATTAGGTATTGCGACATACGCATGTATTGAGTTAAAGTAAATTGTTTGAAAATACATTAATGACTTGGGTCTAGGAATTGACAAGTATGAAGGCGTGAATTTAAATTTTCACTTTTTAGTAGAGATTGAAATTCTCAAATGTTTGTAAGAAAATTTGCTACAAACCTTAAATTTATACGAATTAGATATTCCATACTCTAGGTCTGTGCGACTAGGGTTTGTGCAGAAAATAATACAAGAAGTACAAAATAGCTCTATAAAAATACCCATTAGATCTCAAGAAAAGAAGGCAATGATTAAGTTATAGAGATAACCTGGCCCTCGTTTACTCTACTCAAATGAGTTAAAGTGAATCTTATATAAAGTCAAACCTAATATTTGCCATGTCCATGATATCAAACTGAGCGTAATTTTAGGAATGAAATTAAAGTCGTTTACTTACTTATTTAAAGAAATTTGAAGGAAAGTGTAAAAACATTGCAGAGTATTCAAAAGAAGCTAGAAAAAGTAAAATACTAAAACACTAAATTAAATAAATATTTTTGAATAAAGGCGCTATAAATTTGGATTACCGAATAAAAGATTTCATTGTTTTAATTATATTTAGCAAATATAATCAAGGCATACTCTTTCAGTTACTGCAATCAGTAAGGATACCTTTTACGCTTTCAAGAATACTTTCTGGCCCTCTTAAAATTGATCTTATATAATTATGTACAATAAGAAATATTTGCCATACCTTAAAAATTTGTCGCCCTTGTCCAAATTCCTGGCTACATTGCTGCCTCGTATCAACTATGGCTCGTAAAAATATTCAAAAAAGATAACTCAGAAACTCTCGGTGAAACATTATTAGCTCTTATTCATTCACTTTATCATTACTTTCTATACTTTAGCTGACTCAAAAAAAGTTAGCTTAGATGATGTCGAGTCTTCAAAATCAACATCATCATCACAAAGCAAGAACGAAAAAGAAAGAAAACATAAGAAGTCAAAAAAATATTCAAAAAAGGTATGCTCACTATAAAAACATACTTTATACGCAATAATTAAAATTGCAAAATATGGGACTAAATCGATTTTTTTATCATTCTTGATTAATTATTCACAAGTGTTAATCGTTTAGTGTTTTCCATTTCTAGAAAATTTTTAATCAGTTCTTTGCTCGTATTCTTTTGCTTTCACGCTCTTTTTGTTAGATTAACAAGATTGATGTTATAATTATAAACCCAAGTTATTTAATATTTGTTACGAAGTCATTCGTTTATTTTATTGTTCGTTGTCCTATTGATATCAGCACTCACGCTACTTCATCGTGCGACAGTGCCTCTTTTTTCATCTTGCCAGCTCTACAAGCATATTTGAGCTGTTCGACAAATGTGCCGCAACTGCCTTTCTTCATTTGTGTTTGATGTGAGGTTGTGTTTTGCAAAAATGTTCACGCACTGATACCAAAAGTGGCTTTCTAATTACGTAGCTATTGTGCTTTGTTTATTTATTTATTTCTATTTCTCCTTCCAGAGCATTAAAATTTTATATGAATCTCAGAAAATCATTCTACTGCAGATGTAGCTTATTTAGTTTTTTTTACGGTTGAATCAGCAACTTTTAGCTTCGGCATCGCTACGTTTTCCGCTGTTTCCCGATCTTTTGATGCGAGGACATAAACAAATCAGAGTTTGTATTAGCTGTGTCGAGAGTGTATAAGAGCATTTGTATTTTTATGATAAATAAAATTTATGAGTTTTAGATATGCTGGTTAGTTTGTAAGCTTGGTGTATTTTAACGCAATACATGGCTAATTCGGCACCCTCCAATTCCCAATGATGGCGATTAGTGATATCAAGGTGTTGTATATTTATTAGCTAAAAATGTTTTGTCATCCATTCCTTCATCTATCTATTGCTCTTCAAGAAGAAATAAAGTAGAAGCAATGTCGGGAGAAATTTTAAATGTTACAATTATTTTATTTCTCACAAAATTTTGTTTTAATATTTTTATATGATGTTTAATCAAAAAATTGTATCATAAAGTAGCAATTCAAAAGCTTTTAAAATGAACAAATTAAAAAAATTAAGTCCATTACAACATTGAAAAAATTATTCACATTGGCATTTACATCAGCGTCAGTATTTTGTGAGGTAATCGGCATCGCTTAAAAAATTGGGATCGATTCATCACCAATATGCAATACTTTTACTTTTTTTTTGCGATAAATTTTTAAATATCTTGCATCTTAATTTCATTACATAATTTTGAATGCATCGAAAAGTACTACATATGTAGTTAGATCGCCTTTTCAGCTAAGCTTCATTGAAAATTTGCACTGGAAATGAAGGTTATACGTTTCATCAATTTTGTAAACAAAATATATAGTAGCTCGGAAAAATCATGTATGCTTTTCACATGACCGGATGTTTTAACGAAAGACATTTGACCCGCAGATATTTTTGCGAAAAAATATTTTAACAAACCGACATCTGGCGAAACAACATCACTTTATTTTGTATTATTATCTAACACCACAATTGAATTATACAGCATGTAATGTTATTATACTATACCGTATGTATTAATGTCACTCACCCTTCTGTTTGCCGTTTAGTTTCAAAGGTGAAAAAAAGGCAATCGAGACGGTACATTCTGGAGTTACATTAAATTCATCAAAAAAAGTATAAGATATTAAATGCAAGGCTGATGTCTATCATCGAGAAATATAGTGAGTGAGTATAATAGAATGGATTTTCTGATAAATATTTTAAAATGTGTGTGGAAGTTTATTTCTATCTTTAAAAATATGGATGTTAGTGTGAGCATCTTCCTTACTGTATTTTTTGAGTTTTAACATCAAAACAACATTTTTCATTGGTTGCAGAAGTTTGGTATTTTAAACTGTATTTACATTTGTGTAGAAATATTCGTTCACAATATGTTTATTTGGTCAAGGTAAAATGTTTGTTCGCCCAAATGTCTGATTGGTAACAGTTTTTTTCGACCAAATGTCCATTCTTCCAAATGTGTGTCTTTCAGGCATATGTCCGAGTACCACTTTTCATGTTTTACTTAGGTTGTATACTCCTATTGTTGTATTCTTAGATTTTGTAAAAGCATTAATTTATATTTCATTATATTAGTGCCAAAATTGAATTTTGAAAAAAAATTCAAATATATAATAATTGAAGAAAAAAATAATTTTTTTTACTGAAGGCTATTGTTTTGCATTTAGAATGAACGGAGAAAAAAGTCCAAAAAAAGAAAAAGACACCACTCAAAATCATAAAGATTTTCTTTATCTATCTACCGATAAAGAACGTTCAAACCTTGTTAATAACGTCCCTATATGCATGTATATATACTTAATAAAACTATTCATTTTTATACGTATCGTTTAAATTGATTTTTTTTGAAAAGGACAAGTCAAAACCATTACATATATCAAAGAGAGAAATAGTATTTTAAACAACCAACTTCAAAATCTATACCCCTAATTCTACATTTTTATCATAGCTTTTATTACAACAAAATAATAAAATCTATATTTGTTTTAGTATTATATACGAAATTTAAAACTGACCATCAGTATGACAAGGTTTAATTTAAAACTTTAAATGACCATCCTTTATTGCATACAGTCTTTTATCCTACAAATATGGTCAAAGCCTTATTAAAAATCTGCGAAGTCTCGAAGTTCGAGGGGAAAGGTTCGACACATCCGAAGTTCGAAGCCGGAGCCATTTTGATGAATCTTAGATTACTTAGAGAAAAAGCGAACTGCTATTTTTTTATACGCTGTGTCTTACACATGTCATTTGTGTGTAATATGTCAATTGAAAGAAAAAAGAATAAAAAATATGATATTTTTTATTATAAATACATAAATATATACCACACATTATTCATTGTTATTAATGGTGAAAAAATTCTGCATCATAATTTGTTTTTGGCTTTTGCTCTTTACATTTTCGAGTATAATCAAATTTGAGAACATTTCATTTGAATTGTCATGATATTGCAAAAAATGTCTCAGTTTAGTACAAAAATCTTGTGCACCAGAAGCCATGTGGGGGGGGGGGGGGGGGGGGGGGGGGCTATTTCATCAGAAAAATCTTTGTCTTTACTGTTAGTGTGAGTGGTATTAGGATAGTGTTTGTCTGTTGTTGTCTTTACAATAGTCTGTTCTGTTGTTACAATGTGTTAGTCGATGGAGAAGTAGTCAGTAAATGAGACTGGGAAGTCGACTATCAGTGTCTCGTTGATAAGTTCAGCCAGTGGTATGTCGTCTTTGGGATCATCATCAGTGTATGGTTCAGCAGAGTTGGTGAAACCAGCGTGTTTGAAGCATTTGGCAATGGTACTGGGCGTGGCTGAAGACCAGACCCATTGCAGTTAATGGAGAGCGCCAAGGACATTGATGGTTGTGAAGTCGCTGTTGCTATCCACAGGTGTGATGAGTCTGTAGTGAGTTTTGTAGTTCTAAGGCGATATTACGTATTTTACGGCTAAAAGATCTGTCGAGTTATTTAGTCAATCACCAAACATCGCGGAGTCATCCAGGCCTTCTTATCTACTGTGTAGTCTGTTGGTAGCGATGGTGCAAATAAAAAGTCCCACAAATTTGTGTTTGTGTGAAGGACGTCTTATCCTGTGGATTCAGATGAGTTTTATTTTTTATGCGAATTTTATGACTTGAAACAAACGTGTCTAAGAATATTTTTATAAGTTATATGGAAATTTATTCAAAAAGAAAAGGATAAGAGTAATCTTCCAAGACCAATATGTGAAAAGGTTAAATGAGGAAATTACGCATTTTCCAATGCTTCTCCTCATAATTGGATGCTGGGGAAAGTAAGGCTTTGATCTAGTTGGCTCCCCAAATTGAGTGAAACTAATAATTTCTTTTCTTTTCTAGGTAAAGATCTCCGAGACTGCCTTGACTGGGTGAGGTCTTATATAATACCGTCTAGGTCAGTGGTTCTTAACCTTTAGGATCTGTTTACCCCTAAATATTATGAAAAAAATTTTATGACCCCTATAAAATTCATTTTGATTCAGCCGTTTAAAGTTAAAAACAAGAAAATTTACATGTTATATTTTATAATACAAACACTTGTTAAAAGAAAATTTAATTGAAAACATTTATTTAAATTAATATAATCTAACAAATTCAGTATAATTTAATTCGAAGGCTGGTATTGTTTGTCAAAAAAAGTTTTTCAAAACATGGTGTAATGCTCGACAGACAGCATTTCGTGCCTGAATCATTTACAAGCTTATTACGTGCACTTGTTTTTAAAGACATCATTGCACAAAATCCACTCTCGCAACGATAAGTTGAAGGTCGCTGTATCAAAAAAATCATAGCACGTTTGGAAAGAATAGGATAAACGTTTTTTAATTTGGCCCAGAATGATGGAAATGCTTGCTCGGAAAAATCGAGTTTTAATTGACTATCTTCTCTTATTTGAAGAAACTCCACTTTGGCAGCAGCATCAGAGTCATCAATGCTACTTTCGCTCACTGAAAAAGGTCTGGTGATCCAAATGTCATTAGAACGGCTATTTAACTTCGGAAAATAGTTTTCAATTGCTTGATTGCAACCAACATATGTGAGATTTAAAATGATGTTTGATTTTAAGAGCAAAATTATTAATTGATTGCATCATACATTCAGGATTAATGAATACATCAAATAGAAATAGTTTTGCCACTGATGGAAGACGTTCATGAGGATACACTTTTTGATACCAAAAGTTTTTCATGACCCCTGCAAAAACTTCAAACGACCCCCAAAGGGTTCACGACCCCCAGGTTAAGAACCACTAGTCTAGGTGCTTTCCTTCAAGATACAAACGAATCTCTCTATTAGTGGTACATGTTATCACGAACCTCCAAAGAATACTTGATAAAATCTTTCCTAACAAATTACTCTTTTTTTATATGATCTAAGCTCAAAACGTCATGTTTCATAAACTATATAATTATTTTGAAAACTTGGGTCAAGGACACCAGAAGAACCTTACGCAGAACACTGAGAAGGATAAAGTTGAATTTTGAATTCCATAATAAATTCTTTTCAAAACATAACGCTAATTTTCTTATTAACAAAGATATATAAGAAAAAGATTTCAACAGAAACACTTCTAGGCATTTTAGATTTTTAAAATAATTATTATTTATAAAAGTGTTCTTAACAAATTTCAAATCAAAAGAAACTAACATCAATTTAACTAGCTGACTTTATTTAGTAAAGCATACTAATTATACTTGATCGTAGCGTCCCTAGTTATCGAAATATTCAAGAATATTCCTCTCTTAGATGCAATGATGCCTATTATAAAATGTGTTGTTCATCATTTCTGAATAAACGTAAAAGCCAATCTTGGGCCTCTTTTTGTGAAAGCAAAAAAGACTAGCCTTTATGTTGCCAAAAATAAAAAGCAATGAAATATAAAGATAAATAAATTATGTTCATGGGTTGGGTGTAGCGCAGGTCAATAATAAGTTAAAGTCTTGAAAAATATTAGGAATTAACAGAGTGCTCGCAAATCAGAGGGGCCATCATTGGAAGGTTGAAAGAATAAGAAATAAAAAGCTATTTCTAATATAGCCCCTCTTTTTCGCCCCCTTCTATCTCGAATAAATTGAGGCCGGAATTATAAATACTATAACTCTCCTCGCTATTATTTATTTCCATTTTCTTCCAAGTGATCATCTTTGATGAACTCATTGTCGTCATAAAATTAGCCTCAAACAAAATGTTGTTTCTAGCAAATATGTATCTATGAAAATATTTTATTAATGAATGAGATAACGCTTATGCAACTCCTAAACATCAACCCTATGTTTTGTTTATAGGAATCGTCTTTCACCATTTTTTGTAATTGTTGAAATGTAAATGATATTATTTTCATCTACTTTTATGAAAAATTTTTTTAAGAGATATAGTCATATATTTACGAGTGTCTTGAGTCCATACATTTCAAAATGAAAATAAGATAACGAAAAAAAATATTTTTAATTTGTAGTGTGTGTTGACGTCAGCTGTGATGTAATGTTAGAGTGCTTTAAAATTGTGTTAAACGTATATGTTATCAATCTCGTTTCTGGGTGGGATATAAAAGTTAGCCACATGAAACCCTTTTTTCTTCAGGGTTATTTGAATGATTTGGTATTCTGAAAAAGAATGGAAACTGGGTGTGTATGTGATGAGACCACCGCGCGTGTTGAAACTGTTCTGTCAATTCTGATATGCGTGTAATTTGGAAGTGTAGTTGTTTTATTGCATGTTTTTAGCTTGGATTCTTGAATGGTGGTTACAATGTCTGGTAAGTGTTGATTGATTTTGAGTTGTAAAGCGTTTTGTTTGGACGATTTAGTAAGTCGTATTTTTTTATTGAAATATAAATTTATTTTATCTGTCCTTATACGGGGAATAGGGAAAGGATTCCCCCTGCGAAAGGGGTGTTTCGGAGACCATGTTGCTCTTTTGCGCACGCCGTTTTGTGCCTATCTATAAAAGAATGGTATGGATGACGCTTCCACATGAAAGTTAGGATAAAAAAGAAATGGAGACTAGGGACTTGTAATCTCGGCTTAATGGCAGACAGCATTTGTTCTAAGCTTTTTCGGCTGTCTTTTGCCAAAAAATAACGTTTTGGTAAAGAGTAGTGCCAAAAAATACTCAGCTTTTTAGACTTAACTACTAATTATATAAAGCCAGTATAAAAAATCTCGTACAGAGAACTTTGAATTTTTTTTGTTAGTTTTGCTATTGACAATAGAACATAATATCGCTGAATTTTTCAATAAAACTGAAGATCGTTTAGCGAAAACTTTCGCCAAAAAAAGGAATATCGCGGATTCTTGAAAAAGCGCTGATGATATGGAGACCAAATAAAATAGGAAAGAGAAAGATTAATCCACTATGTGTAATGACGACAAAATTTGGAGAAAAAACGACAATAGAAATTAGGACTTTTCATAATGAACGTGAGAACAGAAATAGTAAATGATTAATAAATTCAATAATGCTTCTTGACAGAGTGAAATAGGTATAGATATGGTAAAAGCAGAAGGTTGAGTATTTTTAAGTATATGACAACTATTAAAATTGATATGAAGAGCAGAAGTTATCCTAGGTGATTGGAAAAGAGTTTAATAGTTATTAAAGAAGGCGACATTTTAGATTCCCACAATTATCTTGGAACAATAAAACTGCTGGAACAGTCACTGAAACATTATGAAAGAATATTAGAAAAACCAATAGACAAAAGGGTGAAACGTGAGTCAACGCAATTTGGCTTTATCCCAGGAAAACACAGTGGACACAATCAAGCAACTCATAGAAACAGAGAATTGAAGGCAATTTGTTTGTATTTCCTGGTTTTATAGATCTTAATCAAATAACATGATCGTGTTCTAGCAGATTTAGTGTATTTTGCTTGCGAAAAAGAACTGAAAAGCTAGCAAGAATTTTGATGAAAACATATGAAAAACAACATAATTTTGGACCATATATGAATCTTTTAGAGAATTTGATATCAAATTATGTCTACAACATGCTTCCTGAACGTGCTATTCGGAAAGGTGCGAAACATTTGTGGAACTGCTTTTCTTTGATGAAGGGGATTTATCGAGAAAAGTCCTGAGGAACTACAAAGAAGCTTTTTGTTATGGCACTTAGAAATTAGAACTGAAATGTTGGCTAGCGGTAGAAACCATAAAAAGCTAAATACCAGAGACAAACATGGTGAAGAACTGAAAGAAGTAATGGGCTTTAAATACTTAGGCTCGTTTGTTGTAATGGAAGTGATTGTGGAAAATTTATTCAAACGAGAAAAATGTTAGTTGGATGAAATGAAAGGAAGCTAATTATCATCAATGAGATTGTAGACAAAAATATATTCAAGAATAATAAGAGCTGTGCTCACATATGGAGCTATAGATGTTTTTGTTTGAAGAAAAAAGTCGTAATGGACTCTTTTTTTGCTTCTATAATGTTATGTATGAGGAGGGGGGTGGGGGGTGTGGGAAAAAAGGAATAAGGAAGGAAGAAAATTATTTTTTGTGGTGGTTACACTCAACCGAACCACTTTTTGTTGGGGCCTCCGGGGGGAAGGGGAGGGGGGAAGCCGTGCGTGAAGTAATGGAGTATCAAGTTATGGCGACAAAAACCCTTTTGAAAATGAAGAAGAATTCGCTTCTAACGATGCACACGACAGAATGAAGTGAAGACTTGGGAAAGGGTGTAGGCAAAGAATTGTACAAGTACTTCGTAAAAATGTTATCTGTTGGATTGTTTTAATGAGAAGCTTGTGATTGGAGTAGTTTTACTAGTTTAAAGATATTAGTGAAAGGCGTAAATCCTCTTTTTTCTACTGCGAGGCGATTTCGAGTTTTGGGCAGCCGTTGGATTCCTCTGCTAAAGCCTGGCCCAACTAAATAAGATGTAGGAAAAGCAGGTAAAAATATTTTCATGTTTTCCCATATTTTGAAAATTTTCTGTCAATGCTGCTGTGTTGTTTTGAAGTTCAATCAAACTTTTTTAAATTTCTATATCAACTTCAAATGGATCAACATTGAAAGGATCCACAAGCCGTTGAAGCACATTCATTTTCAAAATATCAAAAAGGAGTATTTTCATATCATTAAGTAATTACTTCAAATGTTCTATATAAACTTTTACATCATTGTCGAGTAACTCAGATTGTATGCTTGCTAAAGAAGGAAGCTTCAGCCTTGAATATTTTTTATGTTTTTTACTTATATAAAAATTAAATTCTTTATCTCCAGTTCTTTTAACAAGAACTTTTCTTATTATTTATTCAAAATGTTTATACTCCTAAAATAAATTTAAAAGATCCTTTGTGAAGTGACTAAATAAAGAGTTCCATCTCTTAATAATTTCACACTTAATTCTATTTTAACATGAAGATTCAATGATTGCTGTACCTCTTACTCTGACAGTTCTGATACTAAAATTTATAGGGATGGGCAAACTTTTCTGAAAGAGGCGCATTTAAAAATTTCACCTATGAGGTAGCCGCATTGTATAGTAAAATGGGCAATAGTAGAACCGAACAATAAGTTTTTCGTTAATATTGAAAAAAATTAAATGTAAATTTCATTGAAAATTTATTGATTCACTCTTATTGGCATATAAAAACACAATTTTTTTATCATAAAAATATTGTTAATCATAAAACATCCTTTAAAAATATTTACCAAATCAATGTTTATTACACACATGAAATAATAAATATAAATCAAAAGTAACTTCGATATTTAAAATACGATCCCAAATGTGAAAATAAACATGAGTAAGAAAAAAGTCTGCCATTTTGGTGGAAATATTTTGAACGGTATTATGATCGTGACGTTTCAATATCTGAAATTTTCCAGTCAATAAAAATTTATGAAAATCTTTGAAGGGCCGGTTGCGTCTCGCATGCTGGAGTTTGCCCACCTCTGACTTAGGTTCTAGGAAAAGTATACATGATATTTAGAGCTAATTAAAAATAATCCAAGTGATTTGTAGTATAAAAATTGATACCTCACTCTAACAAAAAAATGGAAAATGAAAAGGGGAAGAAAATAAGAATGACAGAGGGAGGAAATAAGAAAACAATAATATCAAGGATGATGTAATTAATCCCCCAAAACTAAAGGTAGCAGTGAGTTTAGTTTTCAGGGATCTTGACTAGAAAACTTCAAAATCTTGATACTGATATTACCACTTTGAAATCAGATGTTATTTTTATAGATATAGTATGAATGTAACAGTACATTATTACATAAAATGGAATCGATCATAGATGAATTGAAGGAATGCTTATTATATGCATTGTGTAATATGCATATCAAAAAAATGTACGCATTTACTTTCTGCAATTTCTAAACTTTGTTATAGTTCTCTATATGAAGTCACTTTGCTCTGTGGCTCCCAGATGTGGCCCCAGGGGGCCATATGGCGCCTGTTGAGAAACCCTGGTTTAAATCGTAAAAAATCCTTTGTCCCAGGTTTGTCTAGACAAGTTTGACCACATGCATTTAGAAATATGACCACTTTAATGCTTTTATGTAATATCATTGGTATTTAGAAATGACTGTAGAGGTAAGTTGAATAGTTATAACTACATCACTCTATTTTTAGATACCCAGCCAGATTTTCCTGATATTTACAAGCGCGTAGCAACTTTCAATCAGGTGGGTACACGTTCAACTAATTTGTCCATTTTTATTATTTTTTTTATCTTTATTGCAAAATGTAGTACAAATTTTTATAAATTATCCATAATGCAAAGAATACCAGTAAAAGATGAAACGGACGCTCACTAAGCATACAATATTTACTAAGGAGAGAATTCCTTTCTACCTTTTTTGTCGTTCTCATGGATCTGGAAGAAAAAAGTTAACTCTTATTTTCATGCATTAAATTGTTGGATCACATCAACTAAAAAAAGCGTTATTCGGGCATCTTTCTCGCCGCATATATTCTTGAAGATAGGCTCTTTTACATCCCTTCATTCCTTTTATGTTTGCTGTCTGCTTGTCCAGGGGAACCACTTTTTCTATCAGAGGAAGTAATGTTTCTGCACTTCTTTCTTCAGTTTCGATATGCTCGATTGTAGGAGAAAAAGAGGGAGGTATCAACTAAACCAAAAACGCAAATTTCTTTTTGAGGAGTTCTTCCACAAAGATATTTTGGTTTGTGTGAAAAAACTTATTCAACATTTTGTAGTATGCAGCGCCAGGACGTCCAAGTTTTATCGGATTCTGTTTAAAATATACGTGACCTTCGACTTGGAAAAAATGAAGATGATCGAATTGAAATGGTTGATTTATATTTTGAGTAGGCTTTATTCTGACATTGCCATACAAAGCCATCACTTGCTTTTGGACATTTTGTTCAATTCATTCCAGCTTTGCACTGTAAACAAATACACTCTTTTTTCCAAAGTTTAAGAGACTTCTTCCAACTAAAAACATGCAATGATTCTTCATTTAATAAAGGTAAAATTAGATCTTAAAAGATCATTTTGTTTGAGATTTTGAAAAAAATAGATAATAGAAAAATAAAATCAGTAAAATTTTCTCCTTTCTTATTATACTATTAGCTCATTTGACTAATTATTGTGTATTTATAGGAAGTTACTATGCTATTTAACCTTATAACAAGTATCAATATTGAAAACTTTAATGAAGAAAAAAATACTCAAAAATTAATGTAAAATCTGCAGTAAAAGTGAATGATAAACTCTGCTGAAGAATAGCCGCGCCAAAATTTTGTTATCTCCTGTAGAATAACCTCCCCAACTGTACTGGCGTCGCTATTCTTCAGGAGATCCCAACTTTTTTATTGAATTTACCAGTTTTGTTTCATGTAACATTTTCATTTTGAAGTGTTATATCTATTTTTAATTCAATGTTTATCTATATGCTATAATACCTTTTCATCACTAAAATAAGTTGCAGAGGAGGGAAGAATTAGTTTACACTGCGTAAAAACAACAACAACCACGCTCAGAGAGCATCCATCTTCTTCTCTCCTTTGTGAAATGCAGGGCGTGTTTTATTTACATAGAATGGAGGCTCGCTCGCATTACGCGCGATGAGGGGGATGAGCGCCTGTTGCCGACGCGCACGCCCGAAACGAGGAAGTGCGGCATCCCCACTCACTTCTCACGCACGCACTTCACAGTTCCCTACTTTGCGGGATCCGTGCCGCGTTGAAGCTGCTTCGTCATTTGTTGTGTGAATGCGAGCAAACCTTCATCTATCAACAACCAAAAGCATCGCTGACATCATTCCCGCCATGTGCCTCACCAAACTCCAACATAACCATAAATTTTTTATCATAACCAAAATGTTCTAAATTATTTTTTCGTTTCTTTAATAATCGTTTTGGTAAAAGCTAAAAAAAAAATAGAAAAAGGAATTAATGGAAATTTTTGACTAGATATTGACTTTATGACTGACTACCTTAACCTAAAAAAGTAATTACAAAAAAGTAAAGAAAATTTATTTTAAATTTAAAATTAATTATTATTATTACCAAAGAGTGTAAGAAAAAGTTTATTCAACTTTTATGATAGGAAAAAAATATTTATCGTGTAACGGCACTTCACACTTTATGCGAGCCTTTGTCGCATTTTTATTACACAACAAACATCTTTGTTTTTCCTTCTTACAAATAAAATGTTCCGTTTCTTGCGACAATAATTTTGAAGGACCAAGTATTGGAGTAAAAGATATAGTTTTCTTCAGTAGATATACAAAGTAATTCCTTGCTTGTAAGCTAGCAATTGTTTTTTCTAAAAACTTATCTCCGGATTTACCTATATAGATATTATACCTGAATGTAAAGTCTTCCCTTGAGCACAACAAGCTTTATACCCACACCTAATAGGCTTACCCTTTTTAAAAACATTTTCAAATAATTTCCACCAAAGTGCCCAATCATCCTCACGCCAATGAAAAGTTATGGCCAAAAAACCAAAAAATCAGATGCCTTCTCATTGAAATGCTCTAAAAGAACTCTTACTTCGAAAAGTTTATCCTTATTCAACTCTGTGGTTCAGTATGGATATTGTTTTTCATCATGAAATTTATAATCATTAAACTACTCTTTATCTTGTATAATCCAATGGTCCTAAAATTGGCATGAAAAAATCTTGTTAGTTGTAAAGATACAACTTTGTATTCTTCTTCATAATTTTTGGATTGGTACGATTTTTTCAAGAATTTTGATACATACTCAAAAATTTGGGCTGAAAAAATGGCCTAAAGACTTCTTTCGTGACCAGTGTCTCATATATGTAACAAACAAGTTTACCTTCGTCTGCTTATTCAAATAGTTTTGTATATAAATCTTCTGCTTTTTAATAAATATCGTCTGATTTTTCGGTTCACGAAAGGTTTGAGATGGTAGCTATGGCTATTTTATTATTAATTTTGAAAAACACGAATTAAATTTTAAAAAAACATCAATTTCTGTTTTTCTGATGGTGAAATGTATTAATCATTTTTCTGTACCAACAATCACAATTATCTGATCAAATTTCATCAAAGTTGTTGTTAATTAAATCTTTTAGTTCTTCTTTTTTATTTGCTCTACTTCTTTAAACTTAGCCCTTTCAAACTGAAAAAAGATTTTCAATATGGAGAGTGGGGAGAAAGATGAAATAAGTTCACGTTTTCAATAATTTCCGAATAGGGTCCTTTACAATAATGAATTCTTGCATTGTCAAGTACAAAAATTGGGTTTATTAAGTTTTTATTAGCATTTCAAGAAGAAAATTTTTGAAAACTTCTCCATTAACTCGTAAAAACAAGACACTCAAGCTCCCTCATAAACTTTGGTCTGGGTGAAACTGATAAACCAAATTCGTCAAAAAAAAATTAATCTTTTGTTCCAAATTTCTAAATTTGCTTGGGAACATCTTTTTAAGAATGACATACACGCGGTTTCGTTTAAGGTCAAAGTTTAAGGATGGCGTTTTTTCCTTGCATCAACAAAGAACCTGATGTGTAGAAGAGAAGCTATAGCACAATAAGCAAAACAAAGTGTGTCATTAAAAATAAAGTTATTGCACATTTTTCATCGCTAACTGTCTTTTATTTTAAGTTTAAGAAGCGAATGGCATTGTTTTTGTGTTAGTTTTTCAATTCCTTTAAAGAAAAACGCATCCTTACTTTAAAAAGACAAAAATCTTCTACAAAATTTTAATTCTACACAATTTCGTAATTTTTCGAAAAAATAAAATTGTAATTGTAATGATTATAATTGCTATATTCATACTTTTTATTTTGCTTTAAAAAAATATTCCCATTGACTATAAAATGCTTTGCATCGCACTTTACCAGTCGTAGCAACATTTTAAAAAATAATGTTTAATAAAACACCAAATGAGTTAAATTCAGAAAAATGTCAAAAATAACGAGTTTTGTTTGAATATCACTTAACCCATTTAAGACCAAGCAAAGCAGACGATATCTAAAAAAACGCAGACGATTTATATTCAAAGTCATTGAAAAAAGCAGATGAAGATGAAATTACTTATGTTCCAAAATAGGAACATTGGTCGTAAATGGGTTAATGCGAACATTTTAGGACGACTTTATGTAATAACTCTGACCAGGATCTATTAATTTGGATCTATTTTTTTTCTGCCATTGACACCATATAGAAAATGTCATTTGACTTAAATAATATTTGAAAAGTTTGTTAAAAATGTCTTTAAAAAACTGGAAAATTATTATTTGTTAAGTCGTAAACTAATAACTATTTTGCACCCAAAACATTAAGTTCTCAGAAACAAGTCCGAAAAAGTTTGGTAATTTCTTTTTTGAACAAATAATTTTACTTTCCGTTCATTTTTACTTTTCGTAAGGCAATTTTTTGAATTTATTAGAACAAGATTAAATTTTAAATTAAATAGTAATATATAACATAAAAATTTTACCTTATATGAGCGTGCTTCATAATCTTAATCACTAATTCCTCGATCTCATAATTTTCTTCAATAAAAATTTTTCGTTGTGTTATCAAACGTGAATCTTCATTCAAGATCACACAATTCAGTTTATTTACCTCTTATTTTAATTGGTTTAATTTTATTTTTAAAGGTAAGAAGCATGCAAGGCGTAGCTTCGAATCCACTGAAATGTAAAATGTAGTCAAGCGTCGTTTATCCGACATTCACTTAAATGACAAACCCGCTATCTTATACAATATTGGCGGTAACCAATTTACAGAAAGTCTGACATGCACACTCGAATATCGACACCGTCTTAAGCAAACCAAATGCTGTCAGGGCGTGCATGTATAATTTGTTGAACCAAGAGACCAATCATGTGATGCTATTTATTTATGACACTAAAATGACAGCAACAGATTACCCAAATATCAAACCAAAGTATCGAGAGCAGTTTGCGAATTGATGATTGATTAATCTAACAAATTCACAATCCGACAGAAATGTATGTGAAATCAACAAGTTCGAGTAAACGAGGTCTGACAAATTTAAAAGATTTTGTGTGTAGATATTCATTAGAAATTCTATCCGATTTTTATATGTAGCATTTTTTTAATTGAGCCCGTTACTTTAAACACCAGAAATATATTTCAAAGATTTGGAGAAGTAAATCGGCATATGTCTGTTGTTGGTGCTTATATCCAATTGGTACATATAGCGAAGAAGATGAATAGAGAGAAGTGAATTGGGTGTTTTTTTGCTCGAGAAAAAAATTGCAACACAAATTTCTGATTTCTTTGTGTTATAATCGAAATTGCTTTAAAAGTTTCCATTCTTGAAATTTTCAATTTACCAAACTTTCACATTCATTTTTCATAAATGTCTACTTTAGTTAATGTGAAATATGATATCTTATTTTGAAAAATTAATTTTTGTACAAACTAGCTACAATTCAATGTACATCAAAAAATATCTAATTGTGAATAAGCTAACTTATCTCCCAAAATTATACAAGCAGCATTCCACCAAACCTACTCGGTCCCCTTCTGCTTTTGCAACTTTGGCTTCGAGAAATAAGACATTAACATGATCGTTTGCAATTATTATCCTAAAGGATCCACTTTTAGTCTCATGTCAATATTTGAACAAGAAATGGATCTTTGAAGATTCAGATAAAGCACCAAAATCTGAGTTTTCTCATTTTTCCCATCTCATGCATGAGCTATATAGCGAACTTTTTCACCTTACCAATTTTCTTTAAGTGGTCTGAGACCGTCGATTTGCTGCTACAAATTGCCTCTGATATTCCGCGAGGACAATGGCATGGGTTTAACCCTTTGAGGACTAGTGTGACACCGGCGTACCAAGAAATAATAATCGTCTGCTTAAAACATACAAAAATGAATGGAAAAAGAAAGCAGACGATGGTACTTATGGGTTATTCCCCCCCCCCCCCCCCCCACTCTAAAAAATTTTTTATTTGAATTTAAATGATGAGTAAAAATAATAAATGACTAAATATAAAAATATTTTATATATAAAAAAACTTACCAAAAAATATTATATAGTGTAACTAATGAAAATCATACAGCAAAAAAGTAATAATTAGTTTAATTTATTTTCATAAATTAAATATATATATTTAAAATTATTAATCAATTAGTATTTTAAAATTATTAAGTTGGAAAAAAAATTTTAAAAAATTTTTTAGAGTGGGGAGGGGGAGATAACCCATAAGTACACAGACGATTTTTCTTCAAGATTCTGGTCCTCAAAGGGTTAAAAGACAAAGAGTATGTGACCGTGATCAACCTCCTCTATCTTACCCCTGTTTATATTTCCAAAGCTTCGCGAGCATTAAAAAAAATTAGATTTAAATGATGATGAAGGAAGTAAAAGCCGCATTTACTATAAAAATATTTTGTTTATATATTATATCAATAAAGTAAGAATAAAGCAGTACGTGCACGCAGAGCGAACAGCATTTTCCCAACGATACTTATGAAAGCAATTTATTTTTTATGAATATCTCGTGAAAAACTCAACTCCAAAATAACTTCTGTTAACATGGTCTATCTTACATTTTGCAATGCAAAAAGACGAAAGAGAATTACAAAAATAAGAAATAGAACTAAAAATGGTATAAAAAAAGAGCTCTATGATAAAGAGGGGCAATCATAGTACCACAAAACACATTTGGTGCAGATAAAATCGTAGAAGCAAATTGATCCATGACATTATCTGTTAACAATACAATACTTACCAAATAAGTATTGCAGCAAAACTACTTTAAAATGACGTTAACCCTTTAACTACGAAAACGGTCCGTTGACACGAATACCCGTTTTTAAATTTTGAGATGCGAGTTTGCACATTTTATTTCACAAAATGACATCCATGATCAAAATGAACAAGTTTTCACCCTTTTTGTATTTAAAAATTTATCGTAAGAACCAACATGTTCAATTGGGCTAAGGTAAAAAATATTTTTAAAATCAAATTTTTATTTCCTAAGTACTACGTTGAAGTCTGCGATCATTTTTTACTTAACCCATTTAAGACCAAACAAAGCAGACGATATCTAAAAAACGCAGACGATTTATATTCAAAGTCATTGAAAAAAGCAGACGAAGATGAAATTACTTATGTTCCAAAATAGGAACATTGGTCGTAAATGGGTTAAAACATAAAATAATTCAGGATATACACTTTTTAAACTTACAAAATATTTTATTCAAATTCACTTTTCCTTACAAGTTTCGCATTTGTTCTTTCATTTGTTCATGACTCTCTTTCTTCTGTCTTTGACTGAGCGCGGAGACATCCAACTCAATTAATTTTGCTTCTCTCTGAAAAGCTCAATTTCTCTCTCGCAAAAGTAACTTTTGTGTGCGACGAATGTATATGTTCTTGCAACCAAATATTTTAAAGTATTGGATATCCTTGAATTGAAAAGTAATGGGCATCCTTTTGTTAGACTACACTAGCAAAGTGCAAATGTTCATCTTCTGGCAAATCGAAGACGTTATTTCCGAAAAGAGGACTGCAAATTCCAGCACTGTTCTCGGTGCGCGAAAGCAATCAACTCAGCGCTGTGCTACAAGCACGCAAAGTAGTTCGTGGAATGAGGACGCGACACAAACTGATGAGTTCATTTTGCCTTAAATAAGCAGTCTAAAGCTCGCTCAAATATTCCTCCGCCTTCTGCACACTCACTTCGCTATCATCCTGCGTTTCTACCTCCGCACACGGCAAAAGAGTGGGAGAGAAAAATGCAGCAGCAAGAACACACCAGTCTTAATTTGTATGCAAATGTATTTATAGGCTTCTATTATACATATATGTGTGTGTGTGTGTGTGTGTGTCTGTGTGTGTGTGTGTGTGTGTGGGTGGGTGGGTGGATGCAATGTGTGTGGAGGTGCGTGTATCTGCATATGCAAGGTATACACTCTCTTTATTTACCTTTTATCATAAATAGGTATCATGATAAAAGGCGCAGGGAATGTAGGTCAGCTGTTATTATAAGGTCATAAACTATAAACAACGAATCATTAAATTGTACTAACTGCTTTTTATATTCTACTTGTACTTTATGCAGAAAATCTAACTGACCCTCTTAAGTAATATTAGCTGGTACTGGTACAAGCCTTCTGCTCCTAATCCCGTAAGACGTTCATTTTCAAATTTTGTAAACAAATGTAACTTTCAATTTGCTATCTTTTTCAAATAATGGTGCGAACCTTAAGCTAAGCTTTTTGAAATCCATTCGACATTTTAGCCAACAAATAAATCGCCGAATAAATATTTACGAATGTCAAAAATTATTTTAAGAGATTTTTATTGAAATTTCATTCTAACAAACGGTCTAGGTGAATTTTAGCGCAAACAAGATAAACATATCGCGTTATATTGTAAAATTTAAAACTTTATTTTTTCCAAAATAGACGTATTTTCTCTTTTTAAATGTAGTTTGTGTGCCGTATTTTGGTATGACCGTTCTACAGTGTCCAGTATACAAGTACATTTGGCTAGAACACTTGATTGGCAGTGGCAGGTGATAGAAACTTTTGAACAGCATCTTCATCTAGAGCAGGGTCGGGGTGTGAAAATTCTTTACAAAAGAGTTCGACAATGAATAAAGAAATATTCAAATATTTTTTCAAAAAGTTAATTTTTACATACGAATTTAAAGTAGCCAAAATTTAAATCATAGTTAAAATTTTCTGCTTAAGAATCTCAGCAATGGGTGATTAATCGTTTTCCTTAAAATAGGAAATCTCAAGAACATAATCTTTAGGAAGATTTTGAACATTAAATGGAATGAAAAAAATTTAAAAAATCGTTAAAGGTTTTTGGTATCTTTTCAATTTGTATTGAGGGATTTTTTTAATTTTTTACGATCCTAGTCGGCGATTTATAATAAAAAAAAGTTGAGAAACTCTGTAGATCTTCTAAGTCAGCATTTTCCAAAATGGCGCCCATGACACAGTGATAGAGGTTTTTACAATGTGATTGGATGTTAGAAAAATTATATCATTTGATATTTCGTTTTCAAGCAAAACAACTTTTACGTAAGTAAAATGGCCGGCTTTATCATGTTTATTTTAATGTAAGAAGAGTTTGTGGATTGAATCCAAGTAAAAAAGAATTTTTTCAAAAGTGAGTATTGGTGAGTGATTTTTTGGTTTTGTGATTGGAAAAATGATGATAAAAATTTATTCCGTCAAAATTTAAAGAAATTTCACATTTCGATCAGACGATATCAACAAGCAAGTTCGTATATGCCATTAATCGAATACGGACGAACGTTAGAAAGGAATCCGTAAACAATTTTTTATCTACCTTTTTTGTCACATTTGTGTTAGCTTTTAACTAAAATGTTTTAAGCTGATTTCAGGCATTGTTAATTCATTCTCCGTATTTTCTAATAATCTCATATCATAATTAAAATAGTAGTACATATGGTAGAGAAAACTTAACAAAAGAGAAAACACAAGTCATTTTATTTTATGGGTAAAATGTTCTAAACTAATCATAGTCAGAATTTAAAAGAAGCAAAGTCTCTAACTTTATGAAATTTAAGTTAAATCTAAAATATGTCAGCATCGCTTAGGAACGCATCATTAGCAATGATGTTTTTTTTGTTTCTTGAATCGTTTTCAATGATGCAAGTGTACGTGTCTATCCATTTTGTGAGAAGGCCTTCACGTGTTGAAAAGGTGATTTCGCGTGCTAGAGGCTCAAAACATGTATAGTGTTATGCCTCCAACATACTTCAACGGTTCTAGGCGAAAAGTGACCGCTATCTTGCTATGCACTTAAGACAATTTCACTAGTCAATTACGAAGCAATGATAGCTCTTTCTATCTGGACACTTTTGTCTTCTGCATACTATTCTCCGGTTACCCCTTCAACAAGCCTATCTTTCATAGGAAATGATTTTATATGCTGACAAAATTTCACAATATTTCGCCATCAATTTTTCATCTTTGTGGAAAGAGAAATGCAGTTTTCATTCAGAAGATTCTTTTTGAATAACTTTTTAATTCGTATAAGTCGGAGTTTTCGAAGTTTTTATGTCCTGACGTGAAAATAAGAGACTTAAATCCCTGAACAGCGTCCCATTGTATCATCCAATAAACAGTGGTAAAAGTTGCCTCTCAGGAACTATCGCACTTCAGTGCACGCGGTTTGCGTAAATTCCAAGATATTCTTTTTAAATCAAATACTTTCTTTCTTTTATAATTTGAAATGTTCAAGCTTTTTATACTTTTTGTGGAAATTTTTTGATATCTAAAGGTCTTGGTACGCCAGAATATTCTGCGTAACACATATTCTCTTATTATTTCAAACCAATTAAACAGCCCTAATATTGTGATGTTGGGAATTTTGTTTAGACATCAGAAAAGCTTCATACAAATCAAGATAACACATTTACAATTAATTTTAATGAAGTGTAAATATTTTAAGTGTGTTATCTTTAGACTAGTTTCTAGATTGCCAAATTTTTTCTAAATACCGTTACAGTTAAATGTTCGCAACATCATGAATGTTATTTTTCGTTTAATAAAACTTTAAATTTATTTACTTGAAAATGTTGTTTATTTTGGTCATGAAAAAAGTGCCTGTTTATTGTAAATGATATTTAAAATATAAAAAATTGTAATATTACAAAACTAATTTTATAAAAAAAAAAAAAGCAAAAAAGTGTAAATATTGGAACAAATTTGTGATTAATTTGAAAATGATTAATTGCAAAAGCTTGACATATCTCACTAGCGAGAAATAAAGTAAAAGTGGTAAAACATCATTTTTCGCTTGATTTATCCAAGAAATTATATCTCAACATAAAATAATTTTTCGAAAAATGAGAATTTATTTTATCTAATTTTAATCCACCAATGATCAGTCTTAAAAAACGTTTTTCTTTCATTCACAACAGAACCCAAGTTAAATTTTAAGAAGATACAGATAAATACAAAAAAATGTCATCAATTTCATTTTAGAAGAAAAATACAAAAAGGCTTCCTTTCTTCTAGGGAGGTGAATAAATATATTAGAAGCATGTATGGGGAAAAAGACTAAATTTAGGCCTTAAGGACTCCTTGGTATTAATAATAAAGTATATTGGATATAATAATCGAGTATAAATCAATTTCTTCATCATTCTAACTTAAATAGCTCATAAAATTTATAATCGGAATCGAATTTAAGAATAAGCAAGATTGAATTTTTAGGTTTTCTTAGCAGCCAAAGAAATGGAGTTTATCGTTAAAACACGTTAATCAATCAAGATGAAGGCTAAGTTAAAGTAGATTAATATTTACCTTAATGTTCTCCTTATTTTTGTTTGTTTTCATTGTTGTTGAGTTATTTTCAATCTTGTATCCCTTATTTGTACATATCGGTGTGACAAAAACCTATAGTTCTAAATTGTCTTTTTTCAAATCCAATTTGTCTTTATTAACTTCTAAATTGTCCTTTTTCAATTTTATTTTGTATTTTAGAAAGAGTGTTTAGAATTAAAAAAAGACATTTTAGAACTTAAAAAAGACAATTTTGGATTTAAAAAGACAAATTAGAATGGAAAAAGACAATTTTGAACTAAAAAAAAGATAATTTAGAAGTAAAAATGAAATAAATTTTTGCATTATTGCCCATAATTCGTTTTACACGAAGAAAGCAAATAAAGTAATTGCCAAGCTCGTAAATAATTAATTTATTAAGTATCATGTGTCGTTTACCCATTCTCCTATGAAAGGGTTTTTCTTTAGTCAGCTCACACTTGGCTTGCGAAAGATTTAATGGAGTTTGCCCAGATTAAAATACTTAGATAATCCGATAATAATAATCTATGTTTCCATTTCCACAAAATATTCTTGAAAACCTTACTCCCTATTTAAATTCTTCTTGATGCATAAAACTGAGCGCTCTCCTTACCTGATTGCCTGAAGTATGAATATTAGATGCGTTGGTCCGACCCACTATCAATCAGAAGTAGAAGACGGCATTGAGGCAAAAATCATTGCAACCTCACTTCGACAGACTAACCTTTATCTACCTACACTCATTCATTTTCTTGTGCAGAACAGCAATGATCCAATGCTGGTTCACGAGAATACTCTTTGGCATACCAAATGATTCAGAAGTCAAACTACATTTGCACAAACTTTTGTTACTGCTTTTTCAGCTTAAAACTAAATTCAATTGCTTTTTTATGCAATTATTCAAGGTATGATGCAAGAAGGAGAAAATATTTAACAGCAAAAGAAAACAAAAACGAAGCTCAGAGATGAAATCTTTGTGGAATCGAGAGCGAGTGTCTGCCTTTTTATCAAAGCAATGCGTCTAACGGTAAAAATGATCCTTCAGTCTGGGCTCGCATAAATTATGTGAAAGGGGAATTGTTTATAAAAGTGCAAACTTTGAGAATTTGACACTCTTAAATTTCTTGCCTGGCGCATCTCCATTATTCACAGTTCCTGCATATATCCTCCTTCACCGCCTCCTTTCTTTTTGCAAATGCAAACGTAAAATGGTTGCTTCTTGCGCTAATCCCTTTCGATGAAAAAGAACAAAGAGGAGAGGGAGAAGTGATAGATTCTTGAGATAGCGGGCGTGCTTTAGTGCAGTGTGTCTCCCCAGGAAAAAAGTCATTAGACACGATCAATGCAAGGAGAGGAGCTTTGTCTCCATTGTAGTCAGGGGTGTATAAGAGGCCATTATACACATGCTGATTTGGTTTAAGCGTTCGGTTTGAGAGATGGCATCCAGGGGATAATCTTAGCCACTGTCTTTATATCCCGTTTTGTTGGTGTATTAAGATGCTTAGCGTTTTTTATCTCGTCGTAAGTCTTTGAAACTTATTACAAAGGTAGGATAAATTAATTACGCCCTCCTTCAAATAAGCCTGTCTTTAACCCTTTGGAGTCGGTGTCCTGCCTTTATTCACTCATTCCCCCTTCAGTGCTGAATCATTTTGTGCAAGACGAGAGAGGACAGGTAAACCCTTTCTTATTGATGTTGTAGATCGTCCTTCACTTCTCTCCTTCTCCACACAACTTGCACGGCTGCAATGCGAAAAGTAGAACGCCCATGTTAAGAATATGTTTCAGTCCTACGTTTTCATCCCCACTAATTATGGCATTTAGCGGAATTCTCCTCGAGAAAGAACAACCATCGGTCTAACAAAGAGGTGGGCGACCGGAGGCTTTGAGAGTTTTTAAGCGCGGCCTTTGAAAAGGAGTTACAAATGCGTTTGGTAGACTCAATTTTAGTTATTTTTGCGATTCAACATTTTCTTACTTGACGCAAATATTTAAATTCTCGTCGAACGCAATCATCAGATGAACATTTGCAAGATCACTTGGCACTGAGAACCCATTATGATAGAGCCTGAAATCAAAGTGCCTTGTCAAAAAAAAGTCATTAATTGTTAACAAAATTTGTTTCTCTATGTAATTTAATTAAAAAAATACTTTTTTTTCTTTAGTAGCATTTTGTTTAAAAAAATTATGCGTTCTTTTTTACACAACGTAAAAAGATTCCCCACCTACTACAATCTTTTTATTAAAAGTTCTTTTTATTAAAGTTCTCTTTTTGTTTTTTTGAAATTAATTCATGTAAGCATTAAATATTGTTTTTAAATCAAAAAAAGAATTTTTTATTTGTTAGTAAAGATTTTTTAGTTAGTTTGCAGGGCACGTAAGTCTAACATGATAAATGTTGTATAAAATATCATGTATTCAAGTACTTTTCTACTTTTTTAAATCTAATTCCTTTTTTAAACAGACCCTTTATTGCCGTAGATTTTTCACCTAACCGAATCTGCAATGGGCTTTACTTGTATCATGTATGCCAGTACTAGCTTTGTCATGCTGGGGTGATCGGCCTCTAAGCTGGCTCCCAATTGGACTTGATCTTAAAAGTAGGGTGTTGGAAAAACAGAGAAGGACTAAAGCCAAAGTCGATCGAAGAGAGAATGTGCTCATATGTGCCAATGGTCATGTGTCCTACAGCAAATGCTTGGACATGAACAGCAGCAGTCCAGTGTTGTTTTACAGCTTGAACAACTTTGGAGCGCTAACTTTTGCCCGACAAGTGCCTCTCTTTTTGTTCGATGGTGATGCTAGATATTTCACCAGAAAGCGTGGAACCGGTTTATAAACTTTCATAGAAATAGAAATATGAATTTTAGTTTGTGTACTGTGAAAGAAATATTATAATCAGTCTATTATTATACAAAAAGTGATGAAATAATATAAAAATTGAAATGGTAGGCTGAAAAAGAAGGTGTTAGTGCGAGAAGGGCAAAGTGCTTCCTTTGACGCTATTTGTTTCATGGTTCGTCGGAATTACACCTCATTTCCGACTTGAAAAAAACTTTAAATCATTTTTCTGCATCACGCTTTAAACCACAGGGTAAAAGCACATTCTGCACATTTTGTAACAAATCTTTTTCCTGAAAAGTGAATTCCCTAAAATTGAGAAAATCCAATCCATGTGCTTCAAGGTGTTCAACTTCGATATTTTCGATTAAATTATACATAAAGATTGAGATAATAGTTAGTGGTAAAGTATCATTACCCTCTTCTACGATTTTGAGTTAATTCAGCAATGTCTGCACTATCTACAAAAAATTAAACAAAGTAATCTCAAAATTTGCTTCCTAAAAAATTTAAAACTTTTTCTTATCCTTTGTTTTGAAATTAGAATATATATTTTTGAATTTTTCAAAATTACACAAAAGAAAAACAATGTTATATTTTATCTTTTTTGAAAAAAATACCTGAAAAAAGTGGATTCATAACTATTTATTTAAATATATTTAAAATTAAATTTATTTAATCAAAATTAACTCTCTTAAATTTTCTTTGTTTTCATTGAGAAGACACAATTGCACCGCTTGTATCGAACTATGAGGAAAGCAGGCTTGATGCAGGATCGAACCGAAGACCTATCGATGAGTTATCGGATCCACAATCTAACCAACCCTACTCATGCTTTTTAACTAAAACAATTTTTAAGGATTTTTTAATTAAAATTAATTTAAATTTATTTAAGCAAATAAAGTCTATGCCTATAAAATTTGCCTCTAGACACTGTTAAATAATAAAACATGTTAAACAAACAACACGTCTTATTGTTTTAGATAAAATGATATATATTTTTTTGAGAAATTATAATTCCATTTTATCTTTGCTTGTTTTTTGCTACTAAAATAGTGTTTTTGTTGTTTATCATGAGTTTGCAAAAAATTCTACTATGAAAAAAGAAATTTCAACTTTTTATTTTCTAATATTTGCGTTTTAAAGTTTTTGATACTCCCAAATTAGTTAAAATAATTTTCTCTTCATAGCAAAGGATTCCATGAATGGAAGTATGCTTGGCTGAGGAATTTTTTAAACTGTCATTATTCAGCATCCCAAAAAATTCTGTTTCGTATTTAACGTGCTGCAAATCACGCAAAAGCTCGCTGAGTTTTAGACGAAAAATCTTATTTAAATATCACAAAGCTTTATATATATTTTTCTATTCTAATGGGAGCATAAAGTAATTGAACATCACTGTGGGTTTTATCATGCACCATAAATATTTGTCTTGGACTCAGCTAAGAGGCGCAATTTCTATAAATAGGTATATAAATAGTAACTTAGGTGAAGATGTCGTTTATATTTGATAAAAAGATCTTTCTTACATTGAATGGTTAATATGGCATTGTAGGATCCATGCTTAAAATGGGTTGCAGTTGTTATTTGTTCTCACGAATTAGCTTTTAACTAACAGTAACATTGAACCTTCCAAATGAACTTCCAGAATAGCAAACTATGTTTCATTTCCAAATTATGTTTCTTTACGTTAGGACCAGTGCCCGCGCTAAAGCTAAATTTCAAGGAGGACTGAAATGGGGCAAAGAAACACATTTGCAAAAAAATTATTTCCTATATTACTTTATATCCTATATTACTTTGCTGAAAAGCATGAAGTACTTCTGTATAAAAACCTATCGAAATCTCATATTAGACATACACATACACCAGCATTTATATAAGATTATTGTGTACAATTTTTGCTTATTTATTTTTCCTTTAAAAAGTGCATGGGGCAAAACCAAAAATTTTAGGGGGGGGGGGGGCAAAGATTAATACAGGGGGGGGGGGGGGGGGGGTACGTGCCCCAAAATTATATAGGTAGCGCGGGCACTGGGTTAGGTAGTAAAGGATTAATACATAATTTAAAAAAAAGATTAAAAAGCTTAACGAAAAAAGTATTTTAATATGTGTTAATTTTGTTTTAATTTGTGAATATGCACATGGGTGAATTTTCATATACTTTATGGACCAACTTAAAGCCGAGTGCAGCGTATCTAGCCCAGTTATAGAAAAATATTCCCAAAATGGCTTACATGCCAAACCAAATGAGGTAGATTAAAAAAATAAAGTGATTTAAATCTCAAAAATAAAGAGTTTTGTTTCGACATTAGGTGGGATGGGCATTTTAAAACAAAGTTTTGCTCTGGAGCAGGATACTCAAGTTTTATTGTTGAATGCGGTTTTTGTGTCCTTGAACGAGTTGATCCTTTATCATCGAAGAATGATGACACCGTATAGACGACTCTCTCAGTTGCCTTTACTATCAAAGTTTTTCTAAAAGCAAAAGGTCAATATTTTTGAATGGGAGGGGTTGCTGTTGTGGATGTTGATAAGAAAAAATGCATATCTCATAATTTTGCCAAAAATGAAATACAATATTTAATCTTATTATCCATAAAAACGTCTTTAACCCTCCATGTCATTTCAAGTATGCGGTCCAAAATCTTGCACAAAGGAAAGCAAATTCTTGATTAATATTGAAATCTATTTCATTTTACAGTCAAATTTCGTTCTTTGTAAAAAGTAAAATTTTCGAAACAACATACGTTTTAAGCATATAAATGATTTTACCATATTTGAGCATATAAAACCATTTTGATCGCTAGTTTGTTTGCGTTTAATAATAACACAAAAAAAAGATTTTCGTTTGAACAAAGTTTGTTCAATTTAAAATTAAATAAATTTCGAAATTTGTAATATTTTTTGATTGATTTGACAAATGCCTTACTTTTGAAAAATAAGTGAGTGTTAAAGAAGACATATCAGCTCAACACACTTCGTCTTATTTATTTTTTAATCAAAATTGAACATGAGAAGATGAAATAAGGTTGAGTTAAAAAGCTTTAGTTTTTTATTTCTTTATGTTCCCGGCACTACTAGGCTAAATACGCATTTTAATGAGAAGATAAACTCAACCAGATTTAAAGACAAGATGGTGCTTTGTGCAATACCTGCTCTTAACTTTGATAAAAATTAAATCAATGCTATTATCATTAGTTCATTCTTTGAGTTAGAAAAGTGATGTTTGTTTTCAAGATCTATTTTTGAAAAAGGAAATTCATGAAAGACAAATAGTGTGTTGTTTGTGATGAATCTAGAGATTAATTTTGAAGTAATGCCGCTAATGCCTCTCAATACTTTCAATAGCTGTCTGTCGTCACACCAGCACTCTTGCTTATTGTTGGCAAACACCTTCCATTTCAAACATGTCACTTTTGTCTTCTAATCAAATAAAGCGCGGGATCGTTTCTTTTGTCTTCCTCGCGAAGAAGTAGATGGTGGGACGCATCTTCTTCGCATGCACGCTTCGAGTCGCGGCATCCTTGCTCCGCACGCACGCACGCACAAGACTTCTCAGCCCGCAGCGACTCTTCGAAGTCTCTGCATCAGAGTTAATGTATATTATGAAGGCAAGCTGGATTAATCACATCATCATCATCACATCATCATCATCACAATCATCATTATCGTTGCTAATTCTTTTGTGCAGTATGCAGCACATTCCATACAACAGTCACACCTTTTTTGTTAATCTTCGTGCGTAATAATAAATGATATGTTTGGCCTACAAACCTGGATTATCGCAAATGAAGTTAACTTCTCAACCTAATCCCGACATCGCCCATCCCGCTTTCATGTTCATCTTCACATCGTATCATCGTCATCAAGAGGAGCGTCATTCAAAATTCGCCTTTTCTAGCGCAAAATATGTCGAAAGGGCAAGCGTAGTTCCCGACCCCAGCAAAATAGCTCACCCCTAACCCCATCGCTA
Source organism: Nectonema munidae (assembly GCA_030549495.1). Classification (NCBI taxonomy): domain Eukaryota; kingdom Metazoa; phylum Nematomorpha; class Nectonematoida; family Nectonematidae; genus Nectonema; species Nectonema munidae. Next base: position 317,155 of record JAUIRK010000333.1, on the reverse strand, counting down.
CTCAACACAAACCCTCCGAGATAAAGAATGCCCATATTTAGAGACTGCACTCATAAAAAGACACACGCTTAGCCTGAGAGATAGGGATTTATGCGCCTCACATCAAAAGTTGATGCTTATTGGCTTTTGTGATCCGGTCCCAAAAATCGCGCATAAACTTTCAAATAAAATGGTGACTCTGTGAGAAATAAAGCCAATCTGCTATTTTATACATCAAGAATGGGCCATTAGAGTTCTAAATCATGTTCTGAACTTCATAAAATAACGATTTCGTAAGGGATGTGTGATTATGCGTTTTTTCTGATCACAATTAAACACTAATCTATTGCACTGAGGAATTTCTGCCAAACATCATTTTCGCGAATAGCGAGACATATGGCCGCTTAAAACTTAATTTTAAATTAATTCGGTATTCCATCAAATGGTGGAAATTTTGTAAATAACAAATTTTTTAAACCAAAATATGTTTATAAAATATCATTTTAATAAATAAAATTTTATGAAAATATATTAATAACCAATTTTTTATTATTTTTCAATAAATTTTTTAAAATTTCATAAAAACTATATAGATGTGATATATTTGCATATACTATTTTATTGCTATTAGAAAGTTTTTTCTAAAATTTAAAATTAATTAAATTAAATTAATTACTCGGACTTGAAAGCGAATAATTGGATAAAATTTTGAATTTCTTTGCATCATTTATAAAAACTATCAGCTTCATCCAAAGATCATGTATCTTTTAATAGTTATATTTAAAAGTTGGATTGATTAATTAATTGGTTATAACTTTAGATCTAAAATGTCTAATAGTATCATAATATATCCAGATATATTTCTAATCTGAATTGAGATCCTACGCTCCCACCACTGGACCGTCTGGCGAATTAATTTTTAAAAGCGTTTTAATATTTCTATTTATTTATCTCAGAATTTTTAAAGTACAAATAATATTTTTTGCAAAAGTAGCGCGTTGAACATTTTTACAAGAACCAATTGATAATAATAAGTTTAAAGTTTAATTTTAAAATAAAATGCTAAAGTAAGAGTAGAGTATACTTCAGTTATAAAGAACTTCCACGAGTAACGATATTTCTTTCCGTATGAAAAACAAAAAAATGAAAGAAAATAATTACTTCTTTCAAATTCATATTTGTTTTTAAATTTTGCATTTAAAAAGACAATTTATTACAAATTATGCATGATATTTTTAAATAACGTAAAAATTTTTCTTGCTTTTATAATTTTTTAAATTGGTTTTCAAAATCTTTAGATCATATTTTAGTTTTCCTTATGCCAAAAAATTAGTTATAACTCACTTTGCTACGTATATAATATACAAGACAATAGGAAAACTCAATTTTATAGTAAAATAACAGAAACTTCTTGATATTTTTAAGGAGTTTTTATCAAAGGAAAATATTTCAGTTCATCTTCAATTCTTTGCAAGAAGTGTAATGTATATATAGTTATATAGATTTGTGTGAAAAATTAAAAAAAAAAAATTAAAAAAATTTTTTTTAAGTTTTTAAACGCAATTTACTTTCCTTTTTACTATTACTTCAAATTAATATACATTTGCATTGGGATAGAAATCTTCACAAAAGTAGTTGGTTTAACTTTAATCTCTATTTTTTATATAAAATATGAAAGAAGATATGTACAAAGTGCCAATGTATTCTCTTTTCGTTCCAAAAAATTCACAATCACCTATCCGCATACATGACGACAACACCCTTTTTGTCATGTGATTGATTTTAAAAATCATAATAACATCTACTTTTGAAATTTTTTTTTGGTTTGTGAAGCTTCGAATTTTCGATATTAGTCAATTTTTAGAGAAATCTTTTCCATATTTTTAGGAATAGGAAAAGGTATCGTGCTTAATTGAGTGATTTTAGAATAAATTTTAGAGCTTAAATAAAATTTGTTTGATCATTTTGTATTCACCATATTTTTTGTTCGCAGATTCTAAAGCAATTTATTGATACGCTTTCAAAGTCTTATTAAAAATTAAAAACAAAAATGGATAAAAATGAATGCTCTCGTTAGAATTGAAATAATCCTTCTTCTTTTCTTTCTCTCCAAAGTAATTTCACAAGGAGGTAAAACTAGATATCCAGAGATAAAATGTTAATAGTTTCATTATTTTCTTTAATTTTTAGTTCCATGTGATCCAAAAGATGAAAAATCTTGTGCAAACTTGCCGAACGAAGTTTGTGCTAGATCTGGCGTCTATCACGAATGCGAATGCAAAGAAGATTTCATAAGGAATGTTGCCAGCAGAAAGTTTTTTTGTGAAAGTACCACCTTACTCTTTTTTCAATTTAAAATTTACTCCAAGAAGTGTCTTTATTGGATTTATTACTAACTCACAATAACTGTATAAGACATCACGAAGTAAGCAATGCTGAGTATTTGTAGTTTATGTCTTTTCTCAGTTCAAGATTTATTACGGATTAAATCTTTTTATGTGCATTGAATGACTCTTTGAAATCTTTGATGTTTTTTTTTGACATCTTTGATGTTTTAATGTTTCCAAATTTAGAAGATTTTTTAATAACAAAAATTTTTCTTTAATTATTTTAATTATTCTTGTTGTTATTCTAGAAAAATTTGACAAATTTATCACAGGCCTAAAAATAGCATAATAGTTTAGATGATTTGCAGCAAAACAAATGAGCCATCTAGAATTTATGTTGGAATTGAAAAGGTTTACTGTAAAGGATGCGAGCTATCGATTTGTTCATGCCGATTAGAGTCGAAATGTTTTTGTTCCAATTTTTAAAGTGTTATTTTTGAAATTTTTCTTCCATTATAGGAATAGAAACAAAATTTACTTACCTAATCTTCTTACCAAAAATGAAGTATGATAAAGCTTTCAAAAACACAGGAAGCGAAAAATATATGAAATTTCAAGCACAAAATCTTTGGTTTGAAGTGAGTTTCTCTCTCTTTTTTTCCTAATCTATGTTTTGCTTGAATGTTATAACTTTGTAGATGTTGAATTACCTGGTAAACAATAAAGTCTCCATGCTCACCATCGATCTCATCTACCTGAAGAAGTGGGACAAGGCATCGGACAAGAACGTCATTCTCAAAGTAGCTACTTATTTAAATGGAGAAATGGAAGAAAAGCATTTAAGAACTCTGATTCAAAAGTTTCTGGACTCCAAATCTCTTGGTCCATTTAAAAATGGGGTGATACTCCCAAATACAGGTTTTCATTCCCTTTCTTCTTCATTCACTCTTTAAACTCTGCATCTATGCGACTCTCTAACATGCCAAACCTTTTCTTGTTAAAAGTTTTAAAATCCCCTCTTCTCGAAATTATTTTAAAATCGTAATCCATTTCACCCTATCATTCACTGACGATTTCTTATTTTTAAGGTACCTTTATATCAAATTCCTTAATCTCTTGTCTTTTTCGTATCATAAAATCGGTTAAGATAATTTAGCTTAACTTTATATGTTAAGAAGATGACAACATCATCTGAATTACTTATGAAACGACTTGGTTCACACATATGTTTTTATAGACGTAAATGGGAAGTATAAAGTCGAATTAATCACAAACACTTTTATATTCAACACAATTGTAAACAATTTCGCAAATTCTCTTCAGGCGCTGTTCAAAGTTAAAAAAAAAGTTTTAAAAAAATTTTCTTGATTAATTCAAATATTTTTTTGTATTATTTCAAGTCCTTAAAGGATGTTTTTTTGCCATTTTAGGTTTCATAAAATACTTTTGCTTAATTAAATAACGTGGGCTTATTTGCAATGATGACTTATGAAATCGCTATTTTATAATCGAAAATGATAAAAAAAAATTAAAAAAACTAAAAATTAAACATTTCTTTGCAATATTTGAAGTAAAAATAATAGTAAATTATAAGCTAATTTTATAAGAAAGGAATTGAATCTTCATTAAAAATGTAAAGTTATTATTAATCAAATATTATTATAATGCATGACGTAGTCATAGGGGATTATGATATAAAATTTGATATTTTAATTTCATACTCTTTATAATAGCAGTACAAATTATGTTAGATTTGCAAAAAGTTTTTATTTTTAAACTCTGATATATTTTTAAAAGGACATAGGTGTTTTAATAATAATCTCAAGAAGTTAAAGTGTATCGGTAAAAGAATTTTGATTGGTTGAATACTTAAACAAATATAAAGCTATAATGAACCCCTGGTTCTGAGATTTGGTATGTTTTTTTGAAATCAATTTTAACGTAAATTACCAACTTTTGGTATGGTGAATTGAATGATGATGATATATTTTCATGAAAATTAATCAAAGTCGTTGAAAAAAAGTGATTTAAAATAGCTAGACATCTCAAAATTGAATTCTTTATGAACGATATTTGAAATAGTTTTATCACATATATACTGATTTTCAAGTATATTCAATTCAATTTTGGTTTTATTTTGTGTGAAATTCAATCTAAACCTCTCAAAAATCGATTAAAATGGCGATTTTTCATAAATTTCCAAGTTTTGCAAAAAAAATAGTTTTTTTTCCAAAAAGTACCATTTTAAAGTATGTTGAATTCAATCGTGATGTTTATTTCGTTTAAAATTTTGTTAAAACCTGACAAAAGGGGTTTAAAAATGGTGATTTTTCTCAAATTCGGCAGTTTTACAAATATATAGATTTTCACACATATATACCCGTTTTAAGTATGCTGAATTCAATTCGGATATTTATTTTGTAAGGAGAAAACTCAGCACTAATAAGGCTAAAGCTATACCTAACCATAATGCTTTAAACGTAGCACCTCAGTTTTTCAGCAATAAAACTATGCGCAACCCTAAAGCTAAAGACAAATTCATTACAGTACAATTCATCAACTAGGGACTATCACAACTAGGGTTATATTAAAGCATATAACATTTAATTTCAAACGATAAATGAGAAAGCAATGGTAGTACAAATGATCGCCTAGAAAGAAGAAACGAATGGAAGTCCTAATGATCCCTTATTTTGAGCGAAGCGAGAAACGACCACGGAACCGGCTAGTGTACATCATAAATATTTAAGCAAGATAATTTGGACTTAACCCATTTAAGACCAAGCAAAGCAGACGATATCTAAAAAACGCAGACGATTTATATTCAAAGTCATTGAAAAAAGCAGACGAAGATGAAATTACTTATGTTCCAAAATAGGAACATTGGTCGTAAATGGGTTAAATATTACAGTTTCATTACAAGTTTTCATACCTGTACTATTAAGTTTTGGGTCTTTGAAGTATTATTTGAAATTTTGAGGGGCGGCAAAATTAGCATTCGCCCCACCGATACTGTTGCTTTCACACCTATTCTTGTCGGTTTAACGAAATTGCTACCAGTGTATGAAAGGGGGCGTGAATAAGGTTGGTTATGTACTGGGTTTCGATAACTCAAGGTCTTGGGTTCAATCCCGCATCAAGCCTACTTTCTCATAGTTTGATACAAGCGGCGCATTTGTGCCTTCTCGATGAAAACACCCCACGATACCTTTACCTTTACCAGTGTATGAAATTTATAAAAAATCGATACCTCAAACTAGAATGTTATTTATTATAAATCAAGTATATATATGGTATTTATGCTTATTGAGAAAAAAAATCTTTCACAAATGATTACTTCAACTCCTTTCTATCCAATACCAAAGAGATGGGAGAAGTAAATAAACTTGTGCGTCGTCAATACATTATCTTTAAGTCCAAGATTCATCGACAAACATATGGAAAATATTGCGCTCACATTGGTGGCACAGTCAATCTTAAAAATGAATTATCCTACACTTTTAGTATTTTGTCTGTCGGATTAGCAAGCTTAACACACATGTTTAAAAAAAATATTTCAAATTGAAGCACTTTCCGTGTCGTAATAGAGGTGAAGGAAAAAACAATGGAAAAATTGGTTACAGAGAGTAGTGTGTCGGGATGCGGGGTTGTCGGATAAACGAAGTCTGACTATATATAATTCTGTTTATATGGCTACTTAGTAGAAATGTCAATCAAAAGTTTGATTGATGATAAAATTATCTACAAAATTCAAATTTTAAATAAAATATAGGTTTTATACCAAATCGACCATGCTAGTTTTATTTTTGTACTCAATTTTGCCAATTAGAGTGAGAAGATGTTTGAAAGTGTCAATCAAAATAGAGGTTGATGCCTCAATATTATATCCAAAAATATTATTCAAGTTTTTAATAGCATATATTCATTCAACTCAAACCTGACATTAAATCGATCTTGTTGATTTCATTTTTGAACCCCCATTTTCCAAATTAGAATCTGAAAATGCCTGAAAGTGTGAAACAAATTTGCGGGTGAAAATTAGTTGACTGGTGAAAATTATTAGCAAAAATATTCATTCACATTTTAAATAAAATAATGGTTCTCTGTTTTGACAATTAGGATGTAAAAATCTATGAAAGACCCACAAGTGATGTGTTCGTTTGAAAATTGGTTTCTTTTTTTTTTAGCAATAAATCATTTCTGCCAAAATAATTTCTATGAACAATCGCTATATATTGACTATTTACTACAAATATGCATTTATTATATATTTTATCTTATTATATCTTCTTCTCTGGGGAATAAATCTGAAAGTACATTGAAATGAAAATGCATGATCAAAAAAAAGAAGTTATAACTCGTCTAATAAAATGTGCAATAGGCCTTGCTTTTAGACTTTGGGAAGCAATATAGATTTACGAAAATATACACTCTAAAAATTACATATAAAAAGTAGTTCCTCACAACAGATCTACCCTTCTCCAACTGTTGCGCCACCTGATGGGCCAAACATTGTTTGCTATTTCAAAGTTTCCTTTAAATCATGATCATTTGAATGAAAGCTTAGAAAACTGCCATTTTTATATACGAGTAAAATTGAATTTTCATTAAATTTTCTCCCAGTAGCAGAAATCATATCTCTAGCAAGAAGATGTCTTATAATTAGAAAGAATTTTGCTATTGTTAAAGTAAAATTAACATAAAAGACTTTGGGAATAAATCGTTATCTCTTTCTCTCTTCTAAGCTGAGTTAAGCAAGCTAAGGAGTGTTCTCTATCTACTCGCAAAAATGTTTGCGAGTCCTTCTTTATCTTGACATTGAAAGGCCATGAATGCCTCCACAAGATCGATAAGAAAAGGAAGAAAGGCGAAGTAAATTAACGTGGACGCGATGACAAAGCACAAGCCCTTAATAATAATCAGCCTATCTCGTTTTTTCGCTGGAGAAGGAAATAAAGCGTAATTACCATTTCCAACGTGAACTTATTTCAGAACGAGCACTCAGCCTGAGCTGACAATGCTTGTAAACACGCACTCAACTCTGAGGTGGAACGGCATCCTCATTATCCACGAATGTCGCCTTGGTTAGCCTACAATGAATGTATGTGGGTCAACGGTGCTGCTGCATTCAGGCAGCGCTTCGCAGCATCTCCCTTCTCTTTATTGCGTATCTTTTGTTGGCGCTGAGAAAAGGTATTGTCACGGCAAACCATTATTTATGATTCGTGCTGGAAATGATTTGCCACACATACCAAATATTCTCACTAAGTCGTCAAAAGAAGCTCAACCATATGTCACCATTATGAATGACAACAGCAAAGAGTCGAGAGGAGTCATTTTTAGAGCTTCTTAAAGCAAGCATTTATTTTCATCTCTGTAAACAAATTCATCCTACATATGTTAAAAATGGGAAAAATTATTTGCTACATCTCTCATTTTTCCCATTTTTCTCTTCCCCTCTCCTCCTTCTCGTATCGTTGTCAAATACCTCCTTCCAAGTTATTTTGGATCTTGCCTTGAATTTATCTTTAATTTTCTCCGCATAAAAATCTTCCTAAACCCGAACCTATTGACCTTTCTATTTGCATGGCCTTAAATTTCTTCCAATCATTTATGCTTTATTGAATTGCTTATTAGGCTATCTACGACAACCACAATTTATCCTCGAATAAACTTTTCTCACTGTTTCTTGAATAAATACTAAACTTTAGTAGCAGAATGAGATGTATCTTTTTATTTTAGATAACACAAAATTAACATTATTCTAAAAAATTTCAATCATTTCAGATTTTATCTTTTTCAGGCATTTTTAATGTGAAAATTAAATTGAAATTTCTTCTAGTTTTCATGATATAGAGAGAGTAATTTCATGAAAAAAAGAAAAGTATAAAGAAACCTTTCAGAATTTTTGAAAGGGCAGTCCCACCTATTTGAACTCATATAGAGATATTTTCATCTCATTTTTTAAGTGTAAGCTTTCAGTTAAAATCCGTGTAGAAATGTTATGCATATTTTAAGAAAAAATGATATCCCTGATTACTAAAAAAGTTCCACACAAGCCGTTTTCAAATACTTCATTATCATAATTCGATATGTGAACACGTGTTTTTATCACTTTGGTAAACATAGCACTTTATGTTATGTGCATGGAGTCTTGAGCTTGCTTTATTGATTTTTTGAAAGGCGGGGAGTGTTTTATGTTAAAGCAAGTAGATATCGCAACGCAATGCATGGATTTTACAGCACCTTTTCCAAAGTCATAGTTATCAACTTGGTACACCTGTGTAATGCAAGTTTTCAACATGTTTAGATGGATTTTATATTGCTTATAACTTTTGAATTATTCGACCAAATTTTACGTGCGACATATCAAATTGATTCCTATTCCATGGGCTTCATTGTCATTGCAATTAAAAATAAAATTTTATTTTTTTTATAATTTTGAATGTTCAGTTTTCTTCGTAATTTGCAGGTGAATGATGCCTATTTATTAATTTTGGCAATTCTGATCTCGCGTATCATGCTACCCCTTAATTTTGACCAATAAAATATTTTTATCATGTATCATGTGTACAATCCGCGATTCTTTAAAATATTAATAATAAATTTGAAGAAATATTTTTCCAGTTTTTAGGAAACCTCTGTTATGTAATGATATATTCTCATAACTTGTAAGGTTGAACGAGGGTAGACAACTTCTTTGTCATTCCAAACCAGTATATTACGGTGGTTTCTATTCCATAGTTTGCTATGTGCAACAAATCATTAGAGAAACAAGATTCAACTTTATGTTGATATTTTACTAGATGTACGATTTGATATACCTCATTCAGGGAGACGATCTTACAAAAGATAGGTAAACTTATAAGAAGCTAGCATCAAATCGTGATGCATTGATTAGCATTTCAATCATTAATTTGATTCGTTGCTATTAATCAAGAGTTATGATGTCATTACCCAAAAGTTATTACCTAAAAGTCCAAATTTATACCTTTTACTACATAGACTGATTTTTTATGATGTCAATTTTGAAGGAGGGCCAGAGTGCAATTTGGCTAAAACGTGACAAAGTTTGACAATAGGGGGGGGGGGGGGAGGTTGGAAAAGGATTTAATATAACAAAAGTAAGTTCAAATTATCCCAAATTTTAAAACTACTCCTAAATATGCTTATTTTTTGTCTTTCCACATATGGATCATCACCAAAAAAATTATTTTTAAATAGAATACCATAAAGATCCATCAGTGGGAAGAAATTTTTTTTTAATATATCGCTGGCTCCCGTTACTTTTAGAATAGAATGTTAAACCTTGTCTCTTTTATCATTTTTATAAAATCATGCATAAAGTAAGTCTGAGAAATTCTGTTTATTTAATAGCTTTAAAAATTAAGTTTTACTCTAGAGACAGATCGGAAAGTTAGAATCAGCTGAAAGAATGTAAAATTTGCATTTTTAAACTCCCTCATACCTATTATGGCAGGGAATTTTTTTTCAAGGTTTCTCTCTGAAGTTTTAGAATTTATCTTATTCAAATATTTGATACTACAAAATAAAAATCGTTCTAGTGTTTTCATGGCATTTAATCAAAATGTTTGACATTTTTCATCTTTATTCCTGATATACTTTACGATTTCTTTTAGGAAGTCTTAGAGCTTGTTTCGAAAAAGAACTTGGAAAAAGATGCAGCCAGGATAAAACTTGTAATTTAAGCACTGGATTATGCGAATGTAAACAAGGAACAAGTATAAATGAGTCAAATGGATTCTGCCAAGGTAAGATTTCCTATACGCATGCCGCCAAATTTAAGCTCAGAAAATCAAAATATCAAAACTAATCCGTACACATATGTTCCAAATTTATACTGCATAAAAAATTTACTAGAGATGGGACCGCGAGTATCCTGTGATAGATACAACCTCCAATAGTCCATTCTCTAGCTGAATATCCCACATTTTCTAACATGTATTATTCTATTATGCAATCTATATTATCTATTCAAAAATAATTTTGAATTCATATGCACAGCCTATATTAGATACACCCTGAAAATTTTCAATGCTATACAACTATAAGCTTAAAACACAAAGTCCTATAAACATGATATTAAAGATTCATATCTAACTAAGAGAAAAAATTAGCATCACTTATTAATTGATTAGTAAAATTGTTGTTTGCTTATAGTAAACGATGACTTTACTACCTTATTTACTTTTTACAGCTACTAATTATGCTACTTTCACAGATATAAGTAAGTAAAACACCAAATAGAGCATTCATTATTTCCTCACTTTAAGATGTTGCGAATTAAATAGCAAACACATTATGCACTCATGAAGATACAGAGAAGGCCTTCAAGACGGCGTTTTATAAATGAATTTGCGCAAGATATTTACCCTGTCGTTTTTTAGAGATATCCTTGCAAGAAGACCTTGAAAAAACTTTAATTTTAGAAAAAAAGTATTAAAAATATTGCTTATTTAATCAATAAGGGGGTTTTATAACTTTTCAAAAAAAATCTTGACTTCAAACTTTTTAACATGATGGTGTAGAAATAATATACAAAGCGAAAACTTACGAATGTAAACTAAATTGTTATCATTTTCGTAAAGTTAAAAAAATTGACTTCTCTGTCCTTATTTTTACTTTCCCAAATCCAGACTCTACAAGCACTTCCATATGTAGGGATAAACAGGCGCTTCTAAAATCCACGAAGCCCTAGATCCGTTCAAACAGAGAACTCAACTTGCACTTAAAAGGATTAAGAAAATGTAGTAAAAGTTTTTTTTACCACCGAACCGGTTAAAGGCAGACGCGACTAATGCACATACATAAGGTCAACATGAATCCCCCTCTCCATAAAATAGAGCAAGGACTAAGAAGCTTCACGCTATCAAGTCAAAAATTATTTTAAATCTTCACTTATTTGCCTACAGTCACAACCATATTCGGCTACTCACACCATTGGCTAGAATTTGATTTAATAAGTGAAGTTGTAAGGTGAAGATTGTTATTCATTCGATTGTTCGGATTGCGCCATAAATCTCTCTCTCCATGCGCATGTAATTTATTTTGCTAACAATACCTCGACCATATTTCATTTTTAAGGAAAAGCAATCAACATGAGTTTTGTGGCTGCACTTCCGAATCTACCGGTGGAGTCGGATTTGCTGGAACTTGGAAGTGGCATTTTGGAGCTTGAAGTAAAATTCTATTTTAATCATTTCTACTAAGTACATTTATTTTTTAAAGACAAAAATATTTATTACTTTCTTTCATGTTCTTAAGCATCTCTCTTTCCCGCTCCTTTTGCCGGGAAGCGATATAATAGTTGTTATTAAAATTCATTGTGGAATCACCTAAAACATCATTTCAATCAATATATATCTATCATTGAAATGTCTAAACTATATTGCACAAGGCTAATTTAAGTTTTTTCAAAATAAATATTATTATTGAGTTTTATTTTGTTTTATCAAATTTCTACGTCAAATTAATTATTAGAAGTTCTTTCCCACGTATAGGGTGTTTATGAATAAGAGATAGTGAGATTAAATTTATTTATTTTAACATTTTAGATTAAAGAAATGGGTCAGAGCGTGAAATTCAGAGATACCATTTTGTTCTCCGTTGTTCCGGCGTATCGAGGAGTGGTGATTGAGATCATCGTTACTCTGAAGGAACGACTTTCAACGAGCGACTTGAGAAACGAGCTGGAAGCGGGGATCAGAAATTCCTCTAATAAAGCTTTTAAAGACATGATCATTTTTAAAATAAAAGGTAATCATTTTTTAATATCACATCATTTTGGAAGAAAAGTAATAACAATTTTGATTTTTTGAAAATTTTGCAAAAAATAAATGCAATCTGTATTTGGTTTATGTTTTAGCTTTGTTTTTTATTTCTCTGTAAAATAGGGTCTTCGGTAGGTTAAAACAAAGTTACCTAGAGTACCCTTCGATTGTCACATCTTTCTTCTCATAAATAAATACGCTCTCACAATTTATTGTTGTAACCTGATTCGAATTGTGTCCCACAAGTCATCAATAACTTTCAAGCATTGAAAATAAACTTTGCAGACCTAACTTGCTTTTACATATTGATTAGATCTTCACATTCACCATTTATATTTTCACATATGTTAATAATTCTGGAGAAGAATTTCCCATTCATATGCCCTAAATAAAATAAAAGAACTAGAGCTCTTTATTCAACTGGTGGAATTTTGTTAGTCTTGCTGTTCAAGACTAAAATTTTGCTTCCTGAAACGAATTAGCCATAATTAATGTAGATTTAAGGTTATTTTACAAGAAAACACCAGGCATAACATTTTATTAGCTCTATTCTCGAAGATTTCTTCATTTTTATGTTTCTCTATACTAGACATAATTGACCATTTCATCTGTTGCGATTTATTGGACAAGATATACACTAATATAATAGGAACAAACGACTTTTGTTATATTTGAGGTGAAATAACTTTTGAATCACATAAACGTTCTATCAGTAAGAATATAAAAAGAGCTTATTATTTGTGTTTTGGTTGCTTGGTAGGACGACCAGGATAAAAAGTGAGCTCCACAAATTTGCCGTTATGAGTGCAAAGAATGATTTGGAAAGAGCAAAAAACCATACAGATGACTGTTATTTTTGCTTGATTCTATTTTCTTCTTCAAAAAATATTTCCGATCCGAAACGTTGATACAAGTTAATATTCTTTCAGTAAGACGAATAGAGTTGGCGTTTATTTTGATTATAATCAGAATGTCAAAAAATTCTTAGAATCGAAATTTTCAGAATCATAATCATTTTTAAAAAAACCAAAAATCAGAATCAAAATCAGACCTAGAGAACCACAAAAATGAGATTCTATCAGTAATTGTAGTGCTGGAAGCTTGGCTGGTATACATCAGGAGAACGAGCAGAGTTTCGTGAAAAACAAAGAACTAAGCTCCCCAATACCTTTCCTATCAAGGCAACACCATTTGCATTTCAGAGTAGAAACCACGGCTAGATCAGAAATTTTTCATTTCTACAGCCAGAAGTCTAGTAAACCTGTCCTTATAACGAACAACCATATGCATATCTAAATGAATCATGCATCAGTACATTACATTTTATCTAGTAAGCCAATTGAAACGAACTCAATCTATGTTTCAGAGCTACATAAAATCCCCTTTAAATAAATATCTACAAATATATTTTTTTGCCAATGAGATTGAGAATTAGAATTGTATTTTCAGAAGCAGAATCAAAATCAGAATTTTAGGAATGAAAAATCAGAATCAGAGTCAAAGTACAATCATCACGGCATAAATCTTCTTGTGTATGCCCGCCCCTGTTGCAAACACGATATAAAATGAAAGGCAGTTTAAATGCACTCAAGAACATTCTTGTGCTACAAATGGCATTTGGTACGGTAGAAGGATTAAAAGCTTCGTTTAATCATATGATGTCATTGAATATTTTATGGGACTTGTTGTAGACATCTTGGAAAAGTTACCATCCCTTCCTATCAGATGAATCCGATGATATTCCAAAGTCGCAACCTTTCTTATGAGAGGCTCTGCATCAAATCCAGTCATGTTTTTTTTTCAAAGAATTTTTTGCTAGAGAATAAAGCAAGATAGCGATTAGTGATTCTTATTTGAATGAAAAAGGCACGCTTTGCTTACTCCATTTCTCTCAGTATAAACTTTTATTGCACGTTAGAATTTATAAGTTAACTTTCAGATGTACTGATCCTACGAGGTGTAGACAATTTTTGAGCATTTCTTTTAAGGTTATGGCTTTAGGTGCTTTGCTCTTTCTCTAATTACTTTTAAAATTTGTATAAATTAGCCTTATACTATACAATGAAATAAAGACGCTAACTTGCATTTAATAAAAAGCACATTCTTTCTTTTCTAATTGTTTAGAAATGCCAATGGTCTGCTCTAATTCTTTATGCTTTGAAGACCAAAAATGCCACCTTAATAATGGAAGGAAAACATGTGTTTGTTTGAACAACATGATAGCCAATTCATATTCTGGTGAATGTAAAAGTAAGGAAATTATTATTATTATTATTACGATTCATCAATACCATCATCATCATCATCATAAAATAACTATATTCACTCAATATATCTATTATTTGTATTTTTTCACAGAAATTGATCATATATATGAAGTTATAACAGATTTTAACATGCCTTACATGTCCAAGTATGTTGATTTGAATTCAGAAAAGTCACTTACTTTAAAAACAGCTATAGAAATGGAAGTAAGATGAAACTTATTATTAAATATTTTATGTGATACTGGTGTCCCATTAGACATAAAAATATTAAATCCACAAAACCTACTTTTTTCCTTTATATATATATTATATATATATTAATTAAAATTAATATGCCAAATCTTTTTACAATAATGATGTTTTCCAAAAGTATCTTTTAATTTATGCTAGTTATTCAGGGATTTCCTACATGATTTTCATTTCAAATTTTTAGAAAAACAGGAATGAAATTGATCATATATAAATAAAAAATATAAAAAATTTATAACTTGTATTCAGATTTTTTGTAGTTTTTAGCAACTAAAGTATAACTTCTGCTGTCCATGACAGTTTCCAAGCCTAATTGAACATTTTATAAAATTGGCCTTTACAGCGTGAAGCGGTCTCGCGCAGAGTTACAATTTGAAAGGTTTTCTGTATTTTAGGAGCTAAATATAAAAAATGAAATTGGTCGAACTATTAATCATAAACTATTTTAGAAGATTATGCAAACGAAAAAGAAAAAAGTTTTTTTCTAAAAAAATTTGTTTACAATAAGCAAGTGCCTTCTTTCTTTGTATTAAAAAATAAATATTGCAATTTGTCTACTAAACTTTTCCTATACCATATATTGGCATTTAATCCATTTTTTGGTTAAAGGCGAGCATACTGGATGAAGTATAAAAAGGGTCATGCCTTTTATTAATTTTATATCCCTGTATCAAAAATAGATGAACTTTTGTTGAAAAAGATTGAAAATACAGAAGATTTGCTGGAATTATGAAAAAAGTTCACCCGAGTAGCAAAAACAGTCTATGCATTTTATTATATATATGATGAAATGCATAAATTTTAAAGTTTTATTTAAATTTAAAAAGAAAAGCTTAATCCACATTACATCAAATAAATATAGGCCCAAGTTTCTCTTTTTTCTTGCAAGTATATGATACAAATCTTGAAGGCACTTGATTGGTTCTTAGACTATTTAAAATTGATTGGTCGTTGATTCCAAAACTTTTTCACAACATTCAGAGTCTTCTTATGAGACTTTAATATCTTGCATAAATTTTCATATGCTTCCATATCATAAGTTTGATCAGTAAACCAGTAATAATTGACCTACTTATAAGAAATAAAATGATAGGTGTTTAGCAGACAAGTTCTTCTTTTAGGTATAGGAATAAATGCCAAAATGACAAGTATAGCGCGGAGTTCCACCTTGGATTGCTAAAATTCGGTATTTTTAGCAAACTTCCCATTTTTTTCTTAAAAAACCAAAACTTAACTAAATGATGAAGAAATTTCATATAATCTCGTCAACCATCAACTTTCGCATTAACTTCACCACCATTGGCAAAATTATTTTTGAGATGTTCGTAATTTTCTAATACTTCGAATACAAAAGAATATTCCATATTAGGAGATTTACTTTTAATTGCATGCTCTTCATCCATCACTTCAAGGATATAGTATTGACATCCAATATATTATGGCTCTTTTCTATCCCTCAATAAAATTACTTTGTATTTGAACAACCACTCCATTGTTTTTTCCTGTGTTAACGCCTGTATTATCTGCAATAATCATTTGTATACTATTCAATAAATTATATCCTTCTAAAACAACCAAAAAAAAATTTGAAAATGTGTCTGCTTTGCTTGGACATTGTAAAGCTGCTAGTTTGATTTCCTTTTCTTCATTTTTTAAAACAAGTACTTGAAACTCTTGATTATCCATTTGTTTGCCGTCGAAATGTAAGATCCAGTTTTCAGAATTTAGTGTTTTTACATCGTTTCTCTTAATTTGATAGCTTTTGTGAAGATTGCTTTATAAATTCCAGATTGAGAGGGAGTTTGTATATTGTTGTTTTTGAGAGAAAAAGTGACAGACTTTTGCAGATTTATTTGTTGACAATCCCAAAGATACACCATTTTACTATAATTTTTCTTGATTCTTCATATGAATCGCCTTCTTTTATTCGTTTTTGACTCTCTATTTGAGTGAGAAGATAGATCCAAGAAGTCGCTTGTTTTTAAAGTCAAATTAGACTCTATTTTTGTTCTTTTTGAAGGATGAATTGTTTTAAAGTTAGCAACTTTTCCAGCTGTGTACCCAACACTTCCTTTAATTTCAATTTGAAAGTGATAAAGTTGCAAACCTTCTTTACAAATCAAACGTCCATTTTCTTTTGTAATATCTATTATCTAATCTCTTGAATTATTGATTTTATCACTTGTTAAGATAAAATAGGGAAGTTAAATTTACTTCACCATAGAAAAGAGACTTCTCCAGATGTATTTTTCACACGTTCTTTCTATTGTTTGATGGATGCTCCATAACATAAATACCTACCAAGAATTTCGATCTTTTAGGGAATTCTGATTTTGTTCTCTAATGAACTTTCTTCAAGTTGTATGAAGCGCCTTTTCTTATGAGAATTTAGAAATTTAACGAGATTTGAAGCCGAAACACTTTTATTTTTTCAACATTAGAAGCACTTATTTTAAAGGACGTGCTTTGAGAGAAAGGTTTGAAACAGAAGGAACTAATGAAGATAAAAAATAAATGGGTAATTTGGAGGCATTAATGAATAAAATCAGGTGAAAGAAGTAATAAAACAAATTGGCGACAATTTAAATCCACTTAATGACATGCTGTTTAAGATCTTCGTTCTTTTCTTTAGCTGCCTCTTGTTATTTGTTTTCGCAGAACATTTCCATTTAAACAACCTTAACTGTCTTTATCTTTCTCCATGAGCTTGATACCTTTGTGTGTATGTGTGTACTTGTGATGTTTTTTTATTATAATTCACAAGTTTAAGCCTTTAATTCTTTATTATCATACGAAAGTTCATTCATCTATATGATACAGGGAATTCATTTTCATCGAAAAGTAGAAAAAGTCCTAGCCCTAAGACATGCATATACATTTTCACTGTTGTAGAGTAGTGACCCCGCTATCATCTACTCAGGCTCCATAATTTGCCAGTTTTTATACACTGTCAACGCCACAAATCAAAAGATAACAAATTTAAAAATGGCTGAACTAAAAGCAACTATCCTTGAATTTTATTTCTTTTATTCGATAAAGCATGGTACTTATTTTTTGCACATTTTAATTAATTTGGTTCATTTCTTTCTAGACATTTGGCGCTTTAGCAATCAAAGATCCCAAAATTCATGCTGTCCACGTGGATGTTATTTTGCCAGGATCTAGAGGAACTGTTATCCGTACATTAATTTATTCCGATGAAAATTACCTTCACAACGAGATGATGAGATTATTCATCGATTCAATCAGGGAATCTAGATCAAATTCATTATACAAGTCATCTAAAATCTTGAAAATCAAGAGTAAGTTTTGTTTCCACTTATTTGAATCTTTAAACTCGGTTTATTTCTAGAGTGTGCAGTCATAGACTGCCTAGAGCAATATTTCTCAACTTTGTCCATGTGGACAATTTAAGTTCCATGAAATTTTTAAAGGGTCCAGATAAAAATAAAGAAAATTAAGATTCCAAAAGTCAAATATTTTTTTAAGGAAAATAAAGTAATTGGAATAAATTAGTGGAATCATTTTACCAAATCGAATGGGAAATAACTGGTATTTAGGCAAATTTAGAACAATTTTTGTAAAATAACATTCAATATCCATTCATCTAGTAGATATTTGGATGGACTTTAATCATATTTTATTTTTTTTGATTCTTTCTCCTCTTTAAAATTTATTAATACTTTTTATTAGAAAAATCAATGTTAAACAATTTAAATTAAAAAAAATTCTTTTTTTTAACATTCAATTTCACTTTTTGTATCATAGGTAAGAGATCAAATCAGTTTTTCAAACTTCAGGTTTACCTTAACGACACAAACACAAAAAGAGTTAATAAAATTTTAAAAAGAGACGCTAAAATAAATCTCGTTCTTTGAAAATACAAAATAATCTACTGAAATTTGAAAAAATCAATTTTGTTAAGATGGCACTTCTACCTGTAATAAGACAGCAAACTTAGAATAAAAAATTACTTCTTGCTAGGAGGAACAAAAATAAGATACATAAACCATGATAAAATCCGAAATGTAATAGAAAGAGACCAGTAGATAAAAGAGCACTTAATCAGAAAGAGTAGATATGTTATTAGCAGCATTTGTTCTTTTTCATTTTAGACAAAGACTGTACGTAAACCTTTCAAATATTGTCTAATACGAAATGATCACCATGCATTTGGAATGTATTGCCATATGTTTGCAGGGTGTAAATCAGCATTGGATAAAAAGTTTTCCGTTTGTTCGTAATTAAAGCCGATTTATCGAAATTTTGGAAAACTGTTAGTAATAAATAAACTCAGGAAACTAGCAAAGCTCAGAGAAATAGAAAACTAGAAATAGCTCAGAGTCAAAGCAAATTTTTCATAATCATTACAAAATAACTTTAAAATATTTTGAATTAATATCTTTTGCCTGCACTTTATATCAAGGTACACATATAATACTAATTTTAGATCTTTTGGATTTAAGTTCAATCTAAAAACTAAACACGTCTTGTTTTGAAGTTAGAATTGTATTTAGATGAGTATATTTGCAGAAGCGGTTTGTAGAGCAAAAAGGAATTAAAAGTAGAAATATGGCTTTTCAAAAAAAATCATTTTGCGTAGGTTAAAACAAAATACAATTTAAATTTTTTTGGAAAAATAATTTTTTTAAACCTGACAAGTAATGAAGGCGAATAAAAATTGATTTGAAAAGTTAAAAAAAAAAAAAATTTATACCAGAAATATTGACTTATGTCTAAAAAATAAGGAAAGAAAAACCAACGTATTCCCAATTTTTAGTGAACTGATGAAAATTATAGACTTTAATTTACTCACAAAAAAATTCAAAAAAGCTACTAAATATATTATATATTTGATTTGAAATTTATTTTGGAACTTCTTTCAGTGAAACAAAAATTTAATTTATTGATGTTTTTCGCCTTGCACATATTTATATTAATGCAATGAATCCAAGATACCCAAACTTGATTTCTCTTATCAAAAAATGTTTCTCAAACAGTATTAATTTGAAGAAATATACAAAATTCGATAAGGTGGGTGGTATGTTTATTATCTTTGGTGAACCCCTGTTTATAAACGGTTTCTATATTTTAGAAGTAGAGTCAGACAAGTGTAGCATGAGAAACGATACCTGCGACAAGATGCAAAAAAACATGAAGTGTTCCCTCACTTTCAAAGGAATAGCAAAGTGCCAGTGTAAGAAGGGATACATCAAAAATAGCTTGAAGAAGGCTTGTGAAAGTATTTTTTCGTATAAAAAGTAGCATTTGCATGAATCAAATTCAAACAACTCTCCTTTAGTACCTCACTTTTCTTTTCACTCGACGATGCTTCTACAAATTCCTTGGTCGCCCTTATTCGAAGATATCTACATCGACTACTACCTCATTTTCAGCAAAATCATCGAAAAACAAGTGACTTTTAGTTGAATACTTTTTGGCATATGAATGAATTGTAAAATAATTTTTCATCTCAGCTCTTCAGCAGCATAATTCGCGAAGAAAAGAATGCAATAAGCGTGCAAATCGAATCCATAATTCCTTCCTCCTTTTTCACGATTGATAATCATTTCTTTATTTTCATTGGTTACCGAGTTTACTTCAATAAATACTCCAAAATTAATAAAGATACGTTTGAAGACATAACAAGAAAGTTTTTGCTAAGAAGTTCGAGAAATAAGATATTTAAAAATGGCCATTTAATGACATTAAAAGGTAAATAGAGGTTGTATTTCACATGTGACTTAGATTTTAAAAAAGATTTTAGGCCCTAGCAAAATCTGTTACAACGAAAAAAGTCGCAATGTTTGTGATGAAGACATGACGTGCTCAATTGAAGATAAGTGTGTTTGTAAGCTTGGACAAGAAATGAATCATTCCAACAGCAAATGCACAGGTAACACATACGTTTCTTTTTCTCAAAAACAAGTTTAGACGGGTTGAGAAAAGCTATGGCAAAATGTGCTTTTAACGAGAATATAGTGAAAAATACTTCCAAAAGAAGGATACCTTCTTAAGTTTGGGTGTTGAAAATCATGTCACGTGAGTACGTTATAGCTAATCAAAGTGCTAAAAAGTCGTTGTTTGAAATAAGTTTGGTTAAAACACACGAAGGCTAAAAGTTTCAAATGAATTTTACATGTTTTAAGAATGTGTAAAACTAATTACTGTATATTTCGGTGTATAAGTCGACATTTTAGCCTCCCAAAATTGAGGAACAAAAAGCAAACCTTTAAATCTTGTTTCATATTGGTGCAGGAAACCAGGCCTAACCGTAGGCTAATACCGACCACAGCCTCGGGGCGATAACTACCGATGTAAACACATGTGGTTACTAATGTAAATACTTTTATTCAAAACAATTCACATTCTAATTCGAAAATAATGTAATAGAACTGGTCAGTAGGAGAGTTAGGAACAGACTGAAGAAGTACAAAGAAAAAGAAGTGAAAGTATATGAGTAGGTAAACAATAGAGGTTTATGTTAATTCTACCTTATATATTATTTCATATTGTAAGTAGAACAACATTTGTAATAACATACCGGCAGTCTTTAATTAATGCCCAGTGTTTTATATATGCTAACTTTTACACTGCTGCTTACGCTAGCCAATAAATTCCGTATTTTAGAGGTCGACTTATACCTCAGATATTAGCAAAAATCATAAAAATTACTCTCATTTTAGGGAGTGGATTTGTCTGTTGTTTGACTTATACACCGATTACATACGGTAACTAACTTCTTAGTTAACAAATTAACTAATGAATGATTTAACTAACTACAATAATTGAAAAAAGTAAAATATCAATTATTAAATTTTGTAATAAATCTCAACTCTAAAATTAGTAGCACTGTGCCAGAAATCATACGTATACCAAAGAAAGGTTCTAGCAAAGCAGGGTTCTGTAAATTCAGGAATGTCATAATGCAAATAAAGTACTAATCGCAAGCAAAAATGACACATTCATTATAAGCAAAAGACATGAAGGAAAGTGATAAATGTGAAGTTTCTTTAATTATTATTGACTTTAGATAATAATACTTTAATTTTCGCGTGTTAATAACTTTTTGGTTTCTTGGTTGAAAATGCTTACCTATTTTTAGACATCAATGCCCAGTATCAATTGGTATTTACATTGGATGTGCCTCATTTGACCTTATACGCGATATATGGATCTCCTCACTTTGAAACACTCGCCTCCATCGTTGAATCTGACGTGAGATTTTCGGCAAAAATGTTTAACATAGCAATATACTGAATGCTCTTTTGATTTAAGTTAAATGGCTACCTCACAAGCATTGGCAGCTACATCAATAGTCAAGTTGAAACGATAGTGCCAATGGGCGACAATAATATCATTGTTGGCGTGATATTATCATTTTCAAAGAAGCTAGCTTCAACACGCGTCATTCAAACGTTGGAAGAGTCCATAAAAGAATCCATGAAAATTAGACTCCTATCAAATGCCGAAATTTTGCTTATTGATGGTAAAATTTTAATTTGTGTCTGTGATCAATATTCTAACAATGTTTAATCATACATTCATAAAATTTAACGTCCTTTCATTTTGTCGCAGCGCCCCCTCGCTACTGCACAGCAGCCACGTTACCGGATGAATGCGAAGTGGAGCTGTACAAAGAATGCGCTAAGGACTCTCTTACTTCCGAGTATGGCAAGTGTGTTTGTAAGACGGGATATACCGAAGAAATTTTCAATAAAAATTGCGCAAGTAAGTTCTTCTCATATGTTAATTCTTTTTCTCCAAATTTTATCTAAAAGTGCCAAGATCTTTTATTTAAATCCTCCAGTCATTTCATCATGATGATAAAATTTCGTTAATTAATTGTCGCGTCTTTGTTTAATCTATTTGAATCAAATGCTTCCAAATATCCGTAAATATTTTATGATTCACTTGCAAATTCGTTCTATGAAATTTCATCAAGAGACAAAAAGGACATGGGTATGTCAACTATGGTTTCTACATAAAAAAATTTTTGTTAAAAATCTTTTCAGGTTTAATGAATAACCCACTAACTAATAATTTTAGTGGGTTTAATATTAAAAATTAACTCAAGAAAAAGGATTTAAGTAGATAAGTGTGGATTTAACTAAAAAGGAAATATCTCTTGCACTGAATAACACTAAAATTAATTTTAGATTCGAATCACATTTTAATATTATGTATCATTAGAAGTAGAATAATATTGAAGATTGAATAAAAATGATATTCAATTAGGAAAAAAGAATGCCTATTTTTTACATCAACTCTTTTGTTTGTATTTTAGAAGTAAAGTATTCTTTAATCTTGCGTATCGACTCAATCATCAAGTATTCACCAGATTTAACAAATAAAGAAACCCTGGGTTATAAAACTTTCAAAAAAGCAATTGATATCATTGTATCCTTTCCTTTTAACTTAAAGTGTGTGTGCAAAGCTCTATTCGATAACTTATTTTCTTAGATATTTGATAAGCTATTCAGCGTTGATCAAAACATTATTTCTGTTTCACTCACGAATCTCGAATTTTTCCAAGAAGAAAATAAGGATAAAGCTTTTTACACGATCAAGGTATTCTTGAAAAATAAACCTAAAACGATGCAATACATGAATGGTCTCAAGACCTTTATCGAATCTCAAAAAAATCCATTATTCAACAATGCCAAAATCATAAGTAAAAGAGGTAAGTTCGTTTTCTTTTAATGTGAGGGTATTTGGAAATATTATTACTTCCCTCTATTTCCGTAGAACATCGTCATTTCATCGAAACAACTGCCAAACGTGTAACCACAACTCGTTCACCCAAAACGAAATCCACCGCAACTCGAACCACTACAACAAAACACGAAAACATAAATATGAAATCGAAAGTGCTCAAAGCTTCCAAGAAACCAGTTTTGAACTTCAAAACAAAAGCTACGACCAAAACAACGCAAAATACCTTACTTCTCCCAAAGCCTGTCAAGAAAGTTGTGTTGAAGAAAGCAGAAGTGATAAGAAAGCTCGATTTGAATAAAAATAAAGAAAGGTTAAGAAAAAATCAAATAGAATTAAAAAAACTGCGCGAAAAGGTATTGAAATTCAGAAAAACGAGTCCAGCTGTCGTCAAGACGACACCGCAAACCCGACCCCCAACGACGACGAGGAGAAGGAAAAAGATAGGAAATAGAAAGAGTACGCTTTCAACATCTACCCATCAAGCAGAGACGAAGAGGCCTTTTATCAGAAAAAGCACTGAAAAAGTTTCGATCAGAGCTAGCACGAGGAAGTATATTGTTAAGGGAATTAGAACGAGCACAACACGAAGGTCAACGACCACGCGTGCACCATTAGTCAAGGAGAAGAAGAAGAAGAAAAGGCCAATTAAAATTCGTTACAAGCAAAGTAGAAAAGAGGAAAAGAAGGATGTGAAGAAGGAGAAAGAAAAGAACAAGACAGTAGTGAGTAAACGACCCAAGGTCAAAATCTTTAAGATGTATGAAAAGAAGGAGCGCGTAATTCCTGTATTCAACATCAAAAACATGAACACAACCATGGTCAAAGAAGGCTACAAGAAAAAGAAGAAAATATTGGAAAGGACGGATGAACGACAAAAGTATTCATCGGGTTCGCAAAAAAAAGATACTTCAAAGAAGGGAAAGCCCTTCTCCTTGCAAAAGAAGCCGCCTCTCATCACAAAGGAATCTCCAAAGCCTAAAACTAAGGTCGATTTCGAAGTTAAAATCCTGAACGTGGACAAGAAATTCGACATTTCCAACTCCATCTCACAATCCCAAGTGAAGAACTTAAAGAGCAGCGCGTTCCCCGCTTTCCGCTTTTCGTTCCTTCTTTCTCACATGGTTCCCCTCACTTTCTTTCTTTTGGGCGTAATGTGATATGTTTACGCAATCCCCCTTCTGCGTTAGCGATTTTACATCAAAACGAAGGATATCTTGTATGTTATTGAAGAAGTAGCAGTAATAACAACAAAACAATTTAAAGTCAATCCATTGTTACTGTACATAACCTATTTTATAATTTGCAACTTCTATTATCTTTATCTTATGTAAAAATGTACTGCCATTTATTGAGTTATGACTTTTCAACACGCTACATCTATCTCTATATTTTGATTTATACTTTGTAGTATAGTGAAATTTTTATCCTCAAATGTACATGTTAAAGCGTATCAAAATTTTTTATATTAATAAATCCATTTGAGTATGTAAATTTGAACTTCTAAAAAGATTTTTCTTTAGGCCACGTGTATCTCACATGTTTATTAAACGAAAAGAAATGAATTTATCCCCTCTTTCTAGCTCGTCAACCTGCATCTTTTCACCTCCAGGAATAGGATCCATTTTTCAATCGGGTGCTCTTCTTGCTTCCTCTGAACAATTTCCTTTTAACCCTATTCGTGACGGCATATTTTCATTTCCTCAGTGAATTCTTAAACTATTTAATATTTTTACAAAATCTCGCGCAAACCCACTATATAATTGATTGATGGTGTCATTCATTTTTCATGAAAATCAATCAAACCAGTTACAATCATTGCCAAATATATCAACTTAAAAATATATTATAAATTCCACATTTTTGGGTTAATATTGTTTTAATTTATTTAATAAACCACTTTTGATGATTAATTCACCCAAAATATTTCACCTGTGAATAAATTAGCTTTCACAGATGACTTATTGCCAAACACTTTTTCTCATTATTTTAAAATAAACAAATTGGCATGCTCAATTTGATTCTGTTTTTTTGTATCATTTTTGAAGATTTTTCGTCCCATTTAGAAAATCCGCCTTTATCTATTTCATGATGACGGTATTTTGCCCAATATATACACATGTAATGAATACTACATTTCAATGTGGTTAAAATGGGTATATACTTAGTTGATTCGACACTACATTGACTTTTATATATTTAAGCGCAATCCATAAAATAATTTTATTTCTTGATATAATTATGGTTTTATCCATCTCATAAATAGTGATGGGACCAAATTTCTAATCAAAGCAACCTGAGAGCATGTTAGATAAAAGCCCATAAAATTTAAATGTATATATTTATATTTCTCATGAAATTTTTCAATAATAACCTTATAGATGGGTTATATACTACAATTTACTAAATGATAAATAATTAATTCAGAAATAAAAATTGTTGTAAAATGACCTGGTGAAAAATATATCGAGCACTTTTGATTCTTGTTCTTTATTTTATCCTTCCCTTAGTTTATTTAATAAAGAGGGAGCTTTGAACAATAAATCTCAAACGGACCTCTATCGTTATGCTTACAAAGCGCTCTCAGCTTGTAGTCTGTACTCCATTTTCCTATATACTTTATATGGTATCTAATTTTGCTTTTAATTCCAAACTAGTCATACACCTTATTCATTTTTATTAAAATAAATTTATTAATCCCTTTTATTATCGAAGCAAAGGCGTAGTTCGGTTTGGGCCTAGAGGGCCGAGCCCATCTGAAGAGTAATATTTGTTAAAAAAGTTTCACCAAAAGTTAGCTTGAATGTCGATTGTGATGTGAACAATGACGAAGTATTGAATTCCATTTTTTTGAAAAATCCTAATCTTAAAAAGTTAATAGATGAAGGGGAAGTTTTCAATCTCATTTTCTCCAGAAATTTGAAGACCAATAATCGGAAAATTTTAGTTTTCTCTCTATCTACAAAAGTATACAAATATTTAGCAGATAACGGGTTTTTTCTATATCTTAATTTTGAAAAGTACAAGTTATACCCTTATATTCTTTTTAAGCAATGTTCTAATTGCTGCCTTTTTGGCCATAAAGCTTCTCAGTGTAGTAGATCTTCAGTATGTAGATACTGTTCAGGATCTCATAATGGTAATACATGTAATTCTAGTAGTAACTTGAAGTGTACCACTTGTAAACACAATGGCTTAGAGAGTATAAATCATTCCGCACTTGACTTCAAGTGCCCCTTTGTTCAAAGGGAAATTGAAAAGGTTAAATTAAACACTGCCTATGATGAGTTCTGATGATGCTTTTATATCCACTTTAAATTTTAATCCATTGTTAAATCATTCAGAATTATCTCAAATTTTTCCAACAAATTCATTCACTCCTAGCTTAAGGCTCTTTTCAGATAGCAATCATTCTACAGATATTTGGTTAGCTGACAGGAATCTCATTAATATAGTTAGCTTAAATGTTAGATCTTTGATTTGTAATTTTGATATGGTTGAATTACTGTTCTCCAAATTTTCAAATTATTTCAAACACGAGATAGACTTTCTTTGCCTTCAAGAGTGTTGGAATTATCACGATATTCCATTCAAAATTAAAGGTTATAATTTTATCAATTATTTTAGTAATCTTTCTCTTCATAGTGGGCTTGCTTTTTTCATCAATGATAACTATGACTTTGAAGTTACTGATAAGGTTGTCTTTCAAAATAATTTTGAACTTTTTGTTATCAAGATATTGATGCCGGTAAAAATTTTTAAATATGCACAACATTTATAGATTGCCTAACAATTCCATAGAAAACTTAGAATTTTTTAACTCTTATATAGATAAAATTTTATCAGAAAGCAAAAGTTCTGAATTGAATATTTTTCTTGGAGATTTTAATTTAGACATTTCTCTTTGTAGTAGTAAAACCTCAGATTTTCTAAATATTGTATACTCTAATGGCTTCAAATTTTGTATAAATTCTCCCACAAGGTCTTCAGGAACAATTATAGACAATTTTATAATTCCTCAATCGTTTTCAGATTTAGAAACTTTTATTCTGGAAGAAGATATATCAGATCATTTTCCGATACTGTTATCATTACGCTCTTACTCTAAAGCTGTTGCTAAGCAGTCAAAGTGTAGTTTTTTCAATAAGATAGCTTTTGTTAATGAGTATTTTAAGTTTGATTGGAGCTGTAATTGTGATGGTAATAAAACTTCTCCTGAAGCTATTTTGAGCTCACTTATTCAACGATTGACTTCTATGATTTCTTCATCGACTAAACATTTCACTTCTCAAAAACTTTCTAAATATAAAGCAAAAGAAGTTGCTGGATGACTTTTGATGTAATAAACTTGATCAAAAAACGTGATGACCTTTACAAAAAGGCTAAAAAAGCGAAAAATAATCCAACATTAGCACTTGAATATAAAAGATTACGAAATACTGTAAAAAACAAGATTGCTTTTTTGAAGAAGAAATATTATAAAGATTTTTTTCGAACAATGTGAGTTCCAGAAATGTTTAGAATAAAGTGAGAAATCTGATTGGTTCCGATGAAAAAGATGTAAAAGCAGTGTCAATAAATGGCAATATTGTTTCTGATCCTTCTGTAATTGCTGAAAAACTTGTTGAAAGTTTCACATTACCTTTAGCTGATGATTCCAACATGAGTTATGATTCTATTCCTCACTATATTGCTCAAACTTTCAAGCTTGAAAAAGTTAGTTTTGAAGAAGTTGAAAAAGCTATTCATGCAATACCGAATAATAATTCCAAAGATGCATATGGAATCAGCATTAATCATATCAAACTTGTTAGTTCCTATTTGTCTCATCCTCTCTCTCTTTTTTCAATAAATGTTTGGAGAATTGTATGTTTCCAGGAGTTTTAAAACTTAACAGAGTATTGCCTATCCCCAAAAAGAGGAAAAAATCGACTTGAAAAGTTTCAGGCCTATATCCATTGTGCCTGTTATTGCAAAAATATTTGAAAAGTTAATTCTTTCACAAG
Source organism: Nectonema munidae (assembly GCA_030549495.1). Lineage (NCBI taxonomy): Eukaryota > Metazoa > Nematomorpha > Nectonematoida > Nectonematidae > Nectonema > Nectonema munidae. Next base: position 288,821 of record JAUIRK010000333.1, on the reverse strand, counting down.
TGTCTGCTTTTTTTGAAGATACTAATTTGCTATCTAATAATCAGTTTGGCTTTCGAAAAGGTTTTTCAGCGAAACTTCTACACTCTTCTTTCCTTGCTACATTGTTTCTCATCATGAAGATAAATTTGATGTTGGGGCCATTTTCCTTGACATAACAAAAGCTTTTGACTCTATTTCACACAAAATTTTACTGGAAAAGCTCTGTATGTATGGATTTGATGATGCTACACTTAAGTTTTTTAGCTCTTATTTGAAAGGAAGAAAACATTATGTTGAATTCCAACAATCCACCTCTCCCACACTCGTTTTAAACAGAGGGGTTCCTCAAGATCCATTCTTGGCCCTCTACTTTTTATAATTTACATGAATGATATTTTCGTCCTCTCCTTTTTTAAATTCCTTTTATACCTGATGAATTACCCTTCTCTTTCCTCTCTCTTCTGATACAAGCTTCTTTCCACTATCATTTCGAGAAAGTTAACAGTGGATCGTTAACAATTTTTGGTATCAATAATACGAAAACTAAAGCCATGTTATTTTCGAAGAGCCTCATACTGACTCCAATGTTTTTATTGATGAAGGTTTGAAAGTTGTCTCTAATATTAATCTACTGGCTTAAACATTGATAATAGCTTGACTTCCAATCTCATATTTCCCTCCTATCTACCAAGCTTAGTAAAATTACTGGTATTTTAAAATACACTAAAAAGTTTTTTCCACCACAAATTCTATTGATTCTTCTGAAAACTCTTTTCTTCCTCACCTCTCATATGTCTCATCAATTTTGGACCGCAATTTGTATCTTTGGAAATTATCTATAAAAAAGGTCAGAATTGTTTCTGGAAGCCCTAGATTGTCTCTACAAATCAACTTTTCCTACGGTTAAATCTCCTCAAGATACATGATATTTTCCATCAAAAAGTTGGTGTTTTCTTTTATCAAATCTCAACTCAAATCACAGATTATTTCTGAATCTCATCACCTATACTATTAAGACTACCTATTCGTTGAGATTTCCAATTGTAGTCAACAGCCAAACACAGACAGCCTCCTCTAAATTGTCTGTCAGATTTAAAGTTGTAAGTTTTTATGAAAACCATAGATGGTTGTTAGGCGAATGTGATAATCGATTCCTAAGTTTAAAGTTATATCAGACTCTGGTTCCTCTCCAAAACCTCTCTCTCCTTCTTGCTCTAACAAATTTGCATTGTTTGTTCCACATATTAGTGTACTACCATTTGATTATTTATATCATGTGTTTTTATCTTTTATTATATTTTTAAACTGTTTTTGTGGGTACTTTAAGGTTTCTACAAACCTGTAATCCACACACACGCTTTACAAAGTTTTAGTTATAATATTATTGCATATAGATAGATTTTTTTTTTTTTTTCCTCGAACATATTGTTTTTCTCAAATAAATTACTTACTTACTTACATCCCCTGAAACAATCTTTGCCTCTCCTGAAACTTGATTGAAATGAACTGCATTTTTTTTTATAAATTTTAACTAATTAGTATTATACTATAATAAATTATATCATAAGTGGGAATCATGGATTTCGAAAAAACTCACAAACAAAAAAATATATGAGTAGAGAAAAACAAATGATTAAATCTTATATAAACGCTGCATGCCATTTTAAACGAATCACAAATGTATATCAGTCGCTGTCATGTGTTGCCCATGTTCTTTCATGTCACATCCACTTTATCATTTATTAGCAAAAAGTATGATGAAATAGGTAAACTCTGATATATTTAAGACGTTCTTCACACAATTTATATTTTGCGTGGGGAGCCCCTAAAATATTTATTGCATCGCAGTTCAGAATCAACCCCATAATTCCATTTAAAAAGAGTAAAAAGGAAGAGAAAATAAATAAAGATTTTTTGTGCTGTTTGCGTATTCAACCATTTTTGTATTTTCTTTCAAAGTAATTTTTTGTTTGTTTTGTAATGTTTAAAATGATACTTTTTGAAAGTTTTTTACATAGAGGAAAGATAAAGTTTGTAAAAGATCAAGATGCTATGTCGGTTTATAAAAATTTATATAATCACATAATTGTTAGTACATAGTAGGCATTTTAATGATATTTTTCGTCTTGAAAGTTCTTTCGCGACATTAAAGTTGGGATATAATTTTATAAGAGGCACGCGTTTGTGTAAGAAAAAGAATTGTACTGCTTTCTTAAAAATATTGAGAGAAACTAAACTACTTTGTATCTTTTGCTTTAATGTAAACCTTAAAAAATATGTTAAATGTACAAAAAGTATTTTTAGTAATCATAAAAGGGGACAAAAACCCACTTCCCTAACTAAAGATGTTACTATATCACTTTTTTTGTACATTTTTTAGACTAACAATTAAGTTTCTATAATTTTAGTTTAACATACAAGCCTAATAAAACAGGGTGGAAAAGTACTTTTTTAAAAGAGTGGCTTAACTAACCCAAATGGAAAAAGTGGCTCAAATAAAATCAAAACAATAAACACTTAGCCTACTGCTCATTGTGAAAAAAAGATATAAATTTGGGAACTATGGGAAGAAGTGCCATAGTTAGTCCTCACACCAAAAGTAAGAAGCATATAAATGCTTGCAAACAAGATGTCATTTCAGAATTTTTTTGTAGTGGAAGCGCAAATCAAATGAAAGCAGCAAAGAATTCTTGTAGTTTCCTTTCCTCTTCATCTTTTTCAACAAACCTTCAATCTGCTCTACTTGAACCGATATATGCACCTGGCGTTGTGGAGAGATGGCAGTTTTTCCAGCTTATTTTGGGCCATTTGCCAGTTTCTTTATGGAACTTGAATGCCTCGCAGAGTTCGAACAAAAACTTGAAATCATCCCTCCAGCCAGTATTTTTGGAAGTTCCATAATGATGACAATCATCATCATCATCATAATCTATTTTGCCTTCTAGGCCTGGTTATTGTTCCCAAAGAGTTGGGGTCAACCAGTTTCCTGCAACAACTACGCCATTTTATTCTAAATAATGATGACAATCAGAAATATAATTTGATTTTTAAGAATTCATAATTTTGAACTATTATATCAACGAAGAAATAATTCAAGTGAGGACTTTTGGTCGAACCGCTAAAGCTTTAATCCATGATATGTTTCAAAACCAAGTCCAAAACATCGTGTTGACATGGAATAAATTGCGGCTTGTCGTATCCCTTCTCGTTCATCATTCTCTGAAACCTAACAACAATCCCATTTTCACGACCGGTATTCACTGCTGTTGAATCGCATATAATCATTTTAATACTCTGCCAAGCCTCAAAATCACCCATAAGTCTCACCAACTCTTAAAAATAGCTTTAAAAGAACCATTTCTGCAAGTTAGTATTGCAAAATTGATTCTCATTTGGCTATTTTGAAGACACACCACTTGATACTCTTTCTTTTTAATACTTTTCCCATCAAAATGTAAACAAAACACTTCCGATTTCAAAACCTCCATAAGCTTTTCTTTAACACTTTCGATTCTTTAATAACCTTTTTCCACACCCCAACCTGACTCAGACTTTCAATATCAATTCCATCAAGTTTCAGAGAACTAAATACAACTGAAGCTTTTCTGGTAGACAAACAATGCTGTGTTACAAGCTTAGCGGCGGATTTCGTTGAGTTATACTTTTTATTTGTTTCATTCTTTTCATCCGGGACAAATTCCTCATCATTTTCAATTTCAGTGAGACTAGAACTTATAGAACCAGAGTTTGATTCAGCCGGAACACACAAAGATGTCGGTTCAGTATAAGACAATCTCGAAATTTTAACGCGCTTCGAAGGATGTATTGGTGTCATGCTTACATCAGATCTTGTTGAATAACCTACTCTCCCGCTGTTGCAATCTGGGTGCGATAAAGGGCTTTATCCTCTGAACTCAGCCAAAAACTGTCAGCTTTAGTCATATCAAACAAACTTTACATCTCCTCCTCCAATTTTTCAGTCTTTCTTTTCCTGTACTTTTCATACAAATCAATAACTTTTCCAACTTTCAACACCACTTGCTGATTCGAAATTTTTGAAAAGTTCAACTCATTCCATAGTTGACTTAATTCTTCTGCTAAAATTTTGATCCTTGCTTTCTTACTCTTCTAGCTCTCGAACAAGTTTAAATACCTTCCAATGATTTGTTTATTGGTTGGCATTTTACAGAAACCAGATAAACATGTAGTTACAAGAGGAATTTCTGGCCTTCTCTTGACACAATTTTTATTACTCATTTAATTGAAATAAATTGTTTTATTAATCTGAAAAAAAACATTCAAATTTTATGAAAAAGATTAAAAAATATGATTATGAAGAGAAAAAAACATTACGTGAAAGAAAAAAAGACAAAAACGAATGAATAAATATAATTAAATAAGAGAAGTAATGAATGAATATTTAAACAGCGATGCGCGCCACCTTTTTGGCGCCAAAATGATCAAAAATGACATTTTTGTGAACCAAATGGAAAGTTTCATCATATGGTGTGACAGGGTTTTTGATTTAGAAAAAAAAGTCAAAAAGTTATATCCCTAATGCACAGTCCTTTTTGTCTTCGACAGTTGCCATTCCTAAAACTTTTTTTCAGCTGAAAATGATAAGACTAAGAAAGCTGAAATATATGGGGCATTACATGTTCTTTATAATACTCTTTCGTTAAGAACAGGCTGCAAAGGAATTGAAATTCAAAAATTGATGTATCGAGAAGTAAAAGAAGTTCAATCAGTGAAAATGGGAAAGGATAAATTGTGTTACGTAATTAATTTTGGCTTAGCACCTTACTTTCATCGTTTATTGAGAGATGCGGTCATTCAGTCTGATTTTTTAGCAATATCGTTTGATGAAAGTTTAAATAAAATATCTCAGAAAAAACAAATGGATATTTATTCGATTTTTTTCAAGAGAAAAATTCCATACCAGATACTAGGTCTCTTCTTTTTTAGGACACTCCACAGCTTCAGACATGCTTGAAAAGTTTTTAGAAGCTGTTCATCCGATAAATAACAGTAAAATTATTCAGATTTGTATAGATGGCCCCGCTGTAAATTGGAAATTTTTGAGAATTTTTAAAGAATATCAAAATAGTAAAAATGTTAATGCACCACAATTACTAGAAACAGGAAGTTGTACCTTACATATTGTATACGGAGCTTTTAAGGAAAGAGAAAAGCGAACTAATTGGAAAATAATTTGTTTTCTCAGGGACATTTACTATTTGTTCAAAGATGTTTCTAGTAGAAGAGCTGATTATTCTTCGTTTACTGGCTTTAAAGTTTTTCCTATGAAGTTCTGCAATCTAAGATGGCAAGAAAACATAAAAACGTGTGAAGGAGCTAAAATGATTCAACCAAAGTTTACATTAAAACTGCCCTTGAAAAAAAGTGTGCACCAAAATGTGAAACGTTTCTTCGTGTGAAAGAAAAATTAGATGATCCTTTTTAAGTGCTAAGATGACATTTTTCACGAGTATTGCCAAACAACTAGAGCCTTTTGTTCCAGTCTAATGATCCATTGGCACCGTTTTTATACGAAAAGTTATATAAAATCACTTTCAATATTTTCTCACAATTTATTGAAAAAGAAAAAATGGATTTGATTAAAAATGGAGCAGATCTTGGCAAAGTTCATCTGAATGAAGATTTTTTTATTCATTCGTCAAAAATTGATTTGGGAATTACGACTCGCAATGAGCTACGTCTTTTGGCTAAAAATGGAGGAGCAGATATTAAATCTATTCATATTTTTAGAGATAATTGTAGAAAATATTTATTTGGCATTATTGATAAAATTACTGAAAGATCGCCATTAAAAAGCAATTTTACGAACAATCTGAGATGTTTAATGCCTGAATATTTACTAAGTGAAAATGAAAAAATGGTTATCAATTTATTGGAAGTTTTGGTAGAAAAAAATGGTTAACGGGCATTGACGCTGATAAGGCACTGTTATCTTATCGTGAACTGAAATATAAAGAGGCCCTGAAAGTTTTTATTTTTGAAAACAAAAACTGCAGAAAATTAGATGTTTTTTTGGAATCAAATTTTTAAACTTCTCGATGATAGTGAAGAAAAACGTTGTGTGTATCGTTCTCACTCTTTTCCACGGCAATGCTTCTGTAGAGGGATCATTTTCGATTAATAAAGAATGTTTATCTGAAAATCTTTATGAAAGCACTTTGGTAGGAGGGAGAAGAGTCTATGATCATCTTCAAGCAGTTGAGGGTATTCAAAATACAATAATAGATTAAAAAATTGATATCAAGTGTTGGTAATGCGAAAGCTTTGTACAAAGATGCATTAGATAAATAGCAAAACGAAGTAAACGCCGAAAAGGTTAGAAAAGAAATGAAGAGAAAAATGGAGATGGATTTGAAAGAGCTTGAAGAAAAATGAAAGAAAATTAGATGGTACAGATGAAATTACAAAAAATTGATCAAGAAGCGAAACTAATAAAAGCAATCATTCGCAAAGTTAAAATGCTTACTTATAAATTTAAAAAAAAATTGGGTACAATAAAAAAAAAATTTTTTTCGTTTTTAAAAAAAATGCCGTACCATATATGGGGTGAACGTTCGTACACCCCAAAAAATGTGTAAAAGCAAAACATGATTTTATTAAAACATTTTTTTAATTTTAGTATGGTAAGCGATAAAGCATTTAACTGCAACATTGCATTTGATGCATTTTATGGGAGTTTTGGAATGACAATGTCGACATTTCAATATGCTCTCTTTTTCATAAAATAAAAAGTTTGAACTTATAACTTCATATAATCTATATAAATGAAATAATATTGTAAACCTTGAAAACCTCTTGAATTTCATTTTTGAAATTTGGTAGACACCCTGCATACATTCATGTTATTACATACATGTATTAGCTACTTCCTTGTTCTTTATCTCATCAGTGACTACAATGAAGAATGGACAGGAAATGTGACAGTGATAGGCTCGTATTTTGTGAGTATGCGAATGAACTTATTTTTCCTTTCTTTTTGTTAGTCTTGTTCCAATCCTTATTTTGCGCATTGCTATATTTCCATGTAAGAAACTTTTCGCATAAGATTGGGTAGAAGTGTGATAGTAATTAGTTTGCTTGTAGGACGTAGGTGTTTTTTGTGATAGATATGTTTTATCAAATTTGTATTTAAAAGATAGTAAATTTATTGGTTCTCTAAAAATTATTATTGGCATTAAAAAACGGTTGCCTTTCTGTAATAAATCTTCTTATAAAATAAGTGATCATTTATCTTTTTTAAAAGTCACAATAATTTTGGTGTGGAGTATTAAAAGCTCTAAATGTTTTTTGGGGTATTTATTGTTAAAAACTAATTAAAATACATTTTAGAAACAGATGAGTCGTTTCTTAACTTTTTCATCTTTATTAAGACTAAATATGATAGTCAGTCTTTTCTACTCTTATTGATGTGTAAATGATCAATTAAAGTTTTAAAACATAGGATTCAACTTTACTTACAAATATAATTCTGTAAAAAATAATTATTGGTTTGAATTAGCTAATTTAGTCTTTTTTGTAACTGAATCTCTATTCAAAATTAAGGATATGTTGGTACGTTTTAAGTTAAAATTAGTTAAAAAATAAAGACTTTAATGCTTTCTCAAAAGTAAAGGTATTGAAGCCTATGAAAAACTAAAAAGCTCTCGCTTAGTAGGAGAAAAGTTTGGTGTGAGCAAAGATCAGGTGCAAAGAATTTATTATTCTTAAAAAAAGTGAAATTTTACAGTAATATGAAAGAAATGCTTCTTCAACACAAAGGTCGAAAAAGAGGTAATGAGGAAATAAACTATTTAACGTTTGAATGATTTAGATGTAACCTCAAGAAAAGTACTTGTCAATGGTCCACTCTTTCATGCCGATAGGTCAGTAATGCATAGTTCCTTCAAGTGCCGAAAAGTCCATTTAATTTGATTATCTGAAATGCCGAAGCAAAAATATTTCGTTTTATCTAATGAAGGTGATATATCAAAGTTTACACACTACTAATAAACGAAATTTGGGTACAATAAAAAAAATTTTTTTTCGTTTTTAAAAAAAATGCCGTACTATATATGGGGTGAACGTTCGTACAGCCCAAAAAATGTGTAAAAGCAAAACACGATTTTATTAAAACATTTTTTTAATTTTAGTATGGTAAGCGATAAAGCATTTAACTGCAACATTGCATGTGATGCATTTTATGGGAGTTTTGGAATGACAATGTCGATATTTCAATCTTTTATTGTCTTCAATCGGAGTGGCCAAGTGTCCAGTCTTGTGATGTCTGCAGGATTGGGACTTTCTTTTTTTTTAGGGTTCGGGGTCAACCTGTACACAAGCCAAGCTTGTATGATCAATGTATCAAAAAGATGCATTACAATAGGCATATACCATTTTTTTCCTCTTAAACAACTTTTATAAATCATGAGATTTTGGTCCATTCTGTCTACATGCCCCATCTCTCGATTATAAACATTTAAAAGCTTTGGCTGATTTATTTTTATCCTACTTTTTAATGTACGCGAGTATCGTGAAATTTTACTTAGTGGCTCTACACCATACTTGTTAGATCCACATATCACAACCCGATTATCAAACCACTCACAAATGTTAAAAGAAGAGGAATTGTATGCCGTAAAATTCCCTCTAGGTTCTTTCTTAAAATCTTTTTCACCTTTTTTAGGAAAATTGAGCAGCCTTTTCTCTTTTATGGTAGGTAGCCTCATGTTCTGTTTTTTTCTTTAATAATTTGAAACAAGTTCAATGTTGAAAAAAAAATTATTCATGACATAATGGTATGAGTTGATGATCTTCTTGTTTTTTTTCTCAACAAAGTTGAGTACTACAGATTCCCCAAAAGTTAGCCCTGTACTTCTTTTTTCCGATTTACCTTGATAAAGATCAAAGTTCACTAAATATCCAGATTGAATGCAATCTGACCATTGCTTATACCCAAACCTTTGAGGCTTTCCTTTGATGAACTGTTTCAGATGTTGACGACCATAATACGGTATCATCGTTTCATCTATAGCATGAAACTCTGCTACAGGAGCATTTGAAGAAAAAATTTGATTTAGTTTGTCAACAAGAGGTCTTATTTTGGTGAACTTATCACTCGAGTCAAGTTGATTGTTGTCTGAAAAATGTAAGTACTTTTTTATTTCATCAAACCTATCTCTCCTCATTGCCAACAATACAATTTTCACATCACAATCCTCACTCTTGTTCCAATACATGCGATATTTAGGTAATTTATGGTAGCCAATTAGAGTGAAAATACGAAAAAAAAACTTTAAATTCATCATTACTCAAGTTCAAATTAAAGTTGTTTTGCGAAGCATAATTGTTTGTGAATGAAACAACCCATGTTAATGAGAGTTTCAGTCAAAAATTAATATAAAAAACATCCATCAAATTCAAGTTGGCGTTATCATAGCAACTTGGGTGAAGAGCTTCTTTGAATTCATTTTCATGAAAAATAACACACCCACTGTTCCAATGAAAAAACTTTTTTCTTTTAACTGATTCGATTTGATTAGTAGTTTGTCTATTATCATCATCATCATCATCGTGAATCACACATCTTGAAACCAAAGTTCCTTCAGGCAGTAATTGACAGTAAAGTTCCTCAAGCCTGTCGTGATTGGGAAGAACAAAAAACCTCGTTGTTTCAAAGCTATAAAAGTTGAAAATTTATCTGTCACCTACTTGAATAATTCGAAAACTTGGAGACAGGTTTTTTTACGCAAAAGCATGCAAGCCCAAAAAGAAATTTTTTTTGTTTTTTTTAGAAAACGCGTCTTCTCATTTTCATCTTCACCTTGAAAACATAAAATTAATTTTTTTTACCTGCAAACACAACACATGTATGCCAACCAATCGATCAAGGGGTCATTCAGACTGTTAAATTGAAATACAGAAAAAAACAACTCACATATATTTTAAATCAATTGCAAATTGATGAAACCATCACATGACCTAAAGTTTTTAATTAAAGTACTCTTCTTCAAGCAATATATTAGTTAAGTAACTCATGGGACGAAGTTGAACGTTTGACAATTCAGAAATGTTTTGCTCATTGTGGTTTTAACTCAGTAGAAAACAATCAGGTAATATGCGAAAGGGACGAAGAAAATGAAAATTTAAACGATGTATCAGCTTCAATACTTCTACTTTCGAAAAACTTGTTTAGTGAAGAGTATGATAAACTTGATGAAATCGATAAAGAGCTGGCGATAACTAACAATGAGTTAGTAAGTTGGGATTTACCTGTTCAGGAACTACTCGATTCTGAAAATGTCAACTCAAGTGATAGCGAAGACTCAGAGAATGATATGGATAATGTATACAATGAACCTGAGCCTTGTTCAGTGCTTAAAGCATTAGGTTATCTCGAAGAACTAAAAAGATTCGCTTCTCATCATGGAAACGCCTCATATCTAAGCAAAGTATAACATCTACGATGGGCATAAAAAGGTTAAAACAATATTTTATTAGTGATTATTTCAATGTTAAATAAAAATTTTTTTTAATTTTTTGTTTTCTGCTTAAACGAGCCACCTGCCTAAGTGAGCCAGTTTAATTTGGTCCCGAGACTGGCTCGCTTAAGCAGGTTTTACTATTACCGTGACTGCACAAGCAAATTTATTAGTTGTTTTATAGAAAAAGTGCAGTATTTATGCCATTATGCAATGCAAACATTGAAATTCAAAACGGCCGCTCACCTGTCTATAGTGGCCACTTTTGTCGTATCTTATGGGCAGCAACTATAGAGGCAGTGAAGATTACTACACCTCAGATTATCTCTACCATTATTAATCTATTAAAGGTGTTAAAGTAATTAGAAATGAAATTTGAAAATTAAACTAAATAAATTACTTGAAAATTTATTGAAACATGCTTATTGATTAAATAGACGATATTCATAAATTTTTCAATCGTTTATTCCAAAGATATCTTCAAAAAAAAAACATGGAAAATATTTCGTGAACTCATTTATACAAAAATATATATATTTATTTTTAACGCCATCTAAATTTCTTTTTCATGCTTCAACTTTTCTGTATCTTATGTCTGCAAAATGTATAATGACACACAAAGATACACATTTTTCAGCTAAAGCTTTATATAAACCTATTCTTACATACAGTGGCGTATTCAGGGTGAGGGAATTGAGAAATAGCCCGAAGCAGCAATCTTTTATGCCCCCTCCCTGCTCCAAAATAATTTTCGAAATACAGCACTGCATACGTATATTATTATGTAGATTTTCTATATGACCATGCCCTATCAGACAGATTAAAATTAAAAAATTAAAATTTTTAATTTTTAGTTCTTTCCAACAACAAGAACTAAAAGTTCACCCACTTTATGTAAATAATAATGGCTCACGAAAAATATTTTAAAGATTTTGCAAATTCGTTAACAAAATTTTTCACAAGTCGCGAAATCAGCCCTACGTCCTTACGATATTTTTTTGATTTCCAAACCTAAAAATGATTTAAAGGCAGATTTCAAAAATGATTTATTGGAAACAACAAGACTGAAATTCTTTGCACCTAAAATAGTTTTTATAGAAGCCTGGCACTCTTATATATTTGCACAGATTGCATCATCATCATCATCTTTCAATAAATCAAAGTCTATTGAAATTACAAAATGTTACTTCATTTTTAAACCTTTCAGGAACAAAGCGTCACCACCGACCCATGATTGAAAGAGTTAAATAATTTAAAAGGAAACTTTTTATTGAGAAAAATTCAAAAAGAAGAATTGAATTCGCTAAAATTGGGGTATAAAAAAAACTATGATAAAACGCAAAACATTTTCCACAATGAGCGAACTCTCAATAAAAATTATATGGTTGATTTAGTTTGAGCTTTTAAGAATTCTGAATAACTTTCTTCACTCATCAGCGAATCCAAGTCAGACTTGGTAGCCAGCTTGATTTTAAAGAGCCAACCTGAAATGGCTGAAGATGAAAAAAAGGGATAAAGGAAAATTGAAACAACCCTTATCAAGAGGTGATCTGTTGATTAAGCTGGGATCATCTTCAACATTTACGTTCTTCTCAACAACTACACCAGAAAGAGGAGCAAAGATACTACTGGCCGCTTTTACACTTTCCAGCGCACCGCATTCTTCTAAAGTTAAGGACAAGGGAGATGAATCACGTGCACTGAATTCATCCAGGCTTGCAAATAAAGTAAGCTTTGACAAAAATGAAGACTATTATTTCATCATAATTATTCACCCCTACTTTATTCTCAACTGTCTTCTAATTGTAATTTTTGAATATTTGAGCCACTCTTATGAATTTAGTAGCAGTGATGATCTCATTAGCGACCAATAAAAATAACAATATCTAAGAAAATTTATACTGAAACCTGCTTAATTGGTTTCAATATAATTTGCTGTTGAATAACTTATGTAACAAAATTGCAAAAGGATATGACGGAATTGCAAAAGAGTGTGATGAAACTCAAAGTGCTATAGACTAAATGTATATATTTGATGTAAACAACTTGATATCGACAATTCATACTTTCGTATTATACAGAGAGTAATTTATAAGAGAATATTTTTTATATTATAATAATAAGAAATTTATTTTTGTATTATAAGAGACTAAATGTATATATTTGATGTAAACAACTTGATATCGACAATTCATACTTTCGGTTTCGTATTATACAGAGGGTAATTTGGCTGTCCTCAAAAAATGGCATTCGGCGCTACTCGTTATTTTTGAATAGGATAATATTGCAATGAGTTCGCTTTTAGCAATGATGTGAAATATATACATCAATAAGCCTACTGGTTCTATTTCTTCTATGCAGTACTCCTTACATAGATGATGTAACACAAATTGCTATTACAGCAATTTGATTGATTTTCTCTCATTGATGGAAGAATAGTGAAGATATAAGTAGACGTATCCTCGCATGGCCGTAATTTCTTACCACCCCGAAAGGCTGTATTGGGCCTCTCGAGGCCATTTTTATAATTTTTAGATCGCAAACAATTGAATTTAAAAATAATAATGAGGAACTAATTTTAATTTTAAATTAAAATAATTTTTAATGAGTGAATAAAAACGTGAGATCTATTGAAAAAATAAAATTTATTCAACGCCATCTACAAATACACTAAAATTTACTTAACGCCATATTTTCTTTTTTTGACCAAAAATCAATGAGATAAGAATTAAGAAATACGAATCGATTATCACTGGCCAATTTTTAAATTTTGAATGCCATATAGAATAAATTTCTAGAAGTACAGTGAGACCTTCCATAAAACCGTTTCTTTACCCGACATATAAAGATGAAGACTCAAGATCGCATTCATGATCTGGCTATTTTTGTTAGCATTACGTAAACCAATTTGGTTGTAAACCCAAGTTGCACTGTAAAAAGGCTTATATAGGCTATTCAAAAATTTTCGGAGAATCTCATTGTTAGCTACTCATATTTCAACATTTTCAGTAGGATATTTTGCCTAATTTACATAACTTACATATGCAAGAATGGATTTCTAAGTTTTTTGATAATAAAATCTAAACAGGAATCGGCTTATGCTATAACATCTTTGTTTTTGTACTTTATCAAGTTCCACTCATTGAAAATTTTTTAGAGAAAAAATGTTCAAAGGAAATATAAGTAAAAATTTCTAAACCTCTTCTAAGAAATACTATTATCAAACACTTCTTTGTTAAAATTGTTACAGTTATGCATACTTTTTTAAATATTTTTTCACCTGTTTTGTAAGACCAAATTTATTTAAGAAAACAGAAAACTTCAAAAAAATTTTACAAAAAAAACTTTTTTTCTTTCTTTTTATACATGAGTTTCTAATTTTTTATTTTCCATTGTATTCGTTCCAATCAAGCAAAAAAAATTTGAGTAAAAAACTCTCTCTTTCGAAGGTGCAAAAAACGTCGCGTTTATCACGTATCGTATTCCGTATTCCGCTATAGAGTTGTTATCGATGTATGAAGACATCTTGAATCTTTTTATTGCCAAAACCCTTTTTCTTTCAATTACAAGCAAAAAGTTTCAAGCGAATTCAGATCATCAAAACACTACAAGGCCAGTCAGGCTCTATAGAACCAAGCAAAGGTTAAACTAACACATATTTCTTTTATAATTTATTCTGAACTCTTGTATCCAAGGAGTGTAAGCTTTTATATTTTATGATTCACTGGAAGGGAAATTGGGTACTTGTGAAATAATGCAACACCTTCAAATGTTTATGAAGTGTCAGATAAAGATGAAGGAAATGATGAACTAGGAATCGAATAATTCACTAAAGTTCCTTGAAGTTCATGATTTTTATCATGATGATCAAAAGAATAAGGGAAAAAAATAGCCTAATAATAGTGAAGTTATTTTTTGGATACAGACTGTACCTGCTTACATCCGAGTCGAACACAAAACACCTATTGAAAACTTTGAAGAAATGAAACAAAAATGCTCAAAAGAAACACCAGGAAGTTTTGGAACTTTTTATATATGATAAAGTTCAACATTATAATATAGAAGACTGATGAAACAAGGAATACGATTGAATATAAGATGTCTCACAATTACTTTTGTCAAATTAATAGTGATATTTTCAGCAGATGACTTAGTGGTGGGAGAGTAGGTTCTTGATCCAGATGGCCTAAGTTCGATTCGTGATCGTGACTATCCTTACCATCTGTGGAAGAGTAGTATTCTTCCTTTGGATGCGATACCTAAACTTAAAAAAGAGTGGAAAGTGTTTATAGAAATTTTATTATCAAGCTGCCATATACACTACCTTCTGAAGGACATTGTTGGCCCAATGAAGATTTGATAGTTCATGTTGTACAAAAAGCAATACGAAAAAATCGTTTTTTAGAAATAAATTCCATACTACACTTTCTTGATAACAAAAAGGCGAAGGAAGACAAAGGTTTTAGTAAGCCCGCCTTACAGCATGCTAAGAAGTTCTTTCCACCAATTCAAAAAATTTAAGGAGAGGGTTGTGCTGTTGATGAGATGATCGTTCGCTATTATAGCCATCATACTCTGAAGAAATTTATTAGGGGTAAGTTCATTCAATTGGGATACAAATTATGGGCACTGAGTGGAGTAACAGGTTTTTGCTATAATTTTGATTTCTATTGTGACAAAAGTCTTGATGCAAATGCTTGTAATGTGAGTATGGGAACAAAAGTTATTTAGAACATGATTGATGGAATTATAAAGCCATTTTCAACGTCAATCTATCTTGATAACCTTTTCACAAACAAAGATTTGCTAATATATTTTGGATACAAAGGATATTTTGCAACGGGAACTCTTAGGGAGAAAAAACAGAGTCAGATAATGTCCTGTTCAATCTGCAAAGAATATGAAGAAAACACCAAGAGACTCTTTTTATTACGAGTAAGATAACAAAGGAGAAGAACCATTTGTGAGATAGAACGAAGGTCAATGTGTAACGATTGGAACACATTTTGACTTCGTTGAGGCATTGAATAAAGTTAGTGGGTGGAATGAAGCAGCGAAAGAAGGAACTTCAATTCCTCAACCAAATGATATTAGTAACTACAATCGATACATGGGAGGAGTTGATCTTGAGACTTGAGTATCATAGCATGAAAAATAGCAGCAAAAATGGTATTGGCTTCTTTGGACAAGAATTAATAACATGGCCTGAGTGAAAGCATGGATAATTTACAAAAGTGAGTCCGATGAGAAAATTGATATTTTAACTTTGAAAAGATATGTTGCAAATCATTATGTAAAAAGCAAGAGTGAAAAAAGCGGCTGATCGTTCTTCAATTGCCATTTTGGAAACTGAATTTGATGGAGTGCATCATATTTTAGGAAAAAGATCTAATCATCACACAGGAAAAGCAAAATCTATTTGTACAAAATGCAATAACATTGTGCATTTCATGTTTCGAAACTTATCATACAAAAGACACTTTTTGTTGATATTAATCATTTTATTTGATTTCAATATTGAAGGAGGACAAAATTATGTTCTTTATCCCAATGTCATTTTTTGAGGACAGGCAATATTTTTAAAATTTATTTAGGTATTTTTTCTTTACAAGAAGAATAACGTTATAATCACCATTTTAGGCAAAAGCACACCAAAATTGTTTTTTAACTAATCAAAATCAACATTATATTAATTAGGGCGCACCAACAGAAAGCTGATCCTGTTAAAATATTTTCCTTCGTTCTAAATTTGATATACTTAATAAGATTAGAATAATTGTAGGCAAAATGTGAACGAAATCTTGAGAGGGTAAAAAACTTAGCATTTTTAAATAGTAAAAAACAATCAAGGTTTTTACACTCACGATTTTTGACTAAAGAAAAGAAGGAATTTAGTTTAAAATGAGAACAATATTCCTGAAAAAATTTTCCACCCAGATCAAAAGTAAAACTTCTGGAATTAATTCTTGCCCGATATTGTTTTTAATGATCCCAGGACGAGATGCTTTTTCTTAATCTCTTCAGACGAACTTATTATAATCCGGTTTCCTTGTTTTAGGACGTAAATAAAACTAGAAAGTATGCTCAAGTTAGCCTCAATTTTAAACTTAATTTAATTACTCAAAAATTGATCTAATTTTTTGCCTACGCATAGAAGACCATGGTAAAAATAGTTTCAAAAGATGCACCTAGCGATTTTAAGAAATGACACAAAGTTTGAAAGTATATAATTCAGCGAAGTTTTAGTTGAGAGGAGGGAAGCAGGATGCCCGCCCCCTCTTTTATAGGGTTAAGACAAAAAACCTCCTTTCTCCAAACTTTTTCCAACGTCCGGAAGTTCAGCAAACACAACATCTCCAAGATTCGACTAAAATGGTGAAATGTAGACAGAGAAATGATGTAGGCGTTGAGTGAGCGCATACTTGGGCATAGTCGCTTATTCCAATTTGAGCGTCTTCATTTGAAGCTAAAACCCATTCATGCTCTTTGGTGAAAAGGCGTTCTACATAAAATCAAATTGTGAGCACGAATAAACAATAGCGAGGAAAAGATATAGTATTTGATTAGAAAGAGTCGCTGAATTCACACTTAAAAAAATAAATGATTTATTTGTTCCTTATATTACAAAGATTTCATCGTTTAAAATAAGTAAATAAGTTCATCGTAAAAATTCGTATACTTTTATACGAATATGAGTGTACTGCCTTTTTTACAGAAGGGGAGAGTTGATAGGTCTAAACGTTTCCATGAAAAAAGTTACCCAACAAGATTCAGTTAAAAAGGAAGTTTCAGATAAATCGGAATTGAACATTGAAAAACCCCGTTTTGGAATAACTGTATATATAGATGGGTCAACCCGAAACCTGTCTTATGGTTGAGAACCAGGGAGACAAAAACATCTTCATGTAATTGCAATTTTTAATTGGTAACCAGTTTCAGCCTATATTGCCAAATGGAGCATAGCATTTTAAGAATTTTATTAATCCAATATAAAATTGTCTTTTAAGAAAAAGGCATTGCCAAAGAGGGGGAAATGAAATATTTTTAGCAGTTAATTAATTGATTGTTTGTGTCTTTCAATGAAACGAAATTGCCAAATGACAAGAGAATGGAAAAGAACATTGTGAAACCGAGAAAGAATAATGATGAAAAATAAGGGACTCCAAAATTATACGCAGATTTAATGCAAATAAAAAGTAAATTATTTAGAATGTTTGGACTACAATAAAAGAGCTGGAACTACGAGAGATTGTAGGATAAGAACGACGTAAGTTCTTGATATTTTCCAAGTAAAATTTTGGCGTATGCCTAAGCCAAATAAATTTATTAATATCTAAAGTCGAGATCATATCATTTTTTCAATTTTTCACATACTTCTAATTTTTGAGAAAAATCATCCAAGTCTCAAAGTGAAGATCTTAAAGAGTCAGGGGGAAAGATATCTTTCATTTATTACAAAACGGTTGACACCATTTGTCAATGATCTCTAATATAAATAAAAAGCGTATATTTAAATTTAGGATAAGACAAAACAATTTACTATGCAGAAAAGAGGAAACTTTAAAAGTTCTTTGAGAAGTCGACGGAAAGTGCTGAAATCTTAAAATGCTAGAACAACTTCTTAACAGTTGTAAAGAAGTAGAAGACATGCTAGCGTGATCTCGAGTTGTTTAGTGTCAAATCTAGGAAGTAATTTATAAAATTAATGAAAATTAATTGCAATTTTATTTCAAAATTCTCAATTAAAAACATGCAATTAACTCCATAAAAATATGGGCATACACACTAGTATTTAAATCTCAGCAGAATCAAAATATTTATCATAAAGCGCACACCATTTGCTTATATTCTCGTCCAAATCTAATATCCAAAAAAATGCTGAATAGTGAACAATCGAGCTCACAAATAAAATTCATTTATATTTAAATAATAATTGTTTTTGGACATGCGAAAATAAAGGAAATGGGTTATTATGCTCAACTTGTTTTTCAAACATTTCCCAAATTTTACCAAATAACAATTAAAAAAATGCGCTTATTCTGAGTAAATTCCTTGCTAAAAAGTTTATATCTCCTTGGTGTCTAATACACCATTTTTGTTTGTATTTGGACACTATTTTTATAAATTATTCGTACATAAGACAAAATAGAAGATTGAGAAAATAGTTCTAATTATTATTATATTACAGTGAGAAAAAAATTACAACTTACAAAGACAGCATTCATATTGTTTGAGGACTCATCTTTTTACTCACATTTCTCCAAACACAAATGGTTGCAGAGTAAGTAGAAGAAGAAATCGTTACAGGAAGTATACTTACAAAAATGCAACTCCGCCTCCAAAACCCCTCAATATTTTGGCTCAAAAAATGCAATAAACGCTATTCCGGTTAAATTCTTATTTAAACAAACATTTTTGAAACTTAATAATTATTATATAGAATATCGTACAAACTGCATATGCATGAAATGTACATCTCCAAAACAATATCTTTTTTATACTTTCCAAAATTGATAACAAATGCATTTTTGTCGAAAGACACAGCGCCATTATTACCCGACATTATACTTGCACTGTAAGCTTTCAATACCAACATAACTGGACGGATTTTATCAAGTCAAATTACCTTGTTTGTCATTCTGATTGTATCACTACCTTCTAGCTCAGTGGGATAATCGCTTTCATTTTTTATGAAAATCAATCAAAACTGTCAAAAAATTTATTTATATGTGACAGCTCATCTCAAAAAGAGACTTTTTATTTAAATAATTATATAAAAGTTTTTTACACATATATACCCATTTTCAAGTACGCTGAATTGAATGGTGATATTCATTTTTTTATAATCGCAAATTTGATTAACAGTTAAATGTAAAAAATGAGTCCAGAAATAAAACCAGAATGGCCGATTTAGTATAAAACATATATTTTATGTAAAATTTGAAGGAATGTTTTTGGAGACCATTTTTTAGAAGTAAACCGCAAATTTGATTAACACTTATTTATAAATATTTTCAATTCCTAAATGTAAAAAATGAGTCCAGAAATGAAACCAGTATGGCCTATTTAGTATAAAAACATATATTTTATATAAAATTTGTAGGAATTTTATTAGATATATTTCTGATCAATCAAAAATTTGATTGACATTTTCTAATAAGTAGCCATAATTATTGGAAAAATTAAAAACATAAAGTGTTATGCGTTCAAAACTGTAAATAATTATAAATTTTTAACGTAGTATATAATATAGACCCTAAGTTATAAGGTTAACTACAGATAATGTCAGAATTTTGCTGGAAATGTTTAATTTTTGATTGACAGTTTTGGACATGAAAGGGTCATTCAACTACCATGAAAATGGTATCAAAAGATGCACCTAGCGATTTTAGGAAAAGTCACAAAATTTGAGGTGATTGAGACTAATAGCACTAATAGGGTTAAATAGAAATGAAAGGTTTAACATTTTTGGAAGAAATATTCTACAAACTTTAAATTTATATAAATTAGCTATTCTAATCAGAAAGTTATACGCTAAAAATTACATGAAAATGATATTATTTGTACTAAGGTTAAGAAAAATTTCAAGCAAAGTGTAAAAAATATTGCCAATTATTCTAAGAAATCTTAATAAAATAAACTAAAACATTAAATAAAAAGAATATTTAAGGATAAAGATACTATATATTTGATTTCTAGAATAAAAGACTTGATTGTTTAAATTAGCCCCGTTGCCCACTTCATGTACGGTGGGAGAGGGGGCAAAAATGATATTAATGGGGCCGAGAATATAAGAAAGTGTATACATTTATATATTTCAAAGAAGTTTCAGATGCTCCCTTGTAACCCCCCCCCCCTCTAGCAACGGGCTTGGTTACAGTAATTAATAGGGATAAACATTTTAAGCTTTAAATTATAGAGTTCTTATATAGTTATGTGCTATAAAAAATATTCGCCTTGCTCAAAAATGCATGGGCTCTTATTTAAATGTGGCTACATTACTGCCCCTGAACAAATATAGCTCAAATGTGCATTACTATAACAAAGAAGTGGACGTTAATGAAACAAATAGATTTTAAATATTCATTCTAAGACTTAATCTTAAATTAAGTAAAGTAATATCGAAAATCTACTCAGAGAGACAAACAAGTCATTTTTTGTTTTGCGAAATTATCAGTAGAACTACTGCAAGAGAAAGTTGAAAACTTTTTTACAGTACATATTATTAAGCCAGAATATCTATGTGGAATGTGTACTATACATGCCCTAGAAATTTTTTTTAGACTCTGATTAAACAAAAATCACCAAGTACCTACTAGGATATTCATAGCCAAGGCTTAATAAGGAAAACCATACCTGATAGGTTAAAAATGTTCTCAGTGAAGTAATTAAGAGCTTATTTTAAATAAAGAAAATGTTTTCAAAGCTTGTTTGTTTTGAGAGTTATGTAAAGAAATGATTTTGAAAAACTCTTGCTGCACACAAACGTAAGGTGGCTTTTCAAAGGAAAATTATCGAAGCGATACTATGTAAAATAGTATCTACTACAATTTCTGCAAAACAAACCAGACATGTGTATAAAATTTTCTGATTTCCGTTTTCTTATAATTTTTAAATATGAATTCCCTTAACCTTTCGCTGCAAGGAAAAATGATCACAGTAATGCATTGTCGTAAATAATTGAAAGCCATAAAACACAGTTTAGCATATTTTCACCCTTCTTAATGGAAACGCGAACACACACACAAGGAGACGCGCGACAATAAATAAAAACACACATTAAAAAAAATATTAAACTTTTCTCTTTTTTTTGACTATTTTAATTGATTCCGCCCTTTACAATATCAAGACTAGATTTGAAGCATAAAGAATAATAATTAAATTAAAAAAAATTAATTTTTTTAATGCTTGAAAAAAATCTGAAAAAATATATCACATCTTAATTTAAAATTGACTTTTACAATTTTTTTGCAAACTTGCATAAAAAAATTATTAAAATAGTTGCGTCTACTCATTGGATTAAATTGTAAAAGATGAGTGATTTTATACATTGGGATTCAAAATTTAAATTGCTTTCCTTGCATCGTATTCTCTATGCTATGTCATACTTACTCACACATAGTATACTGTATACAGATCTTCATTGAGAGATGAATTCAATATTAAACTGTTTGCTCTGCACCGTATCTTTATACAAAATATGCTATGCCAAACTTACTCAAACATACTGTACAGATCTGTATTAGAAGATGAAAACACAATTTAAATTGCTCACCTTCCATTGTATTTTCTTTATGTAAAATAAATTAGAGACCTTTTTATGCAAATCCGAAATTTTAAATCATCATAATTTTCATTTTTAATTTTTTTGTAGGGTATGCAATGCATGCCTTACTTCCCATGAGAAGTCACCCATGGAAGACAGTATAATAAAAAGGAGCAAAAATGAATAAAAGGCTTCTTGAATCGCTAAGTATTACTAAGTCTTCTTAAAATTTGTATTACTCAATCTTTTCTTCTTAAAAAAATTTAATAAAATTTTATCATAAATTTTAAGAAAGTTGAGAATTTATTTATCACTCTATATATTATAGGATATGATGAAGCATAAATGAGCTTATTAAGGAACATTCAAAATTTTAAATTTGCATTTTGGGTTTCTGCAAACTTGATTTCAGCTAGTCTTGAATTGATTTGGCTAAAATATATAAAATTAAAAGGTATTTTTGAAATTGGAGACAAAGAA
The DNA here is from genome assembly GCA_030549495.1 of Nectonema munidae. NCBI lineage: Eukaryota > Metazoa > Nematomorpha > Nectonematoida > Nectonematidae > Nectonema > Nectonema munidae. The sequence goes on along the minus strand of JAUIRK010000333.1, from coordinate 266,600 downwards.
TGACGGCTACCGACCCTCTACTTGGGGACAAGATATAGAAAAAGAAGTTGGATTAAATGCATATTGGTCATTGATATACTATTCATTACTGATGTATGAATTGGCAAAAATACTTTCACCAATAGGGTGCACATTTCACTTTGATAAAACTCATTTGAATTTGGCAAATGAATATTATTATAAAACCCGCCTTTTTATAGCAAGATTTTTTTCATTATTTTATAAAAAAAGGTATCCCTTATTATAAATTTTGAATTTGATAGAAAAATAAACTTTAAAATTTTAGATTTCTACAAGTAAGCTTAATTTTCCTACGAAGGCGAAAAATCTATTAAATGTCGAAAAACTACAAATTAACTTTTTTTTGTTTCGATTTATTTTCTAAAATAACAAAAAGTGGAAAATTAAAAAAACTTTTCCAAAATATCTTAAAAAGTTAATCAAAAAATATTTATTTTGGAAAATAATACAATTTGAATTAAAAAAATTGATAATCAAAATATAAATTTGAACAGTTACTTTAAAAGTTTCTAGCATAATGTGTCGAGAATGATCCAAAAAATATAAATCTTCTGCTCAAAGTCATATGAAAATTTTTTCAAAAAGAAAAGAAGAAGATTAATTTTCAAAAAACTATCATGGGTCTGTTTAAAACCTGCTGAAAAAAATAACGTTAAATTACACAAAAATACATATTATAAATAAACAAAACTTAACTTACTAATATAACTTGATGTTTAAAAAGAGAAAATGACAAAAAATTTATTAATGATTTAATGCTAAAAAATGATTCTATAAATAAATATTACTCTTTTTTTAAATCAAAGGTAATACAAATAATATAAAATTTACTTGACTTGGGAGTTAAAGGAAACATTTTTATAATAATGTCAGGAGTCATATTATTTTGAGTATAAATTTTTTCCTTTAACTAGTCGAAAACTATATTATTACTTATTCCTCTTAAACAAAAGTGGGAGACTTAAATTCTAGTTCTTCAATACTCAAAAGGTTAATTCATTAAAATGTCACTAATTCTATACCTGCCTCAAAAACTATCAAATATCTATGACTTAACCTCCAACTACCGCGTTCAACCATTTGTTCGCTATCAGTCCCATGCAAAGCATATCTTTTCCGAATTAAAGTTAGTGAAAATCCATACTGTCGTTTCGGATGCGACACAATCGAAACGCCATACCATCTCATCTCCACATGTCAAATCTTCTCTTATCATCACTAAGATCTTCTAATTCGCTGCCTTTATTTACTTAATAGATCTCCAACAGCACTCTCATATCTTCTGTTGCACCCAACATTACAAAAATCCCTAGCAACCCTCATTGATACCATTGAAACAACTCTTACCACTGTTGATAACCCTATGACAAACTAATCTGTCTTTCCTTTCTATTTTTAGAATAACATCTGTAACTCCCCCTATCTCTACCAACATCTCCATTCTCTTTAACCAACTTTCAAGCTTCTATCTACCTACCTACCAATACTCAAGTTATTATCTTTCATAAATTGTTTAAAACTTTTAAAATTAGTCTCATTAAAGGATTAGAGAACTAAATTGTTATCTTTTAATTTTTTAAAACATAAGGCTAACTTTCCCAAAATAATTAGGGATTTTTAGGGATAAAAATGGATCAAAAATTTTTTTTCATTTAAAGATTCTGTTTTATTTAAAGCATCCGTGATGTCCTGCATGGGTGGGTCTGGATATAAACCAATTAAAGATGAAAATTTTGTTTTCATTATAACAGAGCTTATTATTAATATTTTCAAGAAGATTATTTAGATTATTTAAAAACTGAGTTTATCTAGCAAGAAGATAATAGTGCCCTTTTCGAAATTTTTTTAGAAATTCATTGTTTCTATTTAGAATATAAATGAATATATTCTACAATTTAATACAAAATTGAATGAGCAGACACAACTCATTAAATAATTTTTTTATGCAAGTTTAAGTCAAATCTTTTTATAAAATTTAAAAAGTTTTCCTTATGTTTCAAATAAGGAAAACTAAAAAAACTTAAATTTATTAAATTAAATACAATTTACAAATTTTATTAAATTAAATACAATAGTTACAATTTTTTGAGCTTAATACGGAATATTTTGTAGTATATTATAAAACATATGGTACCTCGTACAGGACAACGGTGCTTAATTTGGAGGAATAAATGTCAGATTTAGAATCAGAACTATTTTTACACATAAACAGGTCTTACTTAACTTGTACTCTTTTTAAACCTCAAATATTACACAGTGTTATTATATAGTTCAATGTTTTTTTATCTCAATTATTCGACAACTTTTGGCTCAATTTTTAAATCCCCTACTTTTAAAGAATAATTTTTTAGGTCAATTTTTTTACAAATAAAATCACCTTTTTAAAGTAATTTGAGGATAATATAAAAATTTTAATCAAATTTACTCGTATATCCTAAAAATTTTCTTCAAAAGGAATGAACTATTATTTATAAAAAGTTTTCATCGACACTTGATATTCTGTATCTGCCTGTGATTATAAAATTATAAATTAAATTAAAATAATTTAGCGTATATATTGGATATAATTTCCTAAAATCTCATTATAATTTATCGCAAATTGTTTTCAAAGTATTAATCAAAAATTTTCTTAAAAATATCCTAATTTTAACTTTAACATCAAAAATAAATGGATGTTATTATTAATTTTAGAAATAAAGTTTTTTCAGTTTTATTTTTTTTTAATTTTTTAACAATTTTTTATTCCATTAAATTATTATAGTGTGCACGGTTTCAGTGTGCAGGGTTTACCTCCACCCTGTGCACGGTTTCAGTGTGCACGGTTTACCTCCACCCAGCGAAATCAATTAAACTTAAGTTGTATCCTTCGTTCATTTCCCGTAGTGAATACCTTGCTATTTAATGTTACTTTTCTTTTTTCATGAAATAATTTTATTCCATTTATATTAGTCTTCTTAAATTTTAATTGTTTTTTATAATCTTATTTTCTTTGTTATCATTTATGTTCTAAATAAATATGAGTATTTAAAAGATTTTCAATGTTTGTTAAACCATTGAAAAAGACGCTGTATCTCAACTATTGAAGATATTGAATATTGATGCAGCTTCCTAGGAATAGTTTGGAAAATCACGTAGCATAAACCACCATGTTTTAGGTCTTATGATACAAGGAAATTCGCAATTAATAAAATAAATACAAAGCTTTAGATAGTTAACCGCGACTTTCTATAGCTTTTTACACAGTTTGTTGAGAAGCACAATCAGTTAACACTGATATTATTGTCTGGAAAAATCACTAGCTGCGTCTTTTGATCTCATTTTCATGGTAGTTGAACCCTATTTTTAAAATTTGAGAAAGTGTCAATCAAATATTCGATTTATGTCTAAATTTTTGAAATTTAAATAAAATATCTGAAAGCTTCTATCTGATTTGCAGTTTAGTAATGGATACTGTCTTCAAAAATATTTTCAAAAAAATAAAGTATCGGTTTTATACCAAATCTTATATTCTTATTTTATTTCTGTACTCCATTTTGGCTAATACAATTAAAAAATGTCTGGAAGGGGCATTTGAATTAGTGATGTATGCCTAAAAATCAGTTCTGTAAAAAATTTTCAAAAAATCGTTATATAGTAAAATTATAATACTTTCTTCAATCATCTTGAGTATGAAATATTGATTTAAAAAAAACAAAACGTATTATAAAATCTTTTCGAAAATTAGTAGAGAAGGAGGCAAGCAGAAAACTAATTTAAAAGAGAACGTGTGATCAAAATAGATAAATATAAAAAATATGTATCTTGACTAAATGGAAGATCTACCATGTTCTAATGAACTAGGAAATGGTATAATGATCTAATAATAGGTGCTTCAAAAAATATTTTTACTGTGAAAAAGAAGTTCCTCTTTTACAAATGAAAAATATTTAAATATATATCTTATCTTCTTGGATTACAATTATCATTTAACTAAAATGGGTAGGAAATCTGAAAAAATTTAGAATAGGTCAGAGTTATGAAAAATGGCACAGATGCCAATGTGCGAAGATTTAGTCACTATCAAGATATTTTTAAATTTAAATTGAATTTTTCCATCTTTTCCTTTTGCATGAAAGAGAGAGTATTTTAGATGAAGAAGGTGGACAACTTTTTATAATTGAAAAATGAACATCACGAATGCATCAGAAAAAAAAACTGTTGAACTAAGATTGGTTGACAAATATTCAGGCTGAATATCTCTTCATATCACTTGATAATAAAATACACGATACTGATAAAAAAGCCTAAGATCATCAAGAAGATTCTTTAATCAGAATGTTTTGAAAGAGGAAAAAATCTGTTCAAAATATATCCTTAAAAAAGTTTTTTCAAACACACATTTAAGAAAATAAATTTCTAATGAAAAAAGAGGTGCCAAGAAAGGATCATCATTGAATGAATAGCAAAATTACATACTGTAAAGTATAGAAGAAATGACGTAGAGACTACGAGCGGATAACGAATTTGTAGCCAAAAAGATCGAGATACCTAATTTACTGACAAATGAAATATTTTGAAAATGAACATCACCATTATACTTGAAATGCGTTTATACTATATATGTATAAAAATTTTAATTTTGAAATGGGATGTCATATTTAAATTATTTTTTGTCAGGTTTGACTGATTTTCATAAAAAAAATGAACATCACCATTAAATTCTGGATACTTGAAAATGGGTATATATGTGTAAAAAATTTACATTATTGCTTTTATTAACCTTATTTAATTCTGAAGCAACTTTCAAAACCTGAAGATATATAAATTAATTTGATAATTTTTTGTCAACCTAAAAAATAAGTTAAATATTTATTTTATTCTTTATTCCTTAATTTTATCTTTATTTTTATTTTTCTATAGAACAATCCGTTTTTGTGTGATTACGGGATTGTTTTCCTTTCTCATACCTTTTTTTTGTTTTTTGGATAAGATTTGCCATTCTCTTCCCTTTTTGAAAGCGTTTATGTATTATTTCATATTCAAAATTTTGAACTTCTTTTTCAATAGCAGAAATATTATTAATATATTAATTAATAAATTATATAATTAATTTAAATAAATTTACTTTTTCAATTATAGAAATAACATTGTTTTTTCAACCATCTTCGTGGATATTAGATATTTTAATTAAATTAAAGCTTTTTGCCAAGACAAGTACTTCGAGAGACGTTTTCTATTCACTTTTTGAATCATTTAAATATTCTTGCAAATTTTTACTTCTTGATTTGTTGACAAATTATTCTTAATTAAGTTTGGAAATTTTATCATTCTACGGCCATATTCAAAGTGATAAGACAAAAAAATGGAAAAAAGTTATTAAAGATAAAATTAAATTAATAAATCTTTTAAGATAATCAATAAATCGTGCATTGGCATGCTAAAAGATTGATATCTTAAGTTTTAATCAAACTCTCATTTAAATTGAAGCCTTTTACGAAGACAAAATGTTAGAGACGTTGTTTCATTTACAATACATCATCCTTCTCAAGCATGTAAATTGCTCAAACTTATTACTTTCGTTGACAAACCTTATATAAAGCATTCATTTAGTAGCGTCAAAGTTGTAGAATTTTGAAACAAGGAAAAGGCCCAATAATTCCAAAACACTAAAAAATGTTTTAAAATTAAAGCATCAAAATTTACTTGCCATAACTTGAATCTTTCAACCTTATTATCAGAATGCTTCACAAGAAAGAACTAATAAGGGAAGCTAAATTAGCAGATTCACTGTTTTTTAAACTTTTCAAAATAATTAAAGATGTTATGATTTTTGAAAAAACAAAAAAAAGTAAAAAGCTTGAAAATCAAATACCTGAAATTATTGAGGATTTTGACTTGGTACGATATAAAACTGCAAATATAACTTGGACCTTCACATCGAGGAATGGGGCAGAGAAGCATATGTCCCTGGCCTTGTAAACGGCAAATATAAAAGCCATATATACATAGAATACACCTTTATTTGTTAGATAAAAAATGTTATCGCATCTGAATGAGATGAATTCTGAGCTCTCAGTAAACACCTTCCTCATAGTAAAGCACAAAAATGGAGTGTACTTGAATAAAATATCCTGAGTCGGTGAAGCAAAAATATTCCTAACCTTTATACTTTTTATAGTTTATGTAGACGTCATTCCAGTCACTCGTTCCAATTCGAACCTCACGTGGCGAAAAAAATTTGCAATGCGCTTTGCTAATACACGTGGGGACTTATTTTTCAGATTGAAATTTGGAAATAAAATTATTTTGCCGTCAGATCCTAAAATCTTGGAATCCCAAAAATATGCAAGTCAGAAATATGTATAACAGAATTTGTCAATCTGTGAAAATTTTTTCGAAAGAGTCTTTCTTCGGATAAAAGTTAAACTATAATAGAAAGCTAACGAGAATATAAGCTAACCCATGATTGAGAATAAGGGATGTGTTGTTTTAAAGTTTTCCCACCTAACTTTTATTTTTTAAAAAGATGTTAGTGATTTCACATAATTATTTTGAATTTTAGCAGATTTGAAGCACTAAATTCAAGCTTTTAGTGTATTGTTTTCTCGAAAAAGTTTTTTTTTGTTTCAATGTGTTATAATTTTTCGAAACTCTGTTTTCGAACGTTTTTACCAGGAACTATTTTAAAGTATTGTGCTTTTTTTCTAATTCTTGTAATATGCTCAAATTAGCACTCCTTTGAAACGGATATTTCGCTTGGGTTTATATAATTTTGTTTTTAGTATGATCAAATTAACACATTTTCTTGCAATTCCAATTTCCAGTGAAGAAATTTTTAATAGTGTGATATCTCTTCAGTCTTACCTAATTGAAAACTGTTGGAATATAAGGGAAACTTGTGTGAAGTTGTCGAAGTTGCATGTAACTCTTCTGCTTTTTTCTCTACCCACTCTGGATCAAGTTAACCAGATGTGTCTTCTTTTAGATAACGCCTTTTCAAGTCTTGAAAAAGATGAACGTAGTTTTTCTCCTCTGTCCTTCAACACGACAAATCATTTTGGAGATAGACTGATATTCTTCGATAATGATAAAAGTTATAAATCTGAAAGCTTTGAAAAATTACTCGATTTAAGAAAGGAACTGATCACAGATATTTCAAATTCTTCATTATCATCTTGTGTAGATAAAGGCAGCTTTCAATTTCATTTAACTACCAATAAAATTACTAGAAAAAGTACTCTGAAAAAGTTGCCTATCACTTTGTTGGAAGAGTGGAACAAAAAGAGAAATGCCAACCTAGGAAAAGAATCCATTACCCAATTGGCACTTTATCAAATGTCGAGACCTCATGAAGATTACAAACTGATTGCTAAATTTCCTCTTAATTTCGCTTGATCTTTCAAACGCGTTAGATACTTGCTAGTAAAACCTCTTTTTGCTGATTCGTTTCTTTTAAAGGTTGTCAATTCTTTCGTTAAAATGTTTCAAGGCGCTCTAATTCTATCCCTTGTATTCTGAATAAAATTTTCAATTTAAATATTAAAAAACTTTTATATGTTCCAAAATTTTCGTTTAAAATTCTGTATAATGTTGTACGATTGATATTATGTTTCACACAAATGTAAAAATTCACAATAACACATTATTTTATCTTCAAAGCATGAAGCTTGAATGATAGGTGGGCCGCAGGATGCACCGTGGGTCCGGTAGCCCTAACCCTGCCTTCTACCCAAAAGCTAACAACAACAAAAAGCTTTTATTTACCAAAACATGGAAGTTTTTTGGCTCATAACTTTATTATTTTATATTTTATTGAATTTCTATTATCAACTCTATAAGTGGGTTAAATTTTGACAAATGATCAAAGCGGCCCGTAAGAGTAAAAAGTATGACAACCATTGGCATAGATAAAAATGCACTATGTGAATTTAAAATGAGTAAAAATATAAGTTAAAATAAAACTACCTGGTCAATTTTTGGAAAAATGCTTTCTACATTGATAAATGATAGTGTTATATTCCTTGTGGATGTCATAGTTGTGCCCGGTATGAAACGTATATTAGATTGTATGGTTCTTCAAATCAAACAAAATAAAATCATTTCTATTCTCTAGCGCCTCAACCATCCTAACTTATTTCGATTAAAATCTAAGCTTGGCTTAAATCTGTTGAGTACACTACATTTTACAACTGTCACAGCATGCGTCAAAAACTAGTCTATCTTTTTCGCATTATCTTTCGCAGACCACACTTTGTTTACAGAAATTATAAGAAGATTAAATGCATAAGGAAATGATTAGCTGTCAGCAGTTGTCAATCACTGTCATAGCAGTTAAGGAAAAAGGCCGCTTTTCCCCGTTTAAAACCTGCTTTTATATTCTTTTATCCGCAAAACTTATTAACCATAATATATTTTTGCAGTTCATTTTAGTTTTGATTTTTTTGTTAATGATAAAAAAAACTGCACGGTTTTGCAAAATTTTACTTCTCAGTGATTAAAATTTAATTAAATTTAAAATTTTTAAACGGGTATAAAATTCAAGCATGCATATGATTTATTTTTAAATATCATTCTTTCTTAATTCCCAATTTATCAGTAAATTATTGTTCACAAGAAATGTTTCGAAACTGTCTATCTTTCAACTACTGTTTAGCCAGCTGGATAAAGTTTTTTAACTTGCTGCATACGATATTTTTAATAAACTGCACCGGTAGCCATGATTCAAAATCTTTTAAACGATTAATACCGTAGGCCATTCCGTAAATTTTGATAAAAGTATGAATATCGCAGATAAAATATAGGAAATTGAGTTAGAGCGTTCTCCACACAAAATGTAGTGCAGGTGCCGTATAAAGATCGAATAGGGCGCTTGCTCAAAGAAAAACTTATATTAATAGTAGGATTTGTTCACAAAAGTGTGAAGCATTCATATGAAGTTCTCACCCAATATATTGAATCCTACTGGAACAAAAATAGCAAACATAAAATGGATGCATGACTTTTGAAATCCTATCTTCAAGAGTTGATGTGGCGAGATAGATTTTTCAATAATGCTTTTGTTTATGCGATCATATTAGCCAGCAATTCAATGTTTGTAATAAATAGAATTCTTTATTCGTGTTAGTACTTGATTTGAATTAGTTTTTATTTTTATTTGAAGTTCAAAGGTTATTTTCATATTATATTTCTAATTTCTAATGATCGATTTCAATGTATTTTTTACTGCTCAAAACTATAAAGAAAAACGTTTGAAAGAAAGATAAGTCATTTAAAGAGCAGCCGTTTTTTGGGCTTAACTTCATAACTCTTCAAAGCATTTTTTATTAGAACATTTTGGATTTCTTACAGAAATATTTTGTATTTAGTTACGTGAGTCTTTAAGAGAAACCGTTGGGTGGTTATTAATCAATTAGTACAAAAAAACTTTATTAGGTTGCTTATCCTTCAGGAGAAACCTTTGAGTGGTTATTCTTCAGTTGGTACAAAAAAATTTTATTGAGTTGTCGTTTTTCAGAAGATCCCAAAGTTTTTTCAAATATGAATGGAATAAATAGTTGAACTAAGAAAGAAAACTTGAATCAAAAATAAAACAAGATAAAAATTTCACACTGTTTATCTGAAATTGATTGAATTGAGAGCTTATAAGTGATACTAAATTTATGAGCTAACAAGAATAATCGGTCTAACTCTTTCATGATCACCAACCACGCCCATACGCAGCATAAAAATGGGGTTCTTCTTTTTCCTGAATAATTTAATAAAACTGACTGTTATTTAAGATCACAGTGTAGATCGAAAGATGAGGCCTCTCAGTAGGCCTTGATATAAAGCTAGTGCCAGGAAAATTGCCATTGTGGGATAACTTACATGGAGAAAATTAGCATTGCTTCAAACTGAACATGTTTCTTTTCTAATTTTGAAAAACTTTACTGTAATTTTGGATATAAAAAATTTGAACTTAATTAATAAGTTTGTTGAATATCTATATGACTAACAAAAATAGCCTGGGTAGCAGCTTGCCAACATTTTTTATCCTGTATTCATCCATATAAGCAGTTGAACAAAGATGAAAAAGTTTCTTACCTTAGGGTTAAGAATTTGAACAAAAATGTAGACAAAAAGTGGAAAACATTTTTTTAATTTTTTTTACAAACAAAAGTTGTTTAAAACAACTAAAATATTTGGAAGTTATTTTTTAATTTTTATATTTAAATTGCTGCCTCGAAACTCTTTGGAAAAATGCCTTCTACATTGATAAGTAATTTCAGTTTTATATTCTTTGTGGATGTTTTATGAAACATATTTTAGAGTATATGCTTTTCCATGGCTTTTATGGATTAAGATGTAAGCTTAGGGTAAATCTGTTGAGTACGCTACATTAGTTGACTCATACAAAATGCGTGATAAACATTTCATTTTTTCTACAAAGCAACCAGTATGTTTAAGAAAGTTATAAGAAGATTACTTGCATAAGGAAAGGATTATTATCTGTCAGGCAGCAGTGCTGAAAGGTTAGCTTCTTCTCTGCCTTCTAAAGATATGTGGGAATATAATAAGGATGTTTAGACAACTGTGTTATGCATACGTAGTTTTTGCAAATCCACTTTTCAGATTTAATGCTTCCTGATGAAACCTATGTTTATAAATCAACACCAAGTTTCTGTGAAATATTAAAAAAGCTAGAGTGGAAACAACATTTTCATAGCCGCAAATTGGCCCTTCGAATTTTCGTCCATAAAAAATTGACTTGGCATGCGGTTGCTTTGTGATATGTAGATCTTAATACAGCAGAAAATGCAATAAAACATTCTATATGTCTCAAAACTTGATTAGCTAATTAACACCCATTTTTCCACTGGACCAAAAATCTTTTCGCTAAATTTAACAATTTTTCTCAAAAAAAAAACACACAAACTTATTATAATCCTTGGAAATAACTTATTTCAAAGAACTAATCCCAAATTGTGGTGTAGATGGTCTTAATTTTATTTTGTGATGCGCACAACTTTATTTGCTTAATAGCGTTTAACAACCCATTTTAGCCTTGCGATATCGTAGGGTAACGCAAATTGCATGCTTTATCTTTTTATTTTTATTGAATTATATTTTTATTTTTGTTTTTTATTATTAATTTTAGATTATTTAATTTTTTTTTTATTCAGGTGTTTTTTAACATTAAAACTTTCAAAAATGGCCTCTGAAAAACAGTGTGTTTGAATTTATTTTTTTTTCTACTCAAAAAACTGAAGTTAAAAAAAACTTTTCTAAAGACAAAAAACAAATAAATAAACAATTAATTTACACTAAAATACTGAATTTTTTGTCTTTAGTTTTTTTAATTTCGTTTTTTGTTCGAGATACCATATGGTAACACTAGGCTTTTATGTGATCATTTTGATTTTAGAATTTCTCTACATGAATTAACAGATTTAATCGTTAACAATGATTTAAACATCGATTCCATTTATATTGAACTTCCTGATTGTAACGTTGACGCTGATGAAGACTCGCCTGATGAAGACACTTGGGGAAAAATAGACAACCTTACAGGAAGACCACCAAGAGTTCCTTGTCAAGCTGCTTCTCTAAATAATGAAAGATTAAATTTAGAAGAAAAAGAAAGTTTTTCATCAATTAAAGCGGACTCAAAAACTTATATTGAAAATTGATGAATTGAGATGTTTCATTTGAATTTTGATAACTTCTGGATATAACTGTCTTCCTGGTAGACGTTTTTATTAGGACAACGCTAATGCCATGAGAAATAATATGATTCATCAAGCAATGAGAAGAGACGATTTATTCAAATTATGCGAGCAATTCATTGTAGTGACAATTGCAAACTAGATAAAAAGATAAGTTTAACAAAATTAGTCCAACCGTCTTGTGATTTGTCTTTTGATGAAAGCATGATTGAATGTTATGGTCGACACGGATGTAACAATTCATTCGCGAAAAGCCCATTCCTTTTGCCTATAAAGTTTATAAAATTAACTTGGTTAATTTTGAGTTCTATCTAGGTTCAAATTCCACTACTGAAAGTAGTATAAATCATGTAGGAAAACCAGCATCACCACTTATATCAATGATAAAAGACTTTCCAGACAAAATTCGGAACCTTCGCTATTGTTTTTATTTTGATAACTTGTTCAGAAGCGTAAACTTATTGAACTGTTTAAAAGAAATGGGATATGAAGGTACAAGAACAATTCGAAACAATCCAATCTCAAAAAACTGTAAACCACTTGATTTTAAAACAATGAAAAAAAACAAGAGGGTATTTTGAATATAAATATAATGGTAAAATTATGCTTTCAAAATGGATGGTTAGCTCTGTAGTTTCAATAGCTTCAACAGTTCGTGGTTTCAAGGAAAGAAAAAAAAGAATCCAGGCATCCATTCCAAATTTAATATCACATTATAATAAAAAATGGGTGGGACAGATCAAATGGATGGAAACGTTGCAGCTTGCAGGATCGGAAAAAGTGGTGGTGGCCAATTTTCACATGGTTGATTGACATGAGTATCAATAATGCTTGGATTTTGATGAGGAAGAGTGGTGTCAATATTTCTCAACTGTTTTTTCGAAGACAAATAGCGCAAACTTATTTAACATGTTTTAAAAGTGCTCCGAAAGGAAGTGGAAGGCCAAGCTATTCTAAAACAACAGGAAAAATGCTATAAGACATTGGGTATGATAGAGTTGATCATTTTGTCATACAAGTGCCGAATAAAAAACGAAGAAAATGCGCAGGTGATAATTGTCATTCATCTGGTAGAAGTGTTGGTTTGTGTTTGGAATGTTTTGCCTCTTATCATCAAAAATATATTTGCTTTTTTATTTCTGATAAATAAAAATTTTTGTACAATTCTTAAATTTTCAAAAATGTATGTTCTTATATTATTTGTTTCAATATTGACCTAGCGTTACCATATGCTAACGGCAAAAATTCCCCAGCTAAATACTTTTTTTCCCTCATTTTTGGTGTTAGAGTATAGTACTATATATCGATTTAACTACTCTGCGGAAAAAATAATTAATTTAGGTCAAAATGGGCTAAAGCGTTTTGAAAATATTTATCAATTTCTTGTTTTTTGCATCATTCATCATCATTAAAGTGGCGTATCCATTTGGACGTGGGCTGCCATGGAGCGCCAGAGTTTGTTTCCTAGTTTACCATGCTTAGTCTTGGAGATATTACGTGGTGAGGTGTCCAGTTCTCTTCCACGCCGTAATTGTAAGCTACGGACCTAGCCTTGGTCTAATTTGACTAACTGCAAGGCAGCAGTAACTAGGCTTATTTGAAGGCGGACTTACTCTCCTTGTCACGACATCGTCCTGAACATGGCGCATTTTAACTTGTAGAAAGGAGTCACCCAATCTACTACTCCGTCTCGTTATGTCGTCGTTGTTTGTTCGGGGCTGCTTATTCATCAAGCTAAGCTGGCTTATGTCCCAGCTGACCACCATATCTCATGGCCGTTCCACATCCACAACTGGCGGACCCGCTCTCTAGCTGTTCCAGCTCAGTCGTTCAACAAAGGGTAGGAAACTTCATGCATGTTGAAACACAAGCCGTGCTTAAAATGTCATACAAGTTCTTATAGTTCGTTTAAAAAAATTGATATGTATTTTTTACAGAGCCCAGATGAAGCTTTCAAAAACGAACGATGTAAAAAAAGTGAAATGATAAATGAACAAAAGTATGTTCTTTTAATTCAAGTTCCTTTTTTCCTGTTCTCGGCTTCTGTACTTTCTTCAAATGATACCCCTTCGAACGTGGAGCACATTTAGTGTTCTACAATAAACTACTGTAGATAATCGTAAAAGTTTATTCTCAATGGCATAAAAAATTTATGTGGACATTAAATCAATGTTATTAAAAAAAAATGTTATTAAAGTGGACATTTAATCACGGTTTCATGTGTCTCAGATTATTGAGGTTTACATACTGTATCTGAATTCTTTGACAAGATTTGAGAAATATAATTAAAAATTGAGCTAGAATTCAATGAAAATAAAGAAAGCTAAAATTAGAATGTACATAAACATAGAAAATGCTTTAAAATTTCTATTCAAAAAATTAGATTAAATAAATAAAATTTTATTTGTTTTTGAAATTTCAAGATTTTTTCATTTAAAAATTGCCTACTTTCAAACCCCCGCTCTTAAATACGCGTGTGAAATAAATTTGTGGTTCACATCTCAAAATTGTCTCCTAAAATATTGTTCAAATCCTAAATCAAATAAAATCTTTCTGAAAGTTTATGCATTCAGAGTGGGAAAAAGTTTGTAAATGTCAATCTAGTATTCATTTGACGCCTGAAGATTGTTTCCAAAAACATTCATTTAGGTTTTATACCAAATCTACAATGCTGATTTCAATCTCGGCTCATTTTTGGCAATTACAGCGTGAAAGTATGTGTAGGTTTCAATCTAATTAGTGATGCATGTCTCAAATTGAGTTTTTTGGACAAAAATCATTCCTGTCAACATTTTTTGGACAAGCACATGTTGGTTAAAATAGTACAAAAATTTCTTATAAATGATGAATGGGAAAATTTATTGCAAAAAAGAAAGAATCTCATTGTGAAATGTATAAAATGTGAAAAGATCATACGATTGAAAAGCTTGTCAAAACAGAAAATGTATTATAAACATTTTTCAAAGATGAGTGTCAAGTTGTGAAACAAAAGGAGCAGAAAGCATCTTAAATGATCGCCTGTGATCAGGAGCAAAAAGTTTAAGTAAAGCGTGGTCTCTAACTTTCATGTATTCAATATTAGAGCACTGCTTGCGCCTACTTCATGCAACTCATAACCGTTTAAAATTTTATCAAGCCCAGCCCGTATCCCTTCTATTTTATTTAAATATTTTCTATGAAGCCGTCCACTTCTTTTTTATAGGAGCCTATAACTTCTCATTCATTTTGGATTTTTTTGAGAACTTTTTATTCTTGATTTTTATACAGATGAAGAGTTATAGTATAACGTGCGTTGCTCCAACTAACATAGCCCTGGTCAAGTATTGGGGAAAGCGACCAGATTCAAAGGATTTAAATGTCCCCTTAAATGATTCCCTTTCACTAACGCTCAACGCAAAACACCTACACACTATTACGAAAGTTGAGACTCATCCGTCATTGACAGAAGACTCACTCTCCAGTATGTTGTTTTTTATATGCGTGCTATGCATTTAATTGTGTTTCATGTTAATCATCATACCACTATGTGTGAGAGTAAATTGATTACACGAAAAACAATATTAGTTTTAATACGCTTTAAAATATATTTTATGGTTGAAATCGATTGACATAAAATTGACCAATCAGATGAGATATCGTCATACAGCCGAAAAATACACAGAAAAGATACAAATACAGTAGTCCCCCTTAATACACGACCAATGGGAAGATGACCAAAGAAGTATACAAGTATCTATAAACACATTTAACGAAGTTTAGGGGTAATTCCATTAATAAATCAGACAAATATTAGACTATTTTGATAGAGATCTACTTGACTTAAGAAATCATAGTACAGTTTCGAGTGTTTTTTATTTTATACTTTCTAATAATCGATAAACACCAACACATAGTATCTTTTCTCCATGAATCTCTTTGTGAAACTTCTGAGCTTGAGCCTGAAGGATGCTGCCAGAAATGGGTACATTGGTGTTGTTCTTCTGAGACAGCCAATCAAAAGTGGCTTTATCCAAGGTGGGATCTGCAGCTAACCTTGCTATCTTCTCTTCAGCCCATCTTGTCCATCAAAATCTGTAACGAAGTCTCTCAGTTTCTGTTTATTTCGAATCCAACCACGTAGTGTACCTTCTGGAACTACAAATTCTCTTGAGACTTTAGGTTGTGAATCTCCTGTTTTTACTTTTGTTACTGCTTCCTGCTTTTGATCGATAGTATAGGAGGCATACGATTTCCTTTCCGGTTTGGAGTTTGGTTTGCCATGTAGATAGGACAATTAATAGCGAGGTGATCTGTAGAAATTCTGTAAAAATTCAATGATGATTGCCAGATGTGTGCAGTTGAGTTGCGTGTGAATAAATGATTGATTTTAAGTAAGAATGCAGGCGTTTATATACATAAGAGAGGTGACATGTTTGTCATGAGTGTGTGAGTTGCATGAGGCAAAAACGGGAAGTTGCCTTGACCAGCGGATTAACGGATTTCGTATACTAATGGTGCGTGTATTAGGGGACTACTCTATGCTAAAAACGAATAACGTATGCCCCCAAAATGGTAAAAACCAACTCATCAAGCCATATATAAAAATACACGCAAAACATAGCACAGCTATAGCTAAACCTAAAAGTTTTATAACCACCCTGGTTGTGAGATTTCATATGTTTTTGCAATCAATTTGAAACTAAGTCACTTACCCAATTCTAATATTGTGAATTCAATGGTGATCATATTTTTTGATTAAAATCAATAAAAGTTGTGAAAAAAGTGATATCTACAGATTTTAAAATTAATTTTTTTATCGAAAAATATTTTTAAAATGAGTGACATAGTTTTAAAATAACTAATAAAAAAATGAATATATAAATAGAGTTTCATATTTTTTGATTTTTAAAGAATATTTTTCGATTCTTGGATTACACAATTTTATTTTGATAATTTGACAAATATATTATTTAAAATAACTTTTCTAACATCGTCTCCTCGAATGAAGTATATCAAATCTTACATCTAGCAAAATATGAACAGAAAATTAAACATTGTCTCCCTAGTCATTTGTACATGAAATAGAAACCATAGAATCATCGTAGTATACAGGTTGGAGATGAATCATCGTCGTATACAGGTTGAAGATGAATAATCGTAGTATACAGGCTGGAGATGACAGTCAAGTTGTCTACCCGCGTTCAACCGTACATGTTATGAAAATATTTCATTACATAATAAAGAAGAGTTTCCTAAAACTTCATACAGAAAAATATATCTTCAAATTTGTGTGGGACGCGTGTGAGAACCGGAAATTAAAATTATTTTTTAAAAATCTACAAATAAATTTAGGTTTTCTTAGGAGAGTTGTTTATAATAAAAAAAAGAATATAAATTTATGGGGTTAATTGTGAAAAATTTAGTAAAACACATCTTTTGTTCGCTTTTTCAATAAAATTCAATAAAACTCTCCTAAACCAAATTATTTTGTGTTTCATTGTTTCTTCCTTGATATATATCAAACTGAATACAGTATCCTGGAGATATATAATGAGAGCACTGTTTCTAACCAAAACGAATTGACTTCCCTTTTTAGAATTGTTTGGTCGGGTGGCTACCAAAATATTGAATCATTGTTTCATCAATACTGTTGCTCAGAGTTTGA
The DNA here is from genome assembly GCA_030549495.1 of Nectonema munidae. Taxonomy (NCBI): domain Eukaryota; kingdom Metazoa; phylum Nematomorpha; class Nectonematoida; family Nectonematidae; genus Nectonema; species Nectonema munidae. Next base: position 249,251 of record JAUIRK010000333.1, on the reverse strand, counting down.
AATTAAAACATTTGAAAAATCAGTTCTTTTGTCCCAATACAATCGTGAACGAGGTAATTTTACGCAACTAGAACACAGTAAAATATCAATGAAACAAAGAATTTCATCTCTTGTCACCTCTAATCTGAAGTTATTTTGTGAAGCGTACAAATTAGAAAATTTTACAATCATATCAATAATGTTGACATTGAGAAAGAGAGAAAAAACGTCAAATACTGTCATAGATTTATCATAATAAAATGGCCAAACTCAGGGTTAAAACTTCCAGTTGAATTACTTCTACTATCAAAATTAATGCATTGTATTATTTTAACCCTTTTGCTCGTTTGACAAATTTCCATTTCATCTTCCGTCTCTTCATCATTGAGGGCTACCAATATACCTTCAGCCGCTAACTGATTTGGTCCAAAATTATTGATTTCAACATTTTCCTCGTCACCAGAATCTTCCTCTGACACTATTGAGCAGGAATTGATAGAGGGTGTGATATAAATATCGTTTGCATTTATATCAGCATCTTCCATCATTCCCAGAATGTCTGATATATTGAAACTCAAAAAGTTTTTGTTATTTTACTATGAACAAAAATTGAAAATGTTCTCAAAAAATCAATGGTGCAGCAAAATTTTAATGAAAAATAATTTGACAAAAATTTTATGATATATAAACAAAAGATGAAAGTAAATAAACACACGCGAAATCACAAAGGTCGCAAAAACTCTCTAAAAACTCTAAAACGTTTGAAATTAAAATGAAGTTTAATTTTGATTTATGATACTGAAAATTACATGTAACGTATTGAAAAAATTATCTTTAGCACCAGGATCAGGAAAGTAAAACCACAATTTTAAAGTTAATGTATAAAATACCATTTGAAAACAGTTAAAGCTTGAGATGAGAATTCACCAGGAGAACGTTAAATTTCACGATAAAACAAATGTATTCAAAAAATGAAGCAATTGATTGAACAAAAAATGAAATATAATGAATAATGAGAGGAAGTGCATTGCATGTGGACACTTAGTCACGACTAGCGATTCACATGTGATACGTTAACTTTTATGATCAACCAAACATATGTGAATAATGATTACTGACATATGGCAGAAGGAACACTCTAATAAAATGATATGTCATACTACGAAAATCAGTGAAAAAAAATATTTTTAAGACAGTTTATGCCTGCACTGTTTTTGATGTTTCTAAAAATAAATAGTATTTCAGATTCGAGAACACAAAAAATAATGAAAAAACTTTTCAACTTTGAAAATTTTCAATGATACAGTTATGACTTTCAGAAACATATTCGTTAAAATGAGTTTGTTTCCCAGCCACTTGAGTTTTAATGATGGAAAACGTGAGTGTATCACATGTGATGCGCTGATCACAAACCGTATATTTAAGAGCGATTCACATGTGATTTGTCTGGTCAAGGGTTTTAATGCCATTTATTTTGTGTCACAATTATTTATACAACAGACCGTCACGTAAACAAACTAGACGTGTGTGTTTATCTATCTCACTTCTCTGTTTGGTCTCACAGATGTGAAACATGATTTAAACGATTTTTTTTATCTATAACGTTAAATTACAGATTCATTTAAAATTAGATAAATGTTGAAAAAGTTTATTCAAATTCAATTATTGCAACGTAAAAAGAGTGCTCTCAGCCATGTCATTTTCAGCATTAATCTTTTATAACTTAAAATGTATTTCAGATCACAAAAATTCAAAATACAGAAACAGATTGAAAATTATTTTTCCCTTGTATATAAATCAATTTGCTTTAAATCTTTTGTATAATTAGATTTTACAAATGATATTAATCATATGATATTCTCTATGGATCATATTACATGTGTATGTGGTGAACAGATAAATCACAAAACCTTATGGAATGGAATATCTAATCATTTAAGCGCTTCAACTTGATAAATCTATTTTCATCTCACAGGTTCGATAAAATAAAACGTTTCGAATAGTATTTTCTACAAAAAAGCGATCGTATCGTACCATAATTCCGAAACGTAGCATACCGTATCCCACCACTGGTGTTAGTGCATATTCGACGCTGGGAACCCACCAAATCATTTCATCCGAAGTTCGAGTTAAACTGAGCTGTAGTGTCATGTAGCAGAATGTTTCAAATTTTGGTACGTGAATAAATTTTCCATCATGAGTAGCATGACTATTTCGGGATCCTGTCGATGCGCTAATTTAAGGAAGCAACATTTGAAAAGGGTTATTTAAATGAGGATACAACGGCTTCCCAACTTTAAAACAATAATAAATGAATGTCATCTAATAAATCAAAGCAAATTATATTATTAGTGCTGCAACCAAATGAATCAATACATGTGTGAATCACACTTCTATTGATTTTCCATTAAAACTTGGCATTCAAAGCATCTGAAATATTCAGCCACACAAACAAATGAAATCTTTTAATGAATGATTATTGATTTTGGTCCCAAATTCAGAGCATAAAAGTTGACATCAAGACACGCCTGAATTCTTTAGAAATGTGCTCGAAAATTTTAGCTCTTTTTGGGGCTCAAATATATCAAGGCATCTCTATGATGTGTGTGGAGGAGCTCCTTTTGGCGCGCCATGAAAAAATGTAGATAGATGAGAGAACATTTTAAAAAGCCTTTTATTTGACATGACTAAATTTTGAATAAATAAGATGGGGAGAAATACGATAAAATTAAGACAGTAGGTAGAAGCGATTCCAATAAATAATAATCTACACGTCACTTAATTTAAATGAAATACAAGATTTGTCAATGAAGAATTGGAAAGTTGGTTGAGGGAATGGGACATCGCATTATAGAGTTGGATAGGCATTGGTTGACCATATTGAGCAAATTTGGATTTTCTAAAGCAGCAAAAGTTCTTTCTTTATCAGAGAGTTGCTTGTTTATTGCGCTTTCCGACACATGTGAACCAGGAGAAATCTTTACTGAGATCTAAATACAAAATCGCTTATATATGGACTAGTATTATATGCTTGGGTGCATCAAGATTTTCTATAGTGCACATCAAACCGTGAAAGTATACAACGCATATGAGAAACCATAGAAGCAGTGAATACAAGTATTGAAGATTTAAAAAGCATATGGCTCAAGTTAAGAAAATGTCTGAGGATTCGGGTTCGTGGAGCGGGTTGAGCAGCCTTCGCAAAGTTTTGTCATTTTACTTTAGTAATTTGATATTTTGAAATTTCTAGACCAGAAGTCGAGATTGAAAAAGTTTCTTGTCCCTGCTAAGCTTTCGTTAAAATGTAAAGAAAGTGTTGCTTAAACGTCATGTATAAAGTTGAAGGATATAATGGGAAAATAAGTAAAACTTTTATTCAAACAAGGTGAAAACTTTATTAATAAATTCTCTCTTCTCTCGTGTTCACTTAACGAGTTGTTGATTCATCTGAAGAAGACCAGTGTGGTCAAAAATTAATAAAGATTTACTTGTTTTCCGATTAGTTAAAAAGTTCTAAATGTCACTGTGAGCATGCGCTTTGGATGAGTGTTTTCATTACTTAAATCAGTGCTTCTCAACCTTTTTCTTTAACAAAGAACCAAAAACAAACATTGCGGGTAGAGCGCTGCATCAAAAACAAAAAATAAAGAAATTTTGCAAAATTAATAAAATGTAAAAAATCTTTAACCAAGAAAGTAACTACAACAAGAAACTTTTTGAATCAATTAACATTCTACTTCTGGTTTGGAAATTTCAAAATAGCACATCACTAAGGTAAAATTAACCCATTATATAAAACATATTGAATTAATAAAATATAATTCTCATATCATGAAATGTAGTTGTTTCTTTATAACACTAGCACATTCTTTATCTGGCGTACATTAGTAGCAAATGCTTCTTCGCACAGTGCATGCAGTACATTATGGCGATAATAATGTTTTTATTTTTAAAAGATGAATTCTTACCCTCTATAATTATTTGGTTTATTTTAAGAAAACGTTTAAAAAAATTATAGGAAATTTCAATTGCCAGTTTAAAATTGTTTAAAGGTTTATTCAACAGATTTTTTAACGAAAAATTGTAAATAGTATTTTTGGTATTATCAAAATACTTTATTTATAAAAATAGTAGAAATATAAAAGTGAGAATATTTATCACAGAAAGGTAGGCATTTAATTTATATTTGAATAAATTGTGAAATACGTTTTTTTCGTAGCTTTAAGAAATTTTTTTTATATATTCAATTATTATTATCTGCAGGAAGTACGGCCTTTACGCCATTAAAATTCTGAATAAAAGCTATTCCACGTTCAACTGCATCATTTAAAACATTAAGGCTTGTGGCAAAATTGTTTGCTAATTTAACATTTGTCATTTCCCCAATTTTCTGGTTCGTTATTTAAAAATTATAGCGATACGTTTTATAAAATTAAATTTTTTTTGTTATTGCTTGAAATAAAATCTAAAATTGTTTTCGCTTCTATATCTTTCTCTACCAAAATTATTCACAGGACAACGTTTTTCTTTTGGAGTATGCTACAAGAAGAAACCATCGTTTAGATACCAAGGATGACGACTTAATACTTTAAAGTTTTTCGCATTTTTTTCAAAATAGTTGAAGACCATTAAGTTTGCTTCATTTGCATTTTGCTTTTAAATTTAATTGTGATATAAACAAATAGATCTTTAAATATTGCCTCTAGCACCAGGAACATTTATCCGTATTCTTTTAGCTTCTGATACTCAAAGAAATACAGGACAACGTTCTGGAAGAATTCGGCCGCAAGACAATGTTAATATAAATATATTCAGAGGCCGAATCCACCTGCTTCCATTCAATAGTCATCTCTTGGTTGATATTCAAAAAATTGTTCTCTATCAAAAATCACAAGAATAATAAAAATTGTAGAAATTTTTTTTTTCCTTTTTCGCTGGATGGTAAACATTGTGGAAGTGATGTTGTGTTTATACTTTTCCACAATTTGCAAACTTTCCCAAAGATCATTTATTCGGGCTTCATGGCTTCTTTGTCAAAAACATGATTTACAATCAGTTCACGGATATAATGTCTACAAACGAGTGGCAACAATTTTCAATCAAGTTTTTTGCAATTAGAGTGCAAGTTCCACAATTTTGTCTGTGTATTATTATTTGTATCAAATAGAACAAGTGAATAAAAAATTGTAAAACAATTTCTGCTAAATGTGATCATATTTTTTTATTTCAATATTTTTTAGTTTTATTCATCTTTTATTATTTGTTTTTCTAAGATTTGCGCAGCCTAATATATTTAAATTCACCTAACTTTTTGCTTGAACAGTGAAAATTATAGAAGGAAAAAAATTGATTAAGATATATAATATTTTTTCTCATGTGATTTTTTGACACCCTAATGTACATGTGTTAGTAGCGCATGGATATAGAATAGTGTGTAGGGATTAAAATTTGTGTTCAATCCACTCACATTTCCGACTTTAAGTACTCTTTCAAAAAATTGAAGTTTTACAGTTGATCAAACTGTTCAAAAGAGAGTATACTCAAAAAGGGAGGATGTGCCCCTCTTTAAATTCGTAGCGGCCATAGAGCTTATAAAAAAATTCACTAAGTACTATTAATAGAAGAAAAACTTTGCAAAATTGTGACTGCTTCAACATGATTGTACGTCAGCCTAATTTTTGCAAGAGGTTGAGTTTGTTCTCGAATCCACAGGGGCGCGGTTGAAAAGCTCTGACTTAAATCTATAGTCTGCTATTTCGCAAACATACATTGAATGACACTGCTGCAAAATCGCTTAGAGAGAACACTCCGATACTACAAACTGCATTTTTCTGTGCCAATTCCTCCAAGGCGAAGAACGTCTCCCTCCCTTGTGATTGCGTCAACCCAGCACAGGGAAATGCTGTGAATACACTAATTTACAACGCACTGTCAAATTCCTTATCAGCTACGTAAATGTCACGTTTTTATTTAAACTCATAACTAGAATGATTAAACGAAACGATAGATAAGTTCAAAAAATTTCGAAAAAGCAAATACGTTTCGATTTTTTAATTTTATTGCAAAATGTTCACACAGAAAGTGAAAACATTTTTTGGGTATATCAAGAATTAAATTGTGGTTTGAGACATTTCAACGTAGTGTTTTTGAAGAAGGTAAAATAAGTAAAAAACCAAATCATGACAAGTGATATATTTCAGGAGAGTCCCTTTAAATTTTGGAAGAAATAATGAATTGAAATTTCTATTTCAGAAAGGTTTCAAAATTAAAAAAAAAACTCTGCTAAAAATCTTAAAGAGTACGCATAAATAAATTCTCCAGTGAATTGAATTGTTGAAATCTTTGCATCAAATTGCCTTTCATTTAAAAATAAAGCTTGATTATATACTGTTTCTCTGATTTTTATTATTATTATATAACACCTTCACTTTTTATACTAGTGAAAAATAGAATTGGGTTATCATTATCGAATAGCTATGAAGGGGTCTATCGGTAAAAAAGGGCAAGAACCACTGATCAAAAAATGCTTTATTGGAGTTTTGTATTTCCTCATTCAAAATACGCTACTTAATATGGAGTTTGGGGGTAATGATAAGAAAACTTCATTAAAAAATTTAGAAAACTTACAGAAATATTCGACAATGTCATCTTTTTATGCGCAGATTAAAGAACTCTTTTCAAAATCTTCAACAACTCCACATAAAATAGTGTTTATAAAGTTGTATTTTAAAAATGGTTTAAAAACTGGACCTTACAGCCAATTTGTCAAAAAAATAATCTTGTACATGCTTTAAATACACGCCAGAGAAACAAGTTGGACATGCGAAGTTCGAAAAAATCCTATTAATAATATTGAAATTCTCAAACGTTAAAATCTTGTAATAAATGTCTTTAAAAGTTAATACAAAAAAGGAAAAAGCATAAAAAAATCAAAGAGTGTTCAAGGAGTTTTGTAAAGGAATAAATGAGAAACTTGTGAAATTACTTCTACATCATACTTTGACAACCAAATTTGGTAAATAGACTACATTTGAGATTAGGTTAAATTTGCTTTTTGTAAAGTGTCAAAACTATATTTCAAAATTTTTAAGAGAAAGGATGCGCTCAATATAGAAGAATTTTTGGATTCGCTCTTTGAAAGCTGGAAAAAGTGAGGAGTTTCCTGATGTAGGCAGACAGATTATAGGGTTTCACTCACACACTAGTCCATAAAGAAGGAATAGAAAAACATGTCATATATACACACAGTAGTCAAGTATAACTTCGTCTACACAATTTACCCTAACAACATCAGATTAACACGCTTCACCTTACCACTTGCATATGCAAAAAAATGTTATACGCACTGATCAGTTTGCGTAGGCGTATATATTATCCAGTTAACACAATAATTTATACGAATATATAGGATTTGAGGAGTGCACGAAAATGTCTGGGAAAAGGCTTACTCTCGCATGCAAGGGGAGGCAGCGCATCAGCTTGACTTTGATGGCAAGGCCTATGAGCGTGGCCATGCTGCAGTGGGGGATGGTTGGCGTGAAGAGGAGCGTGACGAAAAGGAAGGAGGGCGTGTGCTGGATGTGGACGTCCTGCTCGCACACCACCTTCAGCTCTTCCAGTGTCAAGGGATGCTCGGGGTCGTTGATGTCGCGCACCAGGTCAAAGACTTCGCGAGAATCGAGCGCATCCACTTTGCCGTCGTCGAGTTCATCTTCGTTGAGAAGCCTGTTTCCCTTCTTTTCAAAGATCTCGGGGTTTGCATTTTCAATGCGTGAAGAAGACATTTTCGCTTCAACTTTAAGTAAAACAAACATTTAAAGCATGCAATTAATTCGATTGGCCATTGTGAATCGAAAAAAGGTAGCAAATGATTGCCAAAGATTCTAGAACCTTTCTTTTGATGAGAAAAAGAATAAATTCTAAAAAATCACTACTGTAGTTTTGCCAACTTTTATTCACGATGTTTGTAAACCAAGTCATTATGCATCCTCATCTTAATGCCCAAATTTACAAGTAATGCTTCTTTGCGTATACACGAAGTGCATGCAAAAGCAACTTCGTCGTATTCTTCTATTATTGGCTTTATATCAATTTTTATTCAAAAATATGATTCATCTATTTTATCCAAAAAATTTATAACAGAAAATGCTAGTGTGAACTCATTTTTTATGAATATTAGAAATATATCATAGCTTAACAATGATATATGCTTACTATAATAATTATGGTTTCCTTTGTGGAAACAGTGTCTAATTGTCTAATTGATAATATATTTTTTAATTTAGAGACGCACTAAATTTTGTCTAAGAACATTCTTCTTCGAATATTGAACACATGAAACTGAATCTAAGTGAAAAAAATACATCGTTTTTGTGTTTATTCAAAAAAATACCAAAATATGCTGGGGGTTGAAAATTTAGATCACAACTCATCAGATGTAATTAATTCATCCCTCATTATTGCCATTTACCAGTTATTGAAAGCAACTGCCATAGTCTATCTTTATAGTCTCTATCTCTAGATATGCTAGAACTAGCCTCTAAACAAATGAGCCTATAAATACAAAATCGCTTTGTTAAAAATATTAAATTTATTATATAAATTTACTATTCCATTCCCTAAATTATACGCCACAAATTACATGAAAATGAAATTATTTGTACTAAGTTTGTGTGATAGATAACACTGCCAACTATTCTAAACAATCTTGTTATAAAAAAACTAAAATAAATAAACAAGGATAAAAATTCTATATATTTGATTTCTGGTACTGTCAGACCCGTAGCGCGACTTCAAGTGGACGGGACAAAACTATTTTTGATGGGGTCGGGACTATAAAAAAGTGTATACATTTAAAAATATCAAGGGAGTTTCAGAGGGGTAAAATAAATCACAGGGGACAAAGCCACCTTGCCCTCCCTCTTTATCTACGAGCCTGGTTACAGTAATTAATGGGAATACACATGTTAAGCTTTAAATTATAGAGTTCTTATATTGTTATGTTTTATAAAAAAATATTTGGCCCACTCAAAAATGTATGGACTCTTCTTCAAATTACTGCCTTTATTATTGCTTCCAATCAAATATGCATTATTATAACAAAAAAGTGATGAAAAAAATAGATTTTAAATATTCATTCTAAAACTTAAACTTAAAACAAGAAAAGTAATATGGAAAATCGACTCCCAAGGTAAACAAGTCTTTTAAATACAGTCATTCCTCGTTATTAGCAGGGGTTACATTCTCAAAAACCCCGCGAATGGCTAAAACTGCGAATACTATATTTTGGGACCATTGATTAATCTATGGAGTATCATGGCGTACATCTCCCACTAGTGTGCCTTCACTCTACCTCTATTCACAGTTGAAACATATTTTACTAACGACATATTTCTCTACTCATACTTATATGATTGAAATTTCTTCTATTTATGATCATATCTTGCAATTCTTGCTCTTTCACCTCATTGCTAATATCTAAATTTAATATAAACATAACAAGAAATATTATTTCTAGAAAAAAAACATTTATTCCAATAAAAAAATTTTTTTTTAACAATCAATCTTTAAATGTCTAATTGAACATATCATGTAAAAGATTTTATGAAAAAATAGCATGAATATAAAAAACAATAACACCATAAACAAAGAGTAAATATCTTTTCGACATTTTTTTTCTCGATTATTCTGTAAAAAATGAAATCAAGACTACAGGAAATAACATTTTTAGAAATTTGAATAAGGATTTTGCAAAGTCAAGTACAACAAAGCGATATTTAATCAATAAAAATCCTTCACATGAAATAAAAAGGCAATTACACTTCTTGGCTATACTCAAAATGTTTTTCTTCAGAAAATTATTTGAAAAAATTTAAAAAACCAATTAAAATGTTAATGTCAAAATGAGATTATCTCATAGTAATTAACATTTCATAAAATTCCGAAAGAGCTAATAACAAACGCACAAGAGAATCTATGCAAAGTTAGGGGGAAGGTAGAATTTAAATAAAATTAAAGTTTTATCAAACAGTAAATACAATTCTAGTTGCAAAAACTAAAAAAAGTTGTCGCATTATGAACTATATTTTAACAATTGTGTAATAATATAAGGAAAGGTTGGCTAAGATATAGCTGGAATAAAAGAGTAGGCTCATGAAATAACAAAAAACATTATGGAAATAATCCAGAAAACTTGAAAAAAATAGAATAGAGTTAGAAAAAAATTAAAAGTTACTTAAGCTTTAAGTTATTAATTAAAAAAAAAAAGAAAAAAAGAAGGGAAAAAAAAAAATTTTTATTTTTTTTATTTTTTTAAACACCCCCAAAGCCCCACATTCTTTATATTTTGAAATTCAAAAGCTATTAAAATAAAATTTTGTATGTATGTTAATGTCATATTTTAAGCTCAAAAAAATAAGAGTATAGAAAATTTAAAATTAATTTTTTACTGAGAGTTGTAAATATATTGGAAAAATTGGACAGACATTTTTATAGACTTAATGATTTTATGATGTCTAAGCGACTACAAAAAATCATCAGAAATTTTTTTTTGAGAAAAATATGATTAATTGATTTGACGCAACTTCTAGATCTAAAAGAGATCAGAAAGCTGAGATAGAGCTTTCTATTTATAGATAAGATTGAGTGAATTTCCTGTAACTGGATGATGTCACAGCAAAATAAAGAATAAAATAAGAAAAGTAGGTAGGCAGGAAGATATTTCTAAGAACTATTGGACTTTTCCGTATGCTTACGAAATGCTTGAAAAGGGACAAAGTTTTAATTTAAGAGAATTTTAATGGTTAGGCTTGTGGGTTGATTAAGACTGAGGGACTTTGGAGAGATTGAAATAAAAGAAAATAGTGTAGTTATTTGTGTAGGTTTTCGTTTTATTGGTTTTTTTAAATGTGAGTTGATGTGGTGTAAGAAGTCGTTGGGTTCGGAGATTGCATTGTTGACTCTATGAAAATAATGAGAAAGTTAAGGGCATTGGGGAGATTCGAATATGAAAGTAGTTCGGAGAAATTGGATGGTGGGCGATTGAGAGTTTTCACGGATAGTGAAAGAAATTAAGTTTTTGTGTGGTTGTAGTGAAAGTAAGAAATTAGAAGATGATAAGGTGTTTCGTGTTAATTGCAGTTGAATCTACAAATATTGCTTGGTGATTTTTTATTCGGTAGAAATAGAAGTTGCCAGTGTCCGGATAGCCTTTTGATTAGCGGTCGTGTTGGGAAAAATTTCATTTTCGACCAAATGTCGAGAATTTGGTTTAGATTGTTTATCGTTGAAAGAAATATGAGGGTGAAGATTAGATGAGTTCTTGTCTAAGGTATTGAGTGTAAGATCTAAGTTGAGTGGTATAGATTTCCAGCGTAAATGAGGTAACTGTGTTGTAGGAGTATTTGGAGGTACTTTTTAGCTGGCTTATCTACATAATGTTATTCTAGAATGTATAAGTGAGCTGGGCACAAGTAGAGGTGTATTTCAATGTATGATATTTTATGAGCCTGTAAAAAGGTGTTCTGTGTTGTAATGTCTAAAGGAGACTAGTTTAGGCGTATGTAATCGCAAGCATGTAGAGTCATAGCATTCACCACTGTATATTGGAAGAGAGGGATCGATAGCAGACGTTTTTGAGTAAAAAGGGAAAGGAGAAGAACATCTGAAAAGTGCAAAAGCGTAGGAAGATTTGTTTGTGTTTTTTGAGCTGTCTAGAAATATTCTTATTGAATTTGAATTAAAGTTGGAGTGGATCGTAATTACAAGTTTAGCGATGGATGTGATGAAACAGTTGTGAAGAGAGAAAGGTAATGTTGAGGAGGGGTGAAATAAAGGTAGTGGATTGATTTTAGGTTGGATGAGAATGTTATTGAGTGGAGACAATGATTATGGGAGTAAGGATTTGTAATATATTTAAGAATGAGAAATTGGAGTGTTATGGAAGTAGAAGGATTTAAGATACGAATTTTGTTTAATACGTGACATGATATATTTTTTGGTAACAGTTTGTTTGAGATGAAGTGTTAATGGAAGAGTGAAAAATTCTAAGATTCTATTTGGAGACGTCTTTGCGTGAGGCAGAAACGATGGATTTTATTTAGATAAGTGAGTGATAAGAGGCAGTTTAATGATAGGCCCCATGAAAATATGCCATACTTAATGGTAGGTAGGATGATTGATTTATAAATAAAAAGAAAGTTTGAATACTTACACCCCATTTATAAAATATAATTTTACTATGAAAGAAAAGAGTTGAAGATAGTTTGTCGTATAGGTTTTTGAAGTGGGATGACCATTTGGGGTTTGATTGAAATGTAGCCCTAAACATTTCACCGAGAATGATGTTTGGATGAGAGTATCCAACATGGTTTGATACCATATTAAAAGTTTTTCAATATTTTCAATTAATAAAGAAATTTTCCTAATAAGGTGAGGTTTAAGTAAGATGTCAAATATATTATTAACGGAGGAACTTTCTCTATTTTTACAATTTATAATTGAAATTAGCTATTATAATATAGTAAAGTTCTCCAGCTGAATATAATTTGAATATTTCTAATTTTTTGACTTGTTACATTTTAATGTTTTTTTCAAATAAATTCCCAATATCTTAAATTCAGTATAAGAAAAAATTGAGATCCTAAAAAATTAAATAGCATTTGAGATATAATATATGTCTATGAGATTGATCCGTTAAATAAAAGCTATACTGTCCCTCTAAAATACAACCGAAATGGCTGATAAAATGCACCCCAAGACTTTTTCGCACCAATCTTCTATCTATTTCAAATCCACTTAAAATTAAAAATAATATTAAATTCTTAAAATAAAAGATACACAGATATTTGTTTGAAAAAGCCTGGTAATTGAGTATTGTATATTTTTTTATTACAAACATTTCTCCAGCCACACAATAGTAATTATTTAAATTAAAAATTACTTTGTGATATCAAACTTACTATTATGAAATGTTTGATATTATAATTTCTATAATTGTTATATTTTAAGTATTTTAGAATAGAATCATATCAAATTCGAGAGCTAAAAAAATTTTAAATTTAAATTTAATAAAATCTTCGATTGTGCTCCCTTTTTAGAGGAAAATGAATGTATAATAAAATAATTAAATCAAAAGTGCTAGGTACTTTCAACACTTGCGTTGTGAATGTGGTGTTTAATTCGAAATCGATTTTCTAATGTAATGTAAAATATTTTTTTCCTAACGAAACTAAAAATAACTGTGGGCCTACTGGAGGATATAAGGCTTTAGTAATTCCCCTTACTGATTTTGCTCTTTCCTAAAGCATCACGACTTGTATGGTAGTATTTAACTAGTATTTTTTAAAGTTGGCCCCTATGGTGAATTTATGGATCCGCCAATGGCTGTGGCGCTATCTACATTAGAAAAATTCACAAAGATTGGAGATAGGATTGAACAGCACGTTCTAATTTCATTAGAAATGAAAAAAGTGCTTGAATAAATGATCCGAATAAAATAAAGACTTCTAAACCAAATTTTCTTTATTTTTTTTCACCCAATCTGTTCAGTATTTAAAAATATATTATAAAAAAATTTTTGTTGTGTAATTTGTATTGTTGAAATTTTTTGTTGGAAATCTCTCTCTATTTATGTGAATATGAAATATTTTTTAATTTTTATTTTATTGATATCTAATACTCTCCCAGTGTTACCAGATCTCTGGATTTATCCGTATTTTACGGATTTTTGACTCTTCCAGATTTTTCTACTGATTTTTTTTCTATGGATTTTTCGCTTCGTCGAAAAAAATTTTTGGCTTTAATAAAATCATAAAAAAAAAATTTTTCTCCATTTTATTTTTCTTGGTTTTAACCCTACGCCCCCCCCCCCTTCACTAAAAAATTAATTGTAGAAAATTGGCTGAATCATATCCCTTCAAATTTTGTGACTTTTCCCAAAATCGCTGGCTGCATCTTTTGAAACCATTTTCATGGTAGCTGAATTTTTATCAAAATGGTAGTTGAATTTTATCATGTTCAAAACTGTCAATCAAAATCAAAAATTAAAATTTTTCAGCAAAATTTTGACATTATCTGTACCTAACCTTATAACCTAGGATCTATATTATATAATACCCTGAAAATTTATAATTATATACAGTTTGGAACGCATAACACTTTATATATTTAATTTTTTCAATAATCATGGCTACTTTTTGGAAAATGTCAATCAAAATTTTGATTGATCAAAAATATATCTAATAAAATATACCTTCAAATTTTACATAAAATATATGTTTTTATACTAAATCGGTCATGCTGTTTTCATTTCTGGACTCATTTTTTACATTTAGGATGTGAAAATAACTATAAGTAGTAATCAAATTTGCGTTTTACTTCTGAAAATTGTCTCCAAAAACATTCCTTCACATTTTACATAAAATATATGCGTTATACTAAATCGGCCATGCTGGTTTCATTTCTGGACTCATTTTTTACGTTTAGGATCTGAAAATACCTATAAGTGTTAATCAAATTTGCGGTTTACTTCTAAAAATTATCTCCAGAAACATTCATTCAAATTTTACACTGAAATATATGTGTTATACTAAATCGGCCATGCTGGTTTCATTTCTGAACTCATTTTTTACGTTTAGGATGTGAAAATACCTATAAGTGTTAATCAAATTTGCGGTTTACTTCTAAAAATTGTCTCCAAAAACATTCATTCAAATTTTACAATGAAATATATGTTTTATACCAAATCAACCATGCCTATTTTCATTTCTGAACTCATTTTTCACATTTAGAGGTTTTAAAATATCAGTCAAAATTTGCGGTTTACTTCTAAAAGCTATCTCCAAAAATATTCTCTCAATTTTACATGAAATATTTGTTTTTATACCAAATCGATCATGCTGTTTTCATTTTTGAACTCATTTTTTACATTTAGGATTTGAAAATACCTATAAGTATAAATCCAATTTGCGGTTTACTTCTGAAAATTGTCTCCAAAAATATTCTCTTGAAATATATGTTTTTATAGCAAATCAATCATGCTGTTTTCATTTCTGAACTCATTTTTTACATTTAGGATGTGAAAATACCTATAAGTGTTAATCAAATTTGCGGTTTACTTTTAAAAATTATCTCTAAAAACATTCATTCAAATTTTACAATTAAATATATGTTTTTATACCAAATCAACCATGCTAGTTTCATTTATGGACTCAATTTTTGCAGTTTGAATTTGAAAATACATATAAGTATCAATTAAATTTGCGTTTAGTTCTAAAATTTGTTTTTATAGCAAATAGATCATGATGATTTCATTTCTGAACACAGTTTTCGCATTTAGAGGTTTTACTGCTAGTGTCAATCAAATTTGCAGTTTATGTCTGAAAACTATATCCCAAAATATTCTCTCTAATTTTACATGAAATATATGTTTTTATACCAATTCGACCATGATAATTTTTATTTCTGAAATCATTTTTTGCATTTAGAGGTTTTAAATGTCTGGGGGGGGAACCATTTTTTTTTTTTTTTTATATTTTTTAAAAAAATTTTTTTGAAATTTAAATAAAATATCTTTTTTTTTCCAAAAGGAAGATGGTGGTTTCATTTTTGGACTCAGGTTTGGATTTATGGTTTTAAAATATCTGAAAGCTTGAATCAGATTTGCGGTTTACTTCTAGATACTGTCTTCAAAAATATTTTCAAAAAAATAAAATATCTATTTTATACCAAATCGACTATGCTTATTTTATTTCTGTACTGGATTTTGGATAATACGGTTAAAAAATATCTCGAAGTGGCAATTGAATTAGTAATGTATGCCTGAAAATCAGTTCTGTAAAAAATTTTCATAAAATGGCTGCATATTAGGTATATAGTAAAATTATACTTTTTTTTTGTATATTTTGGCTTATAATACTTTCTACAATCATCTTGAGTATGAAATATTTATTAAAAAAAATAATACGTATTATAAAATCTTTTGAAAATTTGTATGAGAGAAGGAACCAAGTTGAAAACTAATTGAAAAGAGAACATGTGATCAAAACAAATAATTAAAAAAAATATGTATCTTGACTAAATGGAAGATCTACAATGTTCTAATGAACTAGGAAGTGGTTTAATTATATAATATTAGATGCTTCAAAAAAGATTTTGACTGTGAAAAAGAAGTTCCTCTTTTACAAATGAAAAATATTTAAATCTATAGCTTATCATATAGGATTACAGTTAACATTTAGCTAAGATGGGTAGGAAATCTGAAAATTTAGAATAGGTCAGATTTATCAAAAATGGCACAGATGCCAATATGTGAGAATTTAATCACTATCAAGATATTTTTAATTTAAATTGTAATTTTTAAAGTAATTTTTTAGATGAAGAACGTTGACAACTTTTTGTAATTGAACAATCAACATCACGAATGATTCATCAGAAAAAAACCTTTGAAATGAGATTGGTTGACAAATATTCAGGCCTGAGAGGAAAAAAGTAATTTTATCCTTATAAAAAAATTTTCGAACACACATTGAAGAATATAAATTTCTAATGAAAAAAGAGTTACCAAGAAAGGATCATCATAGAATGAATACCAAAATTACATACTGTAAATTATAATATGACGTAGAGATTATACGAGCCGATAACGAATTTGTGGCAAAAACGATGGAGGTCCTATCGAGTTACATAAGTTACTGTAGAATGAAATATTTTGAGGGAATTAAACACCTAAAGTTGGTTTATTAAATAAATCTAGAAAATAATTACCAGAGAAATACAGCAAGTAGAAGTTATTTTGAAGTTTATATATTTGACATTGATTTACCAGATTCATAGATTTTTTGACAGGTTTTATTGATTTCATAAAAAATGAACATCACCATTAAATTCTGCATACTTGAAATGTATAAAAAACTTTAAAAGAATTAAAATTTTAATTTTGACATGGGCTGTCATATTTAAATTATTTTGTCAGGTTTGACTAATATTTATAAAAAAAAAAGGAATATAACCAGTAAACATAGCCTACTTGAAAATGGGTATATGTGTGTAAAATGCCATACACGGTAAACTTCATCACCTCTCTAAACTTTCTATTAAACGTAATTCTCTAATTCAAAAAACCGTTCATGATCCTTTCTTTTTGGGATAAATCAATTTTTTGACAGTTTTGATTGATTTTTATAAAAAATATATTTCCCACTAAATTTCACTTGTTTAAAAATGGGTGTATATGTGTATAAACATTTTATAATTATTTAGATAAAAAGTTTCTTTTTGAGATGAGCTGTCATATGTAAATCACTTTTTTGACAGGTTTGAATGATTTTCATAAAAAATGAATGTCACCACTGAATTCAGCATATTTGAAAATGGGTATACATGTGTAAAAAACTTTATAAACTTATTTAGATAAAAAGTTCCTTTTTGAGATGACCTGTTACATTTAGATCAATTTTTTGACAGGTTTGATTGATTTTCATAAAAAATTAATATCAGAACTGAATTCAGCATATTTGAAAATGGGTATACGTGTGTAAAAAACTTTATATACTTATTTAGATAATAAGTTCCTTTTTGAGATGAGCTGTCACATTTAGATCAATTTTTTGACAGGTTTGACTGATTTTCATAAAAAATGAATATCACAACTGAATTCAGCATATTTGAAAATGGGTATACATGCGTAAAAAACTTTATATAATTATTTAAATAAAAAGTTCCTTTTTGAGATGAGCTGTCAAATATAAATCAATTTTTTGACAGGTTTGATCGATTTTGTTAAAAAATGGACATCACCACTGAATTCAGCATAGTTGAAATATATATGTAACATTAAAAATATTTATAAAAACTTATTAATATCTGAGAAAAATAGGAGGGCACTTTACGCCCCCCCCAGCACTTGAGCGGACAAATTTTGCCCAGCACTAATAGGGTTAAATACTGCTTGATTGATTGATTATTTGTAATGACACAGCTTGTAGATTACATAAAATCCGAAAGCTGGCATTTGAGCTTATATTAATTTGATGGGTAGGATGTTTGTATACATTGTTGTCACAAGAAAGGTAAAAAGGAGAGGTAAGTTAAAGAGAAGGGCATGGGGAGAAAAGCACAAATATACCAATGCTGTTTACAAGGGGGATTCTGAATTAAGATGTTTTCTATGGATTCTATAAGTTTGGAAATTCTATCGATGAGACGAGGCTGAATAAAAATGTCAGATAGCGAGTTGATCCATTTTAAATACCAAAATGTGAGCGCCAATTTTTAAATAAAATATATTTTTTTATATTAAATTACACAAATAAATTTCAATTTAAAATGGTTTTTCAATTTCAAGACTATGTCTGATTCTGAAAGTTAGGTTTCTGAAGTCCTAAAAAACTTAAAACGATAAAATATGATCAAACTTACAAAAAAGAGTAGGAAAAGAAATTAGATTGGCTCAAAGAAGATGGTTTGGAAGGCTCAGCATTTTGTATTTTATGTTCAAAAAAATTTTTGGTTGTAAGTGGTGGAATTAAAGATCTTGAAAAGCATGCCAAAACAGCTCTCCACATGAAAAATGCAAAAAATGTGAAGCTTTCAATCTTTTTATGAAAAAAAAGAAAATGATGATTCCGTGAAAAAAACAGAAGTTATATTTTGCAACTGGCTATTTGAGCATAATTTGCCAACACTCTGTCCAGACTCATCCATCGCCAAAAGTTTTAGATGTAAAAGAACAAAAACAACCTGTATTGTGAAGTCAGCAATGGCACCATATATTGAAAAACAAACCATATCCTCTATGAAAAAAATAACTTTTTCAGTCTCATGATGGATGAGAGCACAGACAGGGGTGACCGTAAACATGCAGCTATTTTGTCTAGAGTATATGATGATTCTACATGTTCAGTTAAAGTAAAGTTTTATGCCTTATTACCATGCCCAAACGCCACCGGTGAAGAGTTGTACCGGATAATGGATCAAAAATTAAAGGCTGATGGGGTGAATTATAACATGCTGATAGGTTGGAACTCTGATGGAGCTTCTGTCATGCTAGGAAATGAAAATTCTGTTGTTTCTCGTCTGAGAAAAATGCCACCATCTTTGTTTGTTATGCATTGTGTTTGTCATGTAGCTCATCTTTGTGCTTGCTATGCATCCAAAGCCCTGCCAAAACATCTTGAGTTGCTTGTGGATATTTACTACTTTTTTCATCGTAGCGGAAAACGAATTGGTGAGTGTAAATTTTAATAATTTTTTCTGGTTTTTTCATTTGAAACCTGATTTTTAAGCTCAGTATGAAGAGTTATAACAATTTGTAGAAGTTGAGCCTCATACTCTACTAAAACCTGGGCAAACAAGATGGCTGTCTCTGAAAATGTGTTCAGAAAGAATAGTTGAGCAGTGGCCAGCATTAATTTCTTTTTTTTTGCTCTCATGATGAGCAAGAAGGCAGTAAAATATTCGATCAATTATAAAACACCTACGAAATACCATAAACAAGTCATACAATATATTTCTTAAAGCAGTCCTACCAATTTTCAACCGGTTCAATGTCTTGTTTCAGGTAAAAATTTGATTATCAAGTTTTTAATGTTAAGATTTTAATTGATTTTACAATTATTACAAGTCGTCAAACCCCAACATTCATACTATTTTCTTCGAAATGGAAGTCACACTCAAATCTTTATTAGCAAGATTTATTACTCCCGAGGAAATTTACGCTAAATCAAATCCAATTCAAGTCTCCACTGAGTTGGAAAAGCAATTGCCAGATGAGGAAGTTTTCATTGGAAGCAAAACTCGCGTTTTTTTAAGAGAAAATGAGGAATACCTTAGTTCGAACGAATTGAATAAATTCATGAGGTATTATTTCTTTCAACTGTTTTTTTTCGTGTTTTCGTGTTTTCGTTGCGGTTGAAAGACTCAAACTTAAACTTCCTTTCAACGATCCAATTCTTAGTCATTTACGAATACTCAATCCTAAAGTGAGACCAAAAGTCACCACTTCTTCAGGTAAGTTTGAAAGTCTTCAAACAATACTCAAATTTTTTGCGTACATTTTGTTTTTTCTTCTTTTTTTAAGTAAATGCTTTATTTGGAAGATTTCCTCATATCGTAAAAACTGATGAAATAGATAAACTGACTGATGAGTTTTTAAATTTTCAATTTTTCAAATTTCCTGTTGGCTTTGAGAATTTTGAGGTTGATCTTTTTTGGGAAAAGCTTGCGAAAGTGCAAACTTCAGATGAAAAATTCACGTTTCCACCTTTATGCAGACTGATATTAGTATTACCACATTCAAATGCCGATTACGAACGCCTCTTTACGTATGGAATTACTTCAAATCTCGTTTTTATTTGCTATATCTTATGTTTTTTCCATTACAGCATGATTAACTTTTTTTCAAACTGATAAAAGGAACCATCTTGATTTAGATACCATCTCAGGCCTATTACACATCAAAACCAATGATCCAGGAGAACCTTGTTATAAATATGAGCCTCCAGAAAGTGTAATCAATCCTACAAGTGTTACCCCTAAGTGAACTTTGTAATCAAGGCAGATGAAGTGCAATCAATATATTGTGTTTTTTAATCATTTTTTTATTATGTTACTTTTTATTTTTATAAATATTGTGTTTTCATTTTTTTATAGTTTAATTCAATTTTTTATTTTGTTTGTTGTTCTTATGTTGATTTTAGAATAAAATATAGTTTTTAGTGATTCACTATATGTAAAAAGGCATTATACTTAAAATTTTTTTTATGTTTTGGGATACTATTACTGAGAGATATGAAAAAATTACCTGAAAAAAATTAAAAAAAATGAAGAAACTTTGACCATCCCAAAATTTTGGTTTCTACCAATTTTTTGAAGCAAGTTTACGGATTTTTGTTAAAATATGCCTGGCAACACTGCTCTCCGCTTTTACTGGCAATTCTCTAATTACTTTGTTTGCTCACTCTCAGCCCATCTCTGCGTCGTTTGTATATTTATACTTTTATATCTTATGTAACCTCCTGCATCACATCTAATACGCTTCGCTTTGACTGGCAATTTTGGAATTTATTTTTCTTCATCTATACGCTCTGCTTTTTAGGCAATTTATCGTTCATTTCACTAGTGATTTTTCTTGCTTCTCACTCGATTGAAATTCTAAGTGCGGATTGTTATTTCTCACTTGATTGTAATTGATTCTTTTTCTATATTCATCTTTTCAGCTGCTCCGCTTTTACTGGCATATAGTTCGTTTCCTTAGTGAACTTTTCTGCGCGGTTTTTATATTTCTCACTTGATTGGAAATGATTCGTTTTCTCATTCATCTCTCATGTGTGACATTTATCACGTCATTACATTTCGCTTTTTCTGGCAATTCTTCAATTACTTACTTGTTTCATTGTTTGCTCACCCAGCTCACTTTTTCTGCGCCGTTTAATATTTTTCCTTTGAATATGAAATTTTCAACTTTAACTCGGACATCAAACTCCTCGGAAGAAGATGAAGTGTATACATCTATTTCAGATTCAGATACCTCAGATCTTTTCAGAAGCGAGAGCTGTCTTGAATGAGTGGATACAGAAGATGTTTACGTTGAACAAAAAACTTCTCTGACATCCCCGGATGGAACACAGTTTTTCTGGGAGCCTCAACAGTCCTCAAGAAGTAGAGCTCAAGCAAGAAATTGTAGAGACGTTTATTCCCGTCCAAGTGAAGCATCAAATGAAGCGAAAAAACTTGAAAGAAATTGAAATTGACTTCTTTTTCGACTCTTCCTTAGTTTCTCGTGTTTTTGAAATGACACGAAAAAAGGCGGATGAAAATTACAAGTAAGCTAGTTTTGTATTTCACTTTTTAAAATATGAAGTAATCTGTAAAGAGGCTAAATAAATATTTATTTGATTTAGGAGGGCAGCTCCCAAGTGGCTAGAGTTAAAAATGTGTTATGAAAAATTTGTTATCAGTGATTTGCTAGCCTATTTCGGATGTCACATTCTTTGGGACAAGCAAAAGACCAAAGAATTGCAAAAAAAGTTTTTTTTTCTAAAGATGCATATCCTTTTTTTGCGCGCTGCAATCGGGAGAAGAATGTTTTTATTTATTCGCTTTGATCACGTTAGAAGTAGAAATCATCTTGATAAAATATCAACTGTAAGGTACATTCATGAAAAATTTTTCGAAAAATGTCATCAATTTTGGAGCCGACTTGATGCAGTAACCATTGATGAACAGTTAGTTTCATGATGGGTCTTTACTCAAAGTTTACGACCCTAAAAAACATGGACATTACGGAATCAAAGTTTACCATCTAAATGATTTTAGTACTTTTTTGGTTGTGAAGCCCTAAATTTATGTTCCGGGAATGTTGGACAAAAACTACTTTTCAAGTTTAGAAATATGTAAGCGCTTGATAGAAAGTAGTGAACTGCTATCGAGTTGTGGTATTTATTTAGATAGATTTTTTACATCGCATGCTTTGGCAGAATGGGCCCTTTCCAAAAATTTGAGAATTTGTGGGACAATGTATCCAATCCCTTGATTTGTGTCTTACATTTTAAAACCAAATTATCTGCGTACACTAAATTTAAATGAAACTGAAAGTAGAATTGTGTATTCAAACTGTTCATCACGTTCCATTTATATCCCCGAGAGACACGCTAAGAAAAATTTTAAAGCACTTTATGTTTTGTTTTCTCAACACAGTAGAACTGTTTCTATTACATTGCATAAAAAAATCCGAAATCTTGATTTCATATAGCAAATATAAAAGTGGAGTAGGTTGTTTCAATAGAATCGCTGGGGATTTTACTTGTTACAAGCCAAGTAGGCGATAGACAGTTGCGGCATTCTCTAACTATTTAGATATAGCAGCATACAATACATGGGTGTTATATAGAGACAATTGTCCTGCATCCTTTCATCAAGGAGGTAGAAAAATCTTTTTGAAGGTTTTATCCTAAAAAACAGCCATATTTCTATGAGCATTCGCGCAAATATAAGCCAAATTTCAGCGCCAACCAAAAACCTTCTTTTTTACTATGGGTTTTCTCCAGCACCACAAACTACAGAAAGTAGCTCTATCTTAGAATGTAGACTTAGACACGAGGTACTAGAAGATGTTCAAATTGTAAAAGTTCATGTGTAAAAAACATTCTTTTCTTGTTTGTTCTTTTTGTTATTCTAATTTGTAATTTTGTAAAATTAATTTATCATTTTAACGTCATTTCTGTTACCTCTATTTCTATTTTTGTTATAATTATAGTTATCAAAAGTTTATTTTTTGATAGATAACTTAGTTTATTTTTTGATGGAAGAATTTAGGAAATTAGACTTTGTTTTTTATTTTGTTAATAAAACCTGTTCCACTTTTTGATCTATAAATTTCAGGATTTTTTTTGAAAATTTATAATATCCTAATTTTGAAATTTCTATTATTTATATACTTTTTTTACAGATCCAGAAATTTCATAAAAATTTTCGGTACTTTCCTGTTATCGCCCCACCACCCCAAAATGTTATAAAACATGTATTAAAGTACACAAATGTATTAAAAAAAACAAGTGAAAAATCTTTTAATCTGTAGGTGGATAAAATTCAAAAAGGTTTTGATTAATGATATATAGTAAGTTTAATGTAGGTTAGGTTAAAACAATACAAGAATATTTATCGTGGTAGAAGAGCGATGGGTGGTAGGGCGATAACAGGAAAGTACCATTTTCAAAAACTTTTTATTTTGTGTTATATTATTTTTTAAGATGGTGTTAAAAATTTCCGAATAATGAGCTTAAAAATAACTTTGATGAAATATAATTTTTGAATTTTCAGATTTTTTCGTTTAAAAAACTTACTTTGTTTTAATCTAAGTTCCAACTGTGAATATATTAAGACATGCGTATCAATTGATCATATTCCCAAAGTCGTCCTCTAAACGCTTTGATACGACAATACTCATTTTTCAAAAAATTGTTTTTTAATAAATCGTGTTGTTTGTCATTTAAATTTGTATCCAATCAAAAGCTAGGATGACCTTGAAATAATTTTCTTTCAGGTATTTTAAGCCTATTAGTTCTGGTAAAGGTAAAGGTACCGTGCGGTGTTTTCATCGAGAAGGCAAAATTGCGACGTTGTATCGAACTATGAGAAAGTAGGCTTGATGCAGGATCGAACCCAAGACCTTAATTTATCGAAACCCAGTTCCTAACCAACTTTACTCACACCCCCTATTAGTCCTGGGCTAAATTTGTCCGCCTAAGTGCTAGTGGACGTGAAGTGCCTCTCCTCTTTTTAGTGTTGCACACGGACACGAAAATTTGGTTCAAACGAACACGAACAAACTCAAGCTATAGTCGAACGGACACGAACAATAACGGACACTAGCGAACATCATATACTAGTGAATCTTACATACGGAGACAGACTCATTCACTCACACGCACACACACACACTCACACAACAAACACATACACACACAAACTCTAAAATGTTGGCATATATAACCAGCATACATTGACAATCACAATGCTGTTTTATTTCACATGTGTTTTTCTATTCATGCAAGGCTGAAGATTGTCATTGAGACCATTTGTCATTTTTCACACCAAACTTCTGCATCGATTAACATCTAACTTTCTTATCGATTTATACCTAAACTAATGAGTATCGTTAAAATAACGAAGCATGAAGAAATAGTTAATCGTTTGTTCGATCCAGAGCGGCAACAAAGACGAGAATTGTGGCAGTTTATCAAAGTTTTGGCTCCAACCGATGAGAAAAAGAAGTGGAAATCTGAAGGAGCTATCGGTGCGTTTTGTTTAAAGTGCCAAAAAACAATCAATTATTCCGTGGGTACTTCAAAGCAAATATTGCGACACATGGAACAAAATCATTCAGAAAATCTGGGCACTAATTCCTCAACAAAAAAGTGCAGCTTCCAACAGCAAACCATTCAAAAAGCGTTCAAGAAATTGAAGCCAGTGAATGAATCATCGGCTCAAAAAGGTCATTTTCTTCTTTTGAAATGGATCGCTAAATCCTACCCTGCCTTTGTCAATTGTTGAAGATGCAGGATTCATTGAATACAGCAATTTTTTAAATTCATTGGAACAAAAATACACGTTGCCTTCTCGTAGAACAATAACAAGGTTGTTGCGCAGTACATTTGCAGATACGCTTTTTATCATCAAGTCCATGATCCAAAAAGAATGTGATTATTATTCACTTACAAGTGATATTTCGACATTAAGAACATCTGAATTCAACTGTACACATGTTAAAAGTATGCTTGGACATTAGATTGCATTTGAATGCGCTCTGTTCATTTATCCAGACGGAAGAAGGTCGTGCAGCTTTTTCAAACTGCGTCAAAATTATACAAATCACACATAAGCAGTGGTTTCCATTAGAAAATGTTTGCTGTATTTTACAACGATTTGATGAAGCAACAGAAGCGTTTTCGAGGGAAAATTATTCGACGTGGTCAGAATGATCAAGATTCATTTGGTACCCACACTGTTTGGTACGAGGATGATGCTGATACGGTAGAAGCATTCCGGAGAGAAGTTTTAAATGAATTCACCAGCCGTTTTCAAGGGTTACAGATTTCGCTGCTCTGGACAATATTGCTGGATCCAAGACTAACAGGGATGAATGGCTTTTTTTATAGAAGAGCGCTGCACCGCAAAAGAAGAGCTTCTAAATCAAATGAAAAGTGCCACACCACAACTTCTTCATGTGGAGAAACATAAGTATCGTGATGATGCCGGTCTTTCAAGGACAAATAACTCCTTGCTTGGAGACATTTTCTCCACACCAGGAAGCGATGAAATGATGAAGGAAGATTGTTCCGATGAAATTGAAGTGGAAAAATATTTATCGCTATGCAAGCAATCAAAAATACTTGATCCGCTTCAATGGTGGAACGCCAATCGCGATACTTTTCCTGTATTGGCTTGGCTGAGTCGAAAGTGCATGTCCGCTGTTTCTACAATATTTCATTTGTCAGTAAATTAGGTATCGCAATAGGACCTTCATCCTTTTTGCTACAAATTCGTTATCGACTGGTAGTCTCTACAACATTTCTTCTATACTTCAAAAAAGTATGTAAATTTTCTATTCATTCTATGATGATCCTTTCTTGGTAGTTCTTCTTAAATCAAACATTTATTTTCTGCAATCTATCTTCGAAAAAACTTTTTAACGATCTATTTTGAACAGATTTTACCCGTTGTCAAACAATTCTGATTAAAGAATCCTTTTGATGATCTTAGGCTTTTTTTAATCAGTATCGTGTATTTTATTATCAAGTGATATAAAGAGATATTCAGCCTGAATATATGTCGACAAATCCCAGTTCAAAATTTTTTTTCTGATCAAATGATTTGTGATGTTTTTTACAAAAATTTCTCCACCTTCTTCATCAAAAAGACTCTCTCTCTTTTTTACACATAAGGAAAAAGATGGACAAATTCAATTTAAATTTAAAATTATCTTATGATAATGAGGAAAATTTCACATATTGACATCTGTGACAGTTTTGATAACTATGACCTATTCTAATTTTCAGGTTTAATACCAATCCTTAGTGAAATGATAATTGTAATCTTAGCTGATAAGCTATAGGTTTAAAGATTTTTTATTTGCAAAAGAAGAACTTTTTTCACGGTCAAAATCTTTTTTGAAGAATCTAATATTAAACTGGCAGATGGCCTAGTGGTAGGAGCGCGGAGGGTTGATCCAGATGGTCTGGGTTCGATTCTTGATCGTGACTATCATCACCATCTCTCCAGCTATCGAAGATTATTTTTCCCTATGGATAAGATATCAACAAATAAAAAAAGAGGAACTTTTTTCACGGTCAAAATCTTTTTTGAAGAACGTAATATTAAATCATTTTCTAGTTCATTGGAACATGGTAGCCTCCATTTAAAATTTATACTTATACTTTTTTTAAATATTTCTTTTGATCGCACGTTCTCTTTTTAATTTGTTTTCAGGTTGAGCTTATCAGCCAAAATGAAGTACAGTAATAAAATGCGTATAGTCGATTTGGTATGAAAACAGATATTTTATTTAAGATTTTGAAAATATTTTTCGAGACAATTTTTTAGACGTAAACCACAAATTTCATTGAAGCTTTCAGATATTTTCAAACCCTAAATGGAAATCTGAATTCAAAAATGAAACCAGAATCTTCATTTTCCCATAAAAACAGATATTTTATTTAAATTTCTGTAGCCATTATATGTGAACCGCACATTTGGTTGTCGCTTGCAGATATTTTAAAACCTGTAAATTCAAAAACTGACTTCAGAAATAATACTAGTATAGATTTAAAAACATATATTTGATATAAAATTAATGAGAATATTTTTGGAAATTTTGAGATGTAAACCCGCAAATTTGATTGACAGTCAGATATTCTAAAACATCTAATGCAAAACTCCAGAAATGAAGCTAAACGATTTGGTATAAAACATATATTTCAGGTAAAATACGAATGAATGTTTTTGGAGACAAGTTTTAGAAGTAGACTACAAATTTGATTTACACTTATAGGTATTTTCAAATCCTAAATTCAAAAACTAAGTCCAGAAATGAAACCTGCATGGCCGATTTAGTATAAAATAATATATATTTTATTTGATATATTTTTCATCAATCAAAATTTTGATTGACATTTTCTAAAAAGAAGGCCATGATTATTTAAAAGTTTAAATATATAAAGTGTTATGCTTTCAAAACTGCATATAAATATTTTAAAGGGTATATCTAATATAGATCCTAAGTAATAAGGTTAGCTAAAGATAATGTCACAATTTTGTTGAAATTTTTGAATTTGATTGACAGTTTTTGACATTCGAGGGTCATTCAACCACTATGAAAATGGTACCAAAAGATGCAGCTAACAATTTCACCCAAATATGAAGCGATATAATTCAGCCAATTAGGTACAATTAATTCCTCCTTCCCTCCACTAATGATGTTAAGAGTTCTTTATTTTTATATTTGTATCAAGACTGATTTATTATAAAATAAGACAGGAAATCCTTGAATTATTTATATTGAAATTTAAAATTTTGTTCTATATACAGTTATATTTAGTTTTTAAAGTTTTATCAGCTCTGTATTAGGCTGAAGAGTAGTTAAAGGCGGTGTTGAGCCTCGATGGTTGTCAGGGTGTACCTCTCAGCTTAACAGTTGAAGGTAAGGGATTCGATCACCAAGGCCCGCGACATTTAACCGCAATTATTGAATTAACAATTACAATTAACTGTGATAACCATCTTACATTTCAAGCTACGTGTCAGGTGTCGAAACCTTTGCGTTTTATGGGGGCGTGAGTAAGGTTGGTTAGGTACTGGGTTTCAATAGCTCAAGGTCTTGGGTTCGATCCCGCATCAAGCCTACTTCCCTCATAGTTCGATACAAGCAGTGTATTTGTGACTTCTCGATGAAAACACCCACGGTACCTTTACCTTTACTTTATAATCTGTGTCATCTCCAACCTACAGGAACGGTGTAATGTAAATTACCACTTAAGACTAGCATAATGATGATCAATCAATCAATATTTTTCCATTTACTGTTTTGTTGTAGCCTCTAGAATTTAGGATATTTTTTGAATATAATTAAATAATTTTTCGATTTTTTAGATTTTATTTTTAGAAAACATACTTTGAACAGTACACTTTTGCTTGATCCGATATTTTTACATTGGAACGCAAGCGACGAGACGTATTTTAGTCATATGAAAATGGCATTGATAAAGAAATAAGTTTTTTGTTGCGATGAAGAGAAAGTTCTTATGAAAGCAATGAAGACGACTTTTTTTATAGGCACCAGTATAATCCTATGTGCAAAACATTTCAATGAAAGTTTTACCAGGGTTGTAACAATGAGTTTAAATTGTTAATAAATAATGAATTAAAAATTAATTGCGAAGAAGAGATAATTATGAGGGCATCATTGGCGAATATTTAACATACTTCATCCATAAAATTAATTATAATAATTTAGATGCAAAGTTTGCAAACATTAAAATATATATTATAAAAATATTCATTCGGAATCGAATAATCATATTCTCAAACTTATTACTAACTTGAAATGCAGAAGAGTAAGCGACTTAATCCCTATATTACAAGAAGTAAAAAGAGATCAAGCTTTGCCCCATTCATTATTTTATCATACAATTGCGAATCGGTTAGATTAGTTAGCTGGTAAGCCAAAAAATACATAGAAAAACCCTGTCAGACTACTTATATAAGTGCTGAAAAGTTACTTTAATAAAGATCAATCAATCAATCAATCTTTATGCTTTTCTATTAAACATTTATTTTTTAGAGATGATGCATCTGTGGGGAGACAAAAAATAAGATTATTTTGGAGTAATTAAACAAGTTTACTTTTATTTATTTATAAAAAAAACCCATAATTAACCTCATAAATTAATATACTTTTTTCAGTGTTTCTTATAACAACGGTAGAATTTAGTTTTTTCCATTTTAAAAATATCATAGTTAAAGAAATAAATTTATATTTTTTACTTTTTAAGGAGTCAGTATAATTCGGAAAATGGAGGCTGGACAAACATAATAAGATAAAATTTAAATGATCATTAAAAGTCTTCCAAAGGTGCTGGTAAAAAAATAATAAACAGCCAACATTAAAAAAGTCATTTACGATGATTTCTAAAAAAAGATTGGCATCACATGAAAAGACTAAATCCCAAATAAACGATTCTGTACTCATTCAATTTGGTGGCTTAAGTGCCAGCAAGAACTTGCTTTGATCAAAAGATCTCCTGTCCAGATTTTGTTTTTTAAAGGCAAACTATGAACCTCTTCTGAACATCTTTCTTTATTAGCTGAAGTTGTAAGAAATGAAGCATTCAAAGATACAATTGGAAAGCCTTGCAGTGTTATTTTAGATGCTTCAAATGATATCTCTAGGAAAAGAACTTTATGCGTTTTGATTAATACTCGTGTTTATGGTAGCCAGTTTCTTGGCATTGTTGAAATTGACTATGGAACACTGCTCTAACTTTTGCCAATTCTACTTTTGATTTATTGTGTAAACATGGTTTCGATCTCTCTCCGTGTGTTTGTATTGGCTGAGATGGAACAAGTGCAATGGAAGGAAAAAATAACAGGATGCTAAACATTTCTCTGATATGATAAGGTCAGAGAGAGGGCTTAAATGTTAAAAGTGTGTTCTGTATCATGTGCATTGCACATCTCATCGATCGCCGTGCACTTGCTTTAGATGACGTGTATAAATGTTCTGCGAGTTAAAGATTTTCTTCAAGAAGTTGATGGGTTATGTAGATTGTAGAGCATCTTATCCTTTCTTTTCCAGAAGTAGCACCAACAGAATTGAGTACAGCAAACTATGTAAAATTTGTATAGAAAACAAGATTGCAGGCATCATTGATTTTATCGATAATTATCAAAATATAAAATTAAAATAATAAATTATTATCAAATTCGATACTTCATTTGGTAATTATTTTTATCAGATTTGTTGAATAAAACAGACAACAGGAAACAACTATAGAAAGTAAAAAATAGATTAATGAAAAATCGCCTTTTGCCTATTTAATTTTTTCCGATTTTTGATTTTTAACCCATTAGTGCCCAGCTTAATAAAAAGTATGGAAAAAAGTGTTTAAACTTGTGAAGTAGACTAGTTTTATATTTAATTGAACTAAAATAACAAAAATTTAGACATCAAAACTTAAATAAGAAAGACACAGGATGTTCCTGTAGAGGAACAATGGGCACATGCATACATTATTATTAAAAAGATAGAAATTATGGTTTTGATAACCTACTTTACGTAACACACTAATCTTCAATTTATCAAAAATGACACAAGTGTTTTGCAAGCACATCAATCACTTTGTTTGCTCTCCTTTATACAAATTATTTTTTCCTCTTCATTACTTTGATTTTGTTTCATTATCCTCGCAATGTCTTACTCTGAAAGTGATAATAACAATGAAAATGAAGAGATCGTTTCAATGCTCTTTCAGAAGCTATTGATACCGTATTAGAGTGTGACGATGAAAATGATACAAGTATAGAAATTCTACCACCTGAAACAGGTGATGGAATTTTGACTGACTTGGAGGAAGATGATAATGATTCAACAACAAAACTTTTACCAAACGATGTTTCAGGCAGACTGGATGTTTTTTTGACTCCTAAAAACAAATGTGAAAGTCTCTCGTCATGTTCTAATAAAGTGAAGGAAGAACTACCTAAATGGAAAAAATCAAAATATTTAGAGCCACTTAGACATGAAAGCATGACTCCCATAAAGTTTAAAAATTCTGAATTGAAAGACAAATCACCAGCTGAGCTGTTCAAGTTGTTTTATAATAATGATATATTGAAAATGATATTGGAAGAATCAAATAGATATGCTGCACAGAAAAATCATGTATTGGATGTGAATGAAATGGAGCTACACAAGTTTATTGGGATAGTTTTGTTGACAGGCTACAACACCAGACCTCGTCAGAGAATGTATGGGAAGAAAGATGATGATGTTTGTTGTGAACTTGTAGCAAAACAGATGTCAAAAACAGATTCGAAGAGATAAAAGCATACACCCATTTTGCAGATAATGAAAATTTAGAAAAAAATAATAAACTTTCGAAAATTCAAAAGTTACAGAACCTTTTGAACAAGGCTTTACAACAGTTTGGCGTTTTCAGCGAAAAACTTTGCATTGACGAGCAGATGGTACCTTTTTTTGGAAAACATTCCACTAAAATGTTTTTGAAAGGAAAGCCAATCAAATTTGGGTTCAAAAATAGGGTCCTTGCTTCATCAACAGGTTCCTTATTCTTTTTGTTTTGAAACATACGCCGGTTCTTCGAGCAATCCCAAGTTTCATAGCTTGGGAAGAAATGTTGTTATAAATCTCACAAGTTATTGAAAATCCTTCTTCCCATTATCTTTTTTTCGAAAACTTTTTCAATTTATATGATCTTTTAAAAGAATTTAAAAGAAAAGGATTTAAAGCAATTGGTACTCTTAGAGAAAACCGTATCAAAAATTGCCCACTGATACCATCAAAAAATTAACAGAAATGAAGATAGAGGTTTTTATGATTGTTATAGTGATGGAGATGTTGCCATTGTACAATGGAAAGATACCAAAGTTGTATTGATTGGATCAAACTATCTTACAATCGATCCAATATTTGCAACAAAAAGATACAGCAAGAAAATGAAAAAAAGAGTAGAAATTTCTCAGCCAGATCGTCCTTTAGTCAATACCGCCCAATTATCAAATCCAAAAAGTGGTATTGGCCACTTTTTATAAACACACTTAGTATTGCAACTGTAGCAGCTTGGAGACTCTACGTTGAACTTGATTGCTTTCCAAATAAAGACCTTTTAACATTCACTCGGGATATAGTCATGAGTTATTCACTAAAACGAGAAATCACAATACATCAGGGCCAAGTGGAAGAAGATTGACTACCTTGAAAGTTGGTTTACATCATCCAATTTCAGCGAAAAGCCAAGGAAGATGCATGCTATGTAAAAAAAATACAGTAAAAATGTGTGCTACTTGTAACGTTAGATTGCATCCTAATTGTTTTTTCAATTATCATAACAAATAGTTAAGTTTCTCATTTTTATACTTTCCAAGTGTGATAACTATAGACAAATTTCCATATATGCCCAATGTTCCTCTAGATGAGCATGATAGATTTTCACAATTCTATAAGATAAAAAATGAAGACAAATGTTTTTCCGTTGTAATTTTAGAAAAATACTTTATTTAAAATGTTTTCTTACATATGGTTTTATAAGATGAATGTTATACACAAATATAGAGAGGTTTCTGAATGTTAAACTTGAAATAAAAAAAATTATGAAGTTTGTAGTTGAAAAAAATCATATGTCAGAATATTTTTTTGATTTTCCTTTAATAAAATGTTATAAATCCTTTTTGTATTTTAATATGAAACTCTCAATTTTTTTGAGCGTGGTGCTTGAATGTGAAAAAAATTAACCTAAAAAATTGTTCCTCTAGAGCAGGGATCGGCAAACTTTTTTTACGCGTCGACCCCTTCATAGAACATTTGTCTTCACATCGACCCCCACCCCACATAGAAATGCTTCATAAAAACATTAATCAATGTCAACAATTAAGAGAGAAATAGAAACCAAAAATGTTTCATATATCCTGCACTATACAATGTGCTAAACTATATTTTAAAAGAAAAAGGAGATTTATTACTACTATAAAGTAAAAAAAGCATAGAACAATTTGGTAAGTTTTTCTATCTTATCGACCCCTAAATATCTGTTATGGACCCCCAGAGGTCGATATCGACCACTTTGCCGACCCCTGCTCTAGAGTCTAGAGGGACATTGGGCACTAATGGTTCAACACTTTTCACTTCATTTATTTTCCAAATTTATGAATTCTATATTTTTTTTTGCTTTGAGTCAATCAGCGCATGATCATTCCGTTTTGACGGTTATTTTTTCTTAAAAATTTTATTTAAAAGTAAATTTTATTTTTTTGTCATCATCTTATCATTGATCTATAAATAGAATAACTAACAAGATAATTTAGAGATGTTTGAAATTTAATGATTAGAGAATATTTCTTGACGATCACATTTATAATATGGATAATTACAAGGTTTTCTGGATTTATCACTTCATGGCCAGTCAAAATTTTTCACTAAATCCAGGGTCTGTAATTTTTACGCCTGCACCCCAGACATATACAGAAAGATACACATTTATGGAAAAGATAGACTGCTCATATGAGAATTTGGTATTTCTCTTTTTGCTGTTAATGAACTAAATTTCAATGTGTAATCATATGCTTTCTTTTTAAAGTGAATTTCATATAAGAAAAGAAAAGGATTTTCAGTTCTTGTGATACTAGACCTCAAAATACCGAGCATGACCACCATTGCGATTGAAGGTGTCTTAATAATACCGACCATGTTCCAGCATCGCCTTGTGCAAAAAAAGAAAAAAAGCCGTAAAATATGGATGATTCCAAGCCGTGATTGTAAATGAGTGAATAAACAGAATCACCTTGAAAACAAAAGAATTAATTGGATTTCGAAGATGGAGTTTGCTTTAAAACATTTTCCCAGAAGAGATGGCAGTGAATGCTGCATTGTAGAGAGAGGACTTGTTTGTTTGCACAACAGCGACAGCAACAAAGCCACTCCCACAACTACTCTTTAACGCTCATAAGTCGGGACATTGTTGGTAAATATAGGTGAGTTGCATTTTATACCACAACGTCACAGATGTTTATTTAATGGATTAAGGGATTCTCGCCTTATTACAAATCCATTGTTTACTCTGAAAAGTCTTCTTTGTTTCTGCTTAACGTTCAAATCCTCACACTTCATCGCACCACAACTCTTAGTTACTTATTTGCCAAAAATTAAAACTCATTTTGCCTTTTTATAAAGTAAGTAAATTTAGGCATTCAAACTTTAATTTATTACAGTAATACTTTCTCCAAACTCTAACGATTTCAAAGAATTTTTTGATCCTCTATAATTTAACCTAAAAGGGATTGTGCCACCAATCTAGTTTCTTCTAATTAAAAAAATTTATGACTTTTTTGCTTACAAATTAATTATTTATAGTTCGATTTATTGATGAATTTGAGGATAAATAAATATTTACTTTTTTATTCACTTTATTTTGTTAGATGTGAGGCGTATTCTTCAAAAGCCCAAACCTAGGACCTGTGTTCTTAAAATTGGGTAATTGGAAAATCCATTTTTTCAAAAGCTGCGAAATATATTTTATATTATATATCTCGAAAAAGTTTTTCCTTTTATAACTTCAGTAGAGGTAGACTTGAAAAATATTTTTAAAATAATTTCCTTTTCATCTTAACACTGCTTTCATTGATTCAAAAAAGCATTTGTGTATCTACTCTGAGGTTTAGACGCGGGATTCGTCTAAAATATACTAGAGAAGATACAAAATTTAAAAGTTTCAATTTTTAGAAATACATTTTAAAAATGACATTACACTCATTGAAAGTAAAATCGCTAAAAAAAAACTATAACTAAAGATGTTTAGATTAGAAGTCCATTTTTTTAATCCGTATTTAAAAGCACAGCGATTTTTAAACGCTTTGTCTCCCTATTTTTATCATGCCAAATGAAATGCGGAGCCAAGATCATCTCAGGAGCTTAGAGCTGTGTTTGACAACAGGTATGAAGCAGCCACATCTGTGCCCAGAAAGAGCCTTGAATTGAACTGAAAAATGTAAAAATATTAGGGGGCGAGACAGACAGACTAATAAAGAGAGAAAGCGTTTTAGCTATATTTTACTTTGGAATCAAGGTATGTGTCTTCGTTTTTTGTATTAGAGTGGATGAAACTTCGTCCTTGAATAGATAAGTGAGCGATTTTCTTATAACTTTTGAATAAAAAATTGAATATGGCAATAGAAGACGTTGTGTGAAAGTGCTTTTAAGTACGTGTATACTTGAAATGGCGCCGCGTGCATAAGAACGCCCTCTTTCCTTCCTTCTGTATGAAATACTTGCTGATAACGTTTCTCTTCTTTTCAACCTAACAGATATAGACATAGAAGTTTATCGCAGACAAAGAATACGTTTATTTGCCGAACTGCAATTTATATAAAGACGAAGAAGAGGTAAAAACTTATAACAGTCATATTTTGTATAGCAGGATCTTAGTAAATATTATTATGGACTAAAAGATTAATACATTTTTCGTGAAGAAGAGATTGTAGTGGTGTACTCCTAATTACTTCTTCTTTCTCATACACACTGTTGGTTTATTTTTAAATATTACAGGTTGTGAGTTAGCTGTCTAGAAGGCTTTTAATTAACTAGTTCAATGGTTAAGCACTTTTTTTAGCTATTTTTTTTGTTTGATTTCAAATCCTTTTATTTGTTTATTTATTAATATTTATTGGTATCGTTGATCTGTTTTCTTTCTTATTTTAACACTTTAAGGCATTTTACTTTGAATTAATGAAGAATTACACTTACTAGAGCAGTGGTTCCCAATCTTTTTTATCCCGTTCCTCTTTTTCAGTGACTTTTTTACCTGTGAACCTCTACAACTGAATAGTTTGAGCTAACAAAATTAATCAAAGATTTTTATGCAAAAAATGATTGTAGTCATCTGATTAAATCGTATGCTTATTCATATGAAATCAGAGAAATCGTAAAGCCTGGCATAAAATGTGAATAAAATTTTTTTTCAATTAAAATATACATTTTTCAAAAATATTGTAACTAATAAAAAGGATATATAAACATTCAAAATATGAAACTTTAAAAAAGGGAATAAAATATTTATTTAAAAAAGCTCTAAATATATATATTTATATTGATTTGGAAAATAGATATTAAAGGAGATTCCTCATAAGTAGTTTGAAGTAGAATTTCCATGGACTAGAGCATTTTAGCCGGTGAATGTCAACTGAACAGATGTGTAAATAGGCCAATACACTTAAACATGAACATCGGCGACACAATAAATAATGATGTTCAGCCACTTTTTGGAATAGAAAAACATGTATTGAATTTAAGGCATTGTAATTCGTTGTCAATAAACTGTCAATCATAATTCGTCAGTGCTACAAGGAACAAACTTGAAAATCTCACTTCATTATTGTATTTAATCTTGTTAAGCAAGAAAATGTCTCAATACTTAACACGATTCCCTAATGTAAGCCAAAGTGTCAAAGTTTTATACAAGAGTATATACAGCAAAATCATTTTTCGGTAATAATTTATAGATTTTTCATTTTCTATCTTTTAAGTCAACAGATATCATAATGCATACTGACCAACTTCTTTTAACAAACAGCCTAATTGTATCATGCTTATCTTCAGATGAAACCGTTCACCCTAGTATAAGGGGAAGAAGATTTATTTTCAATTTTTGATAATTAATATTCTGCTTGATTAATACTAAGAAAAAAGTTTATTGCCAATGGAGATCTCTTTGAAAGATTTATGCATTTTCTCCTAAAATTAAACTGGAAATACGTCACTTATTGAAAATGGGCATGCTCTCAAAAATGAATATTGTACTAAAAGATGGCAAATATAAAGAACATAAGTATCTTGCGATTACTAAGCCTTTATAAGTGTAGCTAATCCTTAGTATAATAATGGCAGTGATAGTTATTGTCTTTAAAATAACTTTTCCACCAGATTAAGTGAAGTTTACTCGAAAGTTGGAAATATAAATAGGCATACTGCTTTACCAGCGGATTTTTAACCTCATTTTTGGGGCCAGTTTATTCAACGCCCACAAGTTTAAACATGTATCCTTGAATGAATTTATCATTATCATAAAAATATATAATATTATTGCATATAAAATCCATCAAAAAGAATTTAAGGGTAGTGTTCTAATAAATTTTAGCACAAAAAGTAACTAAACACTTTGTTTCGTAAATTTTCTCAATTGTAACACTTCATGCAAAATTTAATTAGAAAGCAGAGATCCTTAAATTTTTTTTATCTAAATCTTCCCTTTTTAGTGAGGGCCATTCCTTTTCAAAAATAGAAGAATTTTTTATATATTTGGAAACAGGTATTATAATTTTTTATATTTTCTATCGCATCTTATTAAGAAAAAACTATTGTAAAAAAAGTATACCTTGTAAAAAACTACAATTTTAAAATAAATCAAAAGAATAAGCAAAGATAAATCTGTCTGAAGCGAATTGGAGATAAAGAAAATACTTTTAAAATTATATCGTAACATTTTAAATTTTGAAAATATCAAAAATGGCCTAAATTTAGAGTTTTACTGAAGTTCAAAAATTGCACAAAAGAAAGAAGTGTTTTCTTGATTGAATTTGATGAAAGTGTTCAAAGAATTTATGGAGGACGCCAAATTGACCTATTTTAAGATTTTTTATTGACAGATAACATCTAAATGGAAAATATACACATCAGCTTCAGTATTGGGGACCTCGGCCTACACGCAACACAAATTGTGGTGCATGACGTTTAGTACCGAAGACATTTCGCAACCGGTTTTGGACGTTTGGCGCCCAGATTTAAATTCTAAACTAATCGATTGCTTATTACTTTCAAGGATTTTTTAAATAAGCAGTCGATATTTATAAAAATATGATTGAACTTCAATTTGGTATACAAGTTCTATTCTGCCTTCTTAAAATTTCTTACAGGTTAATTTAGACGAAATTTAGGCTTTTGTGTTGTGACTGTGAGTAGTCATTTTTTCCCTCCTAAATTTCAATCTGACTTGATATTTTAACAAGAACTCGCTTTAAAATTTTCCGAATCTTCAAGAACGGAACTTATCGTCAGTTCCGAATCGCAACCCGTGAATTGCATGATGTCTAGAGGCTATAGACCTTAAAATTGTGTCTAAGATTTAAACACTTTTTAAAGCATTTAACTTTTTTGTGTTTAAAATATATTCAGAATCTAAAGACATTTTTCACACTGTAGAAGTAGTTAAAATAAAATAGTAAATTTACGTATTTGTTCAGGTTAAAACATTTTTTTTAAGTTTTGTACCCTATTTTATTTATCTTGATTCCTTCGTGCTTAGTAAACCAATATTTTGTAGGCATTTTAAGAGACTACCTGGTAGTTAACTTTCAATCGAATGGCTGACAATTCTTTAAAATTTAACATGAAGTTGCTAGAAAAAAATCACTTGGAAAAACATGAGAAATACGAAACATACTTCATATTACGCCTATAAAGACTTCTAGCGAAAATCATTTAAACTGAAAATGTAGTGTGTTCATAAAGTTTGGAATTAGAGTTTTATGAAATCTATCAAGGTATAAAAATAAAACAAGGAAGTAAGAATTTATCGATAAAGAAAGAAGATAAATCATATGGGTAAATTGATTTCTTCGAAAAAATGTAAAAGATAAAAAAGGACAACACCAAAGATAGGGCTTTTTTAAGCGCCATTCATAACACTGTGTAAGGATGGGGAGGGATAAGAAAGCCTAAAACTATAAATTATACACCAAAATATTGAAGAAAATGAATGAATAAAAATATTTAGTTACAAAATCTTTTTGTCACGAAAAGTCTAGTAATACAACTCATTATGAAGTGTCTTATCTTTGAGAATATTTGCTATAAACTTTCAAGTAATAAATATTTTGTGTACGAATGTTAAAAAAGTAGTGAATTCTATTTTTTTTTATACGAATTTTGGATAAAAATTTGCCACGGAATTTCTTAGATAGGAAATGTCTTGGCTATGAATTGCTTGCGAAATTTGATTGGTTGTTTCATTTCAAAATTTAAGATAGAATAGCAAAAAATATTGTGTAAATGGGCGAGTTTATAAGCACTTGAGCTTTACAAAATTGATTCATCTCACTGACTTTAAACCATATTGACGAACACAAATTTAAAAACTAATCTTGTGCTTTCTTTTCAATTTAAAACGTATATATTTAAAGCAGCTGATTTTCAAACATTTAGAGCCGCGTTTCTCAACCTTTTTTTACTCATGGACCCCCTTTCACTTCTTTTTTTCTTGGTGGACCCCTTCATAAAAATTGGACAAAAAATATTTATTTTAATATTTGTCATTAATATAATTTTTGAAGTTATGATAAAGAAAATAGTATATACTTAGAATTCATATTGAAATGAAAGCAAATCTAATGCAACAATTTTTATAATAAAAAAAGAAAGACATTTAATGAGATCTCTATGGTTGGCGCTGCACAACGAGTTTCTTTATATCTGGTTGCATTGAAGTTAATGCTAGTGGTAAGGTTATACCTCTTTACGATGTCAAGTCTATTGCGAAAAACCGTTATGAGCTGGTTTTCTTCATGGACCACCGAAATATCATTGTGGACCCCCAATTTATAATATTTCGCCTGTGGACCCCCTGAATTATTATATGGACCCGTAGAGTTCATGTGGCCCCCGGTTGAGAAACCCTGACTTAAACACACACTGAGCAGAGAAGGGTGACTTGTATACATTTTATTTGCTCGTAATGCTCTATTAAATTTTATTAACAAGAGAACTACCAACAGGATCAATTTGCCTTTTTCAATTAAAACAGTTAAATTTCTCGCTTTATTATATTTTGTACATGAAAGAGCAATGAACCTTTTAAATTTATGAATTAGGAGTGAAATCATATATTTTTCTTGAAATGAGTGAAATCATAAGTCGACTTTCACTAATTCCGAATGCTTGGGATTCGGCTTTTCCGAATGAGTGATTTTTTCGGATAATGTTTCTTATTTTAATTTAAAAAATCACCCTTTGCTTACTCGATTTCTCTCACTATAAACTTGACTCAAACTAAAATTCAATGTCAAATGTCTCTTTACTAAAAGTACCAGAAAAAAATTATTGCACATGGGAATTTGAAAGTTAGTTTTCAGATGTACTGATTCTAAGGGGTGTAGACAATTTTTGGACATTTCTTTTAAACTTATTGTTTTAGGTGCTTTGGTCTTTCTTTAATTACTTTTTCTTGCAAGATTAAAAGACTCATTAGTTCTTCTTCATTTATGAAACCTTTTTCTAAACCTTCAAGAATCTCAGTTGTTAATTGAATCAATCATTCAATAATTTTAGTAAATTAAAGATATCCTGGATAATCAAAGTGCTGGATTAACGAAAGTCCGGTTTAGAGGTAGTCAACTGAACTAATAAGAAGTTATTAAATTTAATATTCGGGAGATTAGCTTGAAAATGATTCGCGGACAATTGTAAAATTTGATTCAATTGTTCTTTTACCATCAACCCATTTTACTCTTTTTTTACTGCTATAATTTTTTGATTTTGAGCAGTTTTTGTAGAATTAGTTTGTGGTATGTATTTTTTATGTCTCCTTTGCATAACTCTTCCTGATTAATTTAATAGCATATAAATGGGAGATAGTTGGTGTCACATGACGGCTTTAGTATTAAAAGTTATATGTACTTTTTGGATAAATGTCTAGGTTCAGAAGTTAAATCCATACTACAGACAAAAAAATATTCAAAATTATAATATAATGTGGGATAGGATTGGAAAAAAAAGTTTCGCATTTTAGAAATCTCTCTCTTCCCCAATTCCCACTTGGTTTCCAGAAAGGGATTTCGCTCAATCGAAGTGGCAGAGGTAAAATATGAGTCATTCTTCCATTATCTATTAATAATGATTGATGTTTGAATCTGTTTACGCCTTTGACGCGCTTGGAGTTTGTTCTAAAATCGCAGGACATAACTTATTTTTATAAAAAAGTTCTTGAATCCTTGATTTAAAAATTTATCGGAAATCGCGTGTATTACAAGACTTTTTTTTAGAATTTTTTATATATAAAATCGATATATACTATCAAATTGAAGAAGGAAAATAGTACATATAAACGTCGATTCCCTTAAATTTACCAGAAGCTACAATTATGGACACACTTCATAAATTTTGGGTTTAATCATAACGATAGATAAAAAGGATAATTTTAAGAACAAGATCTCTTTCATTTTCTGCCAAAAAATCAACTGAAATTGAAAATTTATTTGAAAATTTGGAAAAATTGTCAGCTGACTCAAAAAAACATTTTTTAAACTGATTGACTTTTTATCTCAAAATTAAGATCCTGATTTAGTGAAAAATCATTGACTGACTCTCTTTTTTAAAAAAAATCTCCTATAAGAGTTTAATATATAGAAAGGTTTAATAATTTTCTTTTATTTCAATTTAACTATCACTAATCCCGCATCATTCGGACTAGGAGGGTGAGCAGTAGCCGTTTTTCCGGTTTAGCCATGTATTACGTTAAAATACCCCAAATCTACAAAGTAATCACCATAGCTTGAATTCAAAAATTTTTAATTTAACAATAAATTTTTTTATAAACTTTTAACATAAAATTTTAATCTTTTCTTTAAAAAAAACTCTCAAGTATTTGGGAAAAAAATTAGCGGATTACAGATAAAGCCCGATTACTGATTCTTGGATTTTGTGATAGCTGTACTTTTAATAGAAAATAATACAAATGTTTATTAGTTGATTGACACTTTCAAATTCCAACCAAATCGTTGTTACAGGTAATTTACACCCCGAAAATCGTGGAAGTTATAAAATAGTAAATTCTAATCACACGGCCATCTTTAAATGACGCACATTATTTCTAATGATAAATTTCATGCGTGAGCTGTATCAAATTTGGCTGTGTAAAAGACAGAATTTAGATGATAGAAAGAACACCACCACTTTCAGCGAGAAAGATGTAGAGTGAAAAGGTATTCAAAATACTAAAAAAAAAGAAAAGCAATTAGCACACATATCCCCTCCACGTCATAACACCAGCATTACAATGCAAAGACACCACGATAAATAGGATGAATGGGAGTGCCTGTTCTTCCATCATTAAAATAGCGCATCTTCTGGATTATTGTTGTTGTGCAAGACTGACTCATTATACTTGAGCGAACTTACCAAGGTAATTATGCCGCCCTTTCTTCACTGTGTTTGTGCGAGTTGCAAAGGCGTTTGATCTCTCCATCGTGCGTACTGTCTTTTCATGCTGTGTGTCAAATTAATGCCTGCCTGACTGCCGTCTCCGTGCCACTGAACGCGCGCCTTGCTTCACCCTTAAAAACGCTGCTCCAAGAATCTTCTAGATTTGGTAGAATCATTTTGATTTGTTCGCCAGCGCATCAGAAAGTCTCTGCACTTTCTCTTCTTCTTCTCCTCTGCATCCATTTGTAAGTGATCTTCTTTCCTCATCACGATCGTGGGCAGGAGCTAGATATTCACCCACTCCACTCTCCAACCCTTTTCTCGGCGCGAGTGACAACGTTTCTACGCTAACTCTTCATTTTAAAAAACAGACTTTAAATATTTTCTGACTTTATATTAAAAAGCAATCCTACTACATTGATGAGGCTGCTAAATATTCATGATTTCAAAAGGGCGATTATCTTACCATGATTGCCAGGCCATGTTTTCCCTGGCATAGAAGGGATAACGCCTTCCATTCAACCCCACAGAGACCAAAGAAAGGACTCTACACTTTTACGCTTGCAAAATCTCCATTTTTAAATGAAGAGAACAGCATTTCTTTATCCAGCTAGCAAGACCATGTGATAATCTTATTTTTCCTCCATTACAAGTTAACATTTTTTTATTCAAATAAACGATCCTTCGTTTGTCGTGAAACTATTGTCAACCTTTGTCAAGTTTTAGCTAAATTGCCCCTGGCCCTCCCTCAAAGTTGACATGATAACAAATCAGTCAACATAGTAAAAGGTATAAATTTGGACTTTTAGGTAATAATTTTTGTACATCGTCTCCCCGAATAGGGCATAACAAGGCTAACTTCTAGTAAAATATAAACATAAAGTTGAACCTTGTTTCCCTAATGATTTGTATCAAAACATGCACATAGCAAACTATGGAATGGAAACCACCGTAATATATAAGTTCGGAATGTCAAGCAAGTTGTCTACCCTCGTTCAACCTTACAGGTTATAAGAATATAGCATTACATAACAGAGGTTTCCTAAATACTCTTCATACTGAAAAAATATTTCTTCAAATTTATTATTAATATTTTAAAGAATCACAGATTGTACACATGATACATGATAAAAATTTTGGATCATATGAAGAATAACCACCCCAAGACAATATTTTAGTAGCAACCAATATAAGAATATATAAGAAAAACCACCCCGCATGACCCTTTTGAAGAACCACCACTCCAAATAGTTTTCCAATAACATTGTACAGAATAAAATTAAAAAAATTTATTTAGTAAAAACTAAAATATTAAAATTAATAAAGGATATTTGGAAGTAGGATACAGGATAGATTAGTATAAAGGATATTGTTTCACACTGTTATAAGATTAAATATATACTAGTGAATATATATAGTATGTTTTCAGGAAATCAGTATAAGTGTAATCCGATTAAAAACACTTTGTTTAGTATACGCTCGAATTTAATTATACAATACACATTTCAAAGTTTAAATAAATATAAAACTCAACTGTTGAATAGCCACCCTAAAAATTTCTCTTCTGAAGAATAGCCACACCAGAATTATAATAGTTAATTATGGGCTTCTCGTTTTTTAAATATACTTACCAACTTCCCAAGCCCGTTCTTGGATATTTTTCAGATGACTTATAAATCTCTTGATTTTTCATTTTCTACTCTTGTAAGAAAAAATATGAAAAATCTAAAGTTGAATTTTTTTCTAAAAGATTTTAGTTTTTTTCATTATTCACCAAAATCTTTAACTAATGATATTTTACTGTTTTTAAAAAAATTGAATGAAACGTTACCTTTAACTCTTTTATTTAAGCAATTTGCTTTTCATTATTCACCAAAATCTTTAACTAATGATATTTTACTGTTTTTAAAAAAATTGAATGAAACGTTACCTTTAACTCTTTTATTTAAGCAATTTGCTTTGCTATATGAATTCCCAATATACACTTGGCATATATGTTTTTGACGACAGCTTGCATAGCTTGCTGTTGAAAAAAGAACCCTTTTGCACCTGCTACAAATGTGATATGCAAGTGGCATAATGCAGCCAGTATAACTCTATCATGAGTGGTGGCTTCGCAAATAACCCATATTTAACCTTGATTAAAAAAATTAACCAAATTTAAGAAACTTTCAGAGTATAATCTGATTCAATTTATCAAGTTGAATGTGATTAAAATAGAATAAATCATTGTAATTTTTCAACAGTCTTAAATTGTATTTTAGCAAAAGCTTCCTTATTTTTCGAACTTTAAAAATACAAAATCAAAATATCCCAAATATTTCAAAAACGTTTCAAAATTTACTATTTTCAAACACTTTTTGATTCATTTGGTATAATTTTTTTTAATTTTTTTAAAAAAAGTAAACCCTACCAAA
Source organism: Nectonema munidae (assembly GCA_030549495.1). Lineage (NCBI taxonomy): Eukaryota > Metazoa > Nematomorpha > Nectonematoida > Nectonematidae > Nectonema > Nectonema munidae. Next base: position 204,380 of record JAUIRK010000333.1, on the reverse strand, counting down.
CTTTTCTTGATTTATTTCGGTTGTAAGATTAATTAGAAGAAAAAGAAGACATTTATTTTTCAAAAAACTTATAATAGAAATGATATATCTTCAATCATATGTATAGGAGCAATAAAACAGAATATAATTAACATTTATTTTTTAAAATGTTGGAAATTACCAAAACACTATAAGCGGCTTGGATGCTGCAACCCAGAAATTTTACAAAGAATAAAAAAAATAAAATCAGTAAGTGTGGGATAAACAATGTTTTGTATAGCAGGACTTTAAGCTTAGTTTTAAACTTATCAAAACTTACGCTCAGAGAAAGCAAAGTTTTGTCACGCCTTTGGCATAAATGAATCTAATGAGATACAGAATAAGAATTCGGAATTTACTGATATGCTTTTGATATTTTCATAGAGACGAATTTTATTCTTGTCCACAAATTTTTATGTAGACTTAAATGCGCCGCACAGCTTAAAATTGTAGACCCATGATAATGATGATGATGATGATGATGATGATGATGATGATGATGATGATGATGATGATGATGATGATGATGATGATGATGATGATGATGATGATGATGATGATGATGATGATGATGATGATGATGATGATGATGATGATGATGATGATGATGATGATGATGATGATGATGATGATGATGATGATGATGATGATGATGATGATGATGATGATGATGATGATGATGATGATGATGATGATGATGATGATGATGATGATGATGATGATGATGATGATGATGATGATGATGATGATGATGATGATGATGATGATGATGATGATGATGATGATGATGATGATGATGATGATGATGATGATGATGATGATGATGATGATGATGATGATGATGATGATGATGATGATGATGATGATGATGATGATGATGATGATGATGATGATGATGATGATGATGATGATGATGATGATGATGATGATGATGATGATGATGATGATGATGATGATGATGATGATGATGATGATGATGATGATGATGATGATGATGATGATGATGATGATGATGATGATGATGATGATGATGATGATGATGATGATGATGATGATGATGATGATGATGATGATGATGATGATGATGATGATGATGATGATGATGATGATGATGATGATGATGATGATGATGATGATGATGATGATGATGATGATGATGATGATGATGATGATGATGATGATGATGATGATGATGATGATGATGATGATGATGATGATGATGATGATGATGATGATGATGATGATGATGATGATGATGATGATGATGATGATGATGATGATGATGATGATGATGATGATGATGATGATGATGATGATGATGATGATGATGATGATGATGATGATGATGATGATGATGATGATGATGATGATGATGATGATGATGATGATGATGATGATGATGATGATGATGATGATGATGATGATGATGATGATGATGATGATGATGATGATGATGATGATGATGATGATGATGATGATGATGATGATGATGATGATGATGATGATGATGATGATGATGATGATGATGATGATGATGATGATGATGATGATGATGATGATGATGATGATGATGATGATGATGATGATGATGATGATGATGATGATGATGATGATGATGATGATGATGATGATGATGATGATTAAGTTGATGATGATGATGATGATTAAGTTGATTAGACAGAGTTTATTGCTGGTGATAATGAGAGAATGGAATACGTAAATGAAGAAAAGACCTTTTAATGAGTTGATAGCTATGCGGTGAAGTTGGGTGCTTCGTGATTATATTCTGGCACGCATCTACTTAATCGTGGACATTATTAGCTGTTGGTAGTTGCGCCCATAAATCAAGATCATTATTAAAATATAATTTAAAGGAAACACAACGTGAATATAATTAGCTAGCTGTGATAGCATATACAAATAAATTGTGAGCGTTTTAAATGCACACCTGTAAGTAGCAATAAAATGAGATGCTATCGTGTGTAAAGTCAATATATCAGTCAAGGAAAGCATTTAAACAAAGCCTACTACAATTTCTCAAATTTTATTTCTTAAATCCGACACATCTTCCCCTCTTTCAAAGACAAACATCTTTTGAAAGTAATAACTTCTTTTGAAAAGTAGATTTTTTTATTTTTTTATGATTATAATTTTATTGATAAATGTGAATATTCTTCTCTTCCAACACTTTTTTTCTTATCTTGTTTTCTCGCAATTATTTAATTCATTTGGACATTAATTATCATTATAGTATATAACGGTCTTTCTTAATTAACAATTTCGAAATCTAATAAAATGTTATAAAATATTTCCTACCGATTATACATTTTTATATCTGCTTTAAAAATTTATATTATACTATGATGTCACATTATACTTGGTCTTGGAGGCAAACAAATATTAAAGATTGATACTTCATTTTAAAAAAGGAGCTATGTCCCAATGCGCCCCCCCCCCTCGATTATTGAATACGACACTCCTACAGGGAATATGAAACGGTGGTCCAGCAGGTACATAGTCCCGGAATCAAAGAGCTACGCAGCGTCTCATGAATGAAGCAATATCTCAGTGCTTTCGTTAGTGCACTCACCTTGAACACAATCAAGTTGTTAGCGATAGATTACACTTTTTGTCAAGTTTGACAGGTGCGTTTCACTATTTGTAAAGTTTAGCTGGCAGTCATAATTTCATTTTGTATTCCGTTTAAATAAGTTTATACTAAATTCTTGAATGCTACCCCTGATTCCTCTAACTAGTTGTAATAGTGTAGCGAAATTAATCCCAACATATTCATCGTAAAAATTAAAAATGCTAAATCTTAATGTGTAAATACGCATCTACATAGCGACATCAAGGGTATCCGCAATAGGGGCAGGGGGAGGGAGGCGGACATTTGCCCCTCCCCCGCTAGAATTTAAAAAGAGTGAGAAATGCCACAAAAATGCAAAAAGAAAGAAAAGAAATGAAAAAATAAAAATTTACGTAATAACCAGGGCGAGGAAAAATTGATCCAAAAAATTGAAAAAAATTGACTTTTACTATGAGAAAAAATGACTTTATTGACTTTTTAAAGTTTCATTGAATTGAACAACTATGAACACTTTAGAGAAAGTATTGAAAATAATTTCAAAGAATCCATGACTTTATAATACAGCAACATATAATCAATATTTTCTGATTTAAAATTCGATCATTTTCTAGCAGTTTTTTCAGTTTAGAAAAAGATCCTTCTACTTCTAAAGTTAAAACTTGACCATTTTGTAATTTGGGTTAAGTACTGCGAGAGATTTGAGAGTTTTCCATATTCACGATTTTATTGATTTCATTTTATTTGAATCGATTTTCAAGATAACTTTTAACGCCACATTCGTCTTAAATGAAATAATGTTGAAACAAGTAAAGGCATCTTCGCCTGAACAAGTCTCTATGTTGACTTTTTCCGACTAAATCAATGAATGGGGAATATTCGCTGAATATTGTTAGCAAGTTTAGACACAGATTTTCTTTTTTTAACAATTTCTTGATATTTGGCCATAAAATTCCATCATCTTCATCATTAATTTCTTCACTCCTGGAAGATTTTAATGAAAATATTTTGCTGCTTGTAACCAATTTGTCAATTTCGTTACAATTGGAACTGAAATGTTGCCGATAGGTTTGAAAAGAGAACATCTTTTTCTATTACTAATTTTAAATGATTTAATGCCGGTAATCTACAATTTTGCAGGATAACTTAACTTTTAAGGTAAACTTGTGAAAAACATGGAATGATAAAAAAGTTTGGGAATAAAATTCCATAACTTATGCAGTGGATATATCGTATGTAACTGCGTTTGTCAGCAAAAAAAATTTGTCTTAGAAAAAACTTCTTCATGTTTAACCTCAGTCATGCAAACTTTACAGTAAAAACTTTTATTATATGAAAAAAAGCCCAACTATTGTGGAAGTGTTGAAATAAAGAAGAAATCTTGTATGTATCGCTTATAACAATTTTAGGCACATTGAATCAAAAAGTGTTAAATATAAAAATTGACTTTATTGACCTAAACTCGAAAAATTGACTTTGATTGACTTAAAAATTTGAAATTAGTTCAAAAATTTTAAACTAAATAAGTAAATATCTTCTTCAAAGAGTTTTTGCTAAACGGAAATAAATGTTGACTTTATTGAATTTTACTCGCCCTGGTAATAACATTATTAGCTGCTCTACTCGTGAAACAAAAATTGAATTGGTCGAGGAAAAAATGAGTTTGGATTTTAGAATAAAATTAATCTTAGTTGTAAACAATTTTTTTAAATAAATTGTTCGTTTCTATACACTTGAAAAATTTTTCTCGCCCTCCCCCCTTCGTTTATTTCTGTTGACGCCACTGAGCTAAGTTTTTGGAAACTTTAATCAGAAAGCTGGAGTACTTCTAACGCATTCAAGGAAATGCTTTTAGTTTAGTTGCAAAAATAAAGTTAAATTTTTGATTTTTTCCAACAAATAGTTATTACAATTTGACAATCAATAAAAATAAATAATTATTTTAGTAAAACAATATTATTCCTAAAATTGATCATGGAATTTTTCGTGAATCAAAATTTGTTAAAACAAATTGTAACACTCATTTCGAGCGTTTTGTTTTTGTTTCAGGCGTTTGCGTTTTTGATATTTTTGGATAAATAGTCTAATTGTTTGAAGACCGAAAAGTACAGGAAACAATTTTCCTTCTGAAAATATTGAACGATCCTACATTTCCTCCAAAATAACTTTTCTAGAGGCCAATGCTCTCATTTAAATCAAAATAAAATTTAGAAGCCAAATTTTCGCATTCAATAAGAAAAGTGTATTTGAAGGCTAAGATGTCCACACAGGGGCGTAGCCAGAGGGGGCAAGGGGGCAGTGCCCCCCAAATACTTTTTCTGCCCCCCCCCCCCAAATACCAAATATTTTTACTACTTAATTAAAGTTCTTATTTTATTTCCAATATGCTTGCCCCCTAAATTCCTTGCATGCCCCCCAACTTCCATGTTTTGGCTACGCCACTGTGTCCGCATTCGAGTTAATTCGCTTCCGTTAAAACTACTTACATGAAAAAAAGTGGACTAAAAATACTAACTACTTTTTTATCATCTATTGCTTGAAATAATAAAATGTTAACTTGACGTTTCTTCTTTCCCTTACTTTTGATTTTTAGGGCTTTTGATTTCTTGGCGTTTTGATTTATTTGTTTTTTATTTTATTATTTTTGTTTCTTTATTTCAAATTTTTTCTTTGCACACTTTATACTTATTATGTGTTTGAATGAACCAGACAAAATTTGACTTCTAAAATGTTCAATCCAAGCTTAATCAATAGATTTCTATTCTCAATATGCCCTCAACTTAGAGATGAGCATGGACTGCAAAGGAACTTGTATCTCAAAATACGCCTTTCGCTATAAAAGAAGAAGAAATGTTCGAGATTACCATTTTCAAATCGACATTAACCCATTTAAGACCAAGTAAAGCAGACGATATCTAAAAAACGCAGACGATTTATATTCAAAGTCATTGAAAAAAGCAGACGAAGATGAAATTACTTATGTTCCCAAATGGGAAAATTGGTCGTAAATGGGTTAACTTCACGCTTAAAGCATTTGAAGCGCCTTTTTCCCAGCATGCTAAAGTTTTGCATAAACTTTTAAAAGCTTGTCTTTGTAAACAATGCTTAAAGCACCAATATTCGAATATGGTGAAGTGGGGTACGCGGAGAAAGAATACGCCTATCTTTGACTCAAAGCAGACAAGTGTTTTCCTAAGTTCTACGATAAGTGCATATCATATTAAAATCATAAATTTATTATGCTATGTGCATATTTGCGCGCATGCATATTGCTGCTGCTTTTGAATATTGGAATGGAGGCTACTAGGAGTAGCAGTCGCGTTTTGTGTGCTCAGACTCATTTGTACTCTTCAAGCTGGGTAAGTGGGAAAGGGTAAACAAACTGAGACATGGCGAGACACGAGACTGCTCCTCAAGTGCGACATTCGGGCTTCAGTCAATAGAAACACTTAGGTAATCGCCACTCCACGCGTTTACACGTAATGTGCTTAAGCCTCGCCTACCACACTCATGCCCCAATCATTGCACGCTCTCATTCATCCATCTCCCCGCGTTGGCGAAATTTTTTCACAACTTTCATTCTACACATTCAAATTTTTCCTTTTTTACAGAGAATCTATGCCTACGTTATCGAACTGTGATTTTTCGCAAAATGGAAAGATTTTTGATGAGATAAATGAAGAAATTCAACAGTTGATTCTATCCCTCGACTTTGAAATAGATCATTTGAAGTAAGTTTGTATTTACTAATCTCTCTTCAATTCCCAAGTACGATGCTTTGGCGCATTCCAATCCGCAATACTAATCTTTATTTAGGGGGAGCTGAATTTTATTGGAAGTCGCAACGAGTGCTAATCTTACGCTTCAGATATATGCACCATTTTTGATAATTCAAAAATTTATTTCATTTTTAGAATGTTTTAAGTTTTTTTTATTGAAGATCATAGTGATAAAATAAATCATATAAACTGTTGTTAAAGGTTACATTCATTTGAAAGAATATATTGGGACTTCAAAATCAGAATGCAGGTTTTGCTGCATCGTAGATTCCTGGCAATAAGCTGGGCTTTAATTTTGGGTCACGTTGTCTTGCGTTTTTCAAAAGCCTGTCCTCTTATATTTTTATATCCTTTCTAAGATGAAATCCACCACGTTTTCATAACAATTCAAAATGGTGCATTTAAAATTGGATTTTTTACACAAGCTTTATAAAATACGACTTTTAATGTGTTTTAGAAGAATTTATTGACTTTTAACTGCCTTAGTCATCACTCTTCACTCCATCCCCCTTTCAATTTTTATTACCTGACATTTTTTATAAGAGTTCCTGAAAAATTCCTTTAGTAAAAAATTCTGTTAAAAATCCTCTAATTAACTACTAATTAATCAACGACCAATTAATTAACTAATTAAATAAATAACTATCTAGTTTACAAACAAACTAATTACTTACTTAGTAAGTTGAAGTTAACAAACTTTTAATTTACAATAACGTCTATACATTTAATTAAAGCTTTATTTCTGCTTATTGAATGTACCATAGATCTCTTTTTTTAATCGCTCATAATGGTTTACATTTTTATCCTGGATCGTTTATAACAAGCATCTTGATAATGATATGCATTTATCTTACCAAATTTTGTATTATTATTTAGAATTTATTTTTAGTTAATTAGCGATTTGTCTAGTTAGTTGGCTGTTTAGTTAATTAGATATTTAGACAATTAGTTCTATAATTAATTTTGTATTTTGAATTTTATCTAAATTAGAGCTTTTGAAGTTTAGGGTACCAGTTCCTTTTGAATAACAGGGACCCCAAAAACTCCAAAAGATTTTATGAATCCTAATATTTCAGAAATAATTTATGATATCCATTTAAATACGGAAAGAATTTTAATGTGGTATAAAGAATAAAGCAAACTAATATCTACATAATAGCCATAGATCTTAATTTTTACTTTTTATTTAACATGTATAAATTAGATGAAACCATGATAAATACCTGATTCTAGCATATATTATTATACTTACTATTACTACCTAACACGCAATAGTTATTTCACTATATTTATCATTGTTTCATATGGTTTATTGGAGTGCAATAAGGAATGAATTGCGACAAAATATGTATGATGAAAACGATTTGAACTTTTGGCTGTTGTAAGTTTACAAAGGACACTCTTTGTTCTCTAGAAGTTGCAAATGAAATTTTTTCCTCTTATATGTAAAGCTTATGCATCGTTTTGCAATCATTTTTTCAACCCGTTATCGACCAGAATAATCAGACGATATCTATGTAAAGCAGAAGATTTGTATTAAAAAGCATTGATAAACGCAGACGATTTTATTTTTGCTAGGTCGACAACGGGTTATTAAAATATATCTTGAAATGTAACATAATCGAACAAAATGTATCAGTTTTCATTAAAAATTGACTTCATATATTAATAAATTTTATAAACAAATAATTTCGAAAAAATTCAAAATCTTATAGAAAAAATACTTAAAATGCTAAATTTTATTTTCAGATGTTTATGGAGTTAAGGAATTTTTTCTCCATTTTTGATGCACCCTATTCTACTTGCTTTTCTGTGTAGATATAAAAACATATAAAATGTATTTCTTGCCAACTCCTACTTTACATCAAGGAATGGCTCTTCCTAGGATTCTGCATGCTATTTCTGGAAGATCGGGTTTCCTTTCACCCATTTAAAATGTGTTTTTAAGAGCTTTTTAAGAGATGTTTTGTAGTAAATGAGGATTTGTTCATAATGCTCTTTTGCACAACCCCTTTCAGCAGCATCTTTAGCAGACAGCGAAGAACGAATTAATAATGAATTTTAATAGACTTACTTCGTGCTTTCAAGCTTATTAGTATTTTGTGAAGCGAAGTGTACAACAATATTTGTTTCTTTTGTTGAAAGTCAAGTCATTCATTCAATCTACAACACAACTCAATTAATATTTCATCATCAGCACACTTATCATAAATCAATGATCGATTTTCATACAAACAATTCTATTTTCGCAAGTGCACATCAAGCACAATTTTTTCATTGCCCTGAACTACAGATGTCATTTGCAGATTTGTGAGTAGTAAGCCCTGTTACTTTATTTTAAAAATGTAAAAAAATTGCAAATTCTTTTACACCTTAAAGTAAAATATATATTTTATGAAATTGCTTAAAATATTTTTACTTCATTTCTTAAGAGAACAGTTATCATTCCAATAAAAGTATAAAATTCATTCTACACTCTAAATCTAAAACATTTTGTTCAAACTATGGCAGATAGGTAAAAATATTTTTAAATAGCGAAATTAAAATTGTGTAATTGAACATTCCTTTGTTTCCAGATGTAAAAAATTTATAAAGCTAAAATTTAGTTCTAAATAAATTTCTCTGGATATTAAATTTTCTAGTTTATTTTCGGGTGCCGGATTTTTGAAGCGTTCACGATCAGTATATGGTCCGTGGTGCGCCCTTTAGCACTGCTCTAAAACACATTTCAATTCATCTAAATGATTTCACCTTTTCTCAAATACATTTTTGGAATCATTCCAGGTAGAGTTGTAATTATTCACTTGGTGCCAAAGTGATGGCTATGACGTTTTAAAGAGGATCTTCTAGTTGAAATAGCATGAGTAGCATGACAAAGCAACGCACGCGAGGAACACTTGTGATCGTAATTGATAAAAAATTTTATAGTGTTGGAAAATTTGAAGTCTTTTCATGTTAGATTGTTGGAACAATTTTGAAGGGCGAAGTGTTGAGCCCCTCGTATTTGTAGAACTCGTTTCTTGCTTGTCATCAAATTCATCAAAGCTTTTCAGTGTGAGCTTTTTACAGGTGGAGATATAACTTTAGCTAGAGTTCTTACAAACCCTCATCGCTATTCGTAAAGTGCAATTGTTTAAAATACTAAACATAGATACTTTTCAAAACACTCATTTATTAAAATCAATAAAAACAAAATAAGGAGCTGATTTTGGATCAATTGTGAAATACATAAGCACTTAACTTTTCCAAAATATTGAATCTAAGGAATCGTGCATCTTTTGAATTCAACTTTGACGTGTTAATCTCAGAAAGTTGGTTTGAGAATCCTACTGTCAACAAGGATGAATGAGTTATACCTATACAAAAATGGTATTGTCTTGTACTAGAGCGTGCACAACGCACACAGAAGAGCATCTTCTTTCTTTCCTGCATCGTAAGAAAGAGTTTTACATAGGCTACGCCTGATACGAACTGTTCTCAACACAAGTAGCTGCTTTTTAGAATGGTGCGACCTCAAAAAGACTATTATACTAGTCTTCTAAGTTAAGGTCACCCATTTCTACCTTTTCATTGCCATAAAGAGACTCTTTGTTTATCATGACAATCATCATTTCTAGCTAATTGATCGCCTTCAATACACGAAACGATCTCACTTATCTTCTTCATTCAACTTCGCCTAGCTCATATTCCCGAGATATTGTCTTCGCTAACGTAAAATCACGCTTCCTTCTTTTTAAATTGAAATTACCTTGAGGGCTTTTGTCCAAATCCCCACCCCTCCTTTTTCCATATTGCCCTTTTTATAAACGATCTTCACTTTAAGTGCGCCTATTTATTTAATTTACTAAGTTTTTCAACAAAAGAAGTAAATGGATGGAAAGGAAAAAATGTTTTTTCCAAGGTCACGCAAATTATCATTCTTTGACTCACATTTATTAAACGAATTCATAACTACATCTAAGTTCATTATATACCGTAATTATTAAAATTAAATCTGGATAGCCTTATCCAGTTTTATATATTTGAGTTGTTCAATTTCATTTTTCAAGTCTTCCTGAATTTTTTTTCAACTATAAATTCTCCAAATATGCGGTATACATTAATTCCCCTTTCCCACTTTTTATTCGTACCGAGTTTAAAACCAAGATTGTGATATATATTGTTTCGAACAAAAATATATTTATTTCATTTTTAATACTGTTTTATTTAAACATCACTTTTTTGAAGAAAGAGCGAATCAAGAGCCATGACCAAATTGATTCTAACTATATAAAGATATTGAGGTTGCAAGATGAGAAAGGTGTTTTTGATACAGGCACAAATTGCAAAATATGAGCCAAAAAATTTCAAGCCTTTATTTGAAGCCTAACATGGATGGAGTATTGGAAACATCTTTTTTGTCATGAGATAACTTTTAACAATGAGTTTGGTAAAGAGTTGAAATTGGATGAAAAACTTGAAGTGTTGTAGGAAAATCGCATTCAAAAATACTGAAACGGTTTCAACACTTTCTTTACTTTGTGCATTGAAGGCAAAGAGTAGTTGCTGCGTAAGATGATGTTATATTATTTTGTATCCTCCACACATCTCATTCATTATTCTTATAATTATCATCATCATCTTGTATTCATTTGCGTGTACAAAATGAAAATATTATGACGACAGCAAGGATGGAGGAATCGCATACGAATCTCTCTTTTTACGCATCCAACCAAGCACACACGCGCCTTTTGCGTGATAAAAGTGTTCGTTCATTTTAATAAATTGGAAAGAGTTTTCTACACCGCACTCCCTCTCTCTCTCCATCTTATTCGTGGTAGGATGTAATGTTCTAAGGGCGGAGATGTAAAAGCATGTTAGATTTCGGCAATCTTTTGAGCCAATTGTTTTGCATAAGCTGCTTCCAAAAAGATGCTAATAAAAATGATATACAGCACTTGAGTCAAAGTCACAAAAATATTTTTCTCACTCAAAAAGAATCAAAGTTGCACTACTTATGCAGGTATGACATTTTTTTTATCAAACATCATTGCTCATTATTCCGCAACATAGTGATCCCAAGAGGCGAAAGCAGGCGCCAGGCGGGCAAAATGCGACAACATTCAGCTTCGTCTTTTCTTTTGCAAAAAAAGGAGACATTCGTGAAAAATGCTTTCTCAAGAATTAAAAAAAGACACTCATTTTATCTACGCAAACACATAATTTCGTGTTAAACCTTTTTTTTGCCTAACTTTCTTCCTTTTTATTAAACTTAATCGTCTTCTTATTAGCGACCTGTGAAAGGTGCCTTATCCGTAATAAAGATGTCGCTCACAGGTCTTTTGATTCATTTTTCAAGCCCGGTTATTAAATCAATTTGAGTGTAAATTAGTTTGGTAATATTAAAACAAATAATTAATTTTGATTTAATGCATATATCTTTTTAATCTCAATTTTGAATTTCATTAATAAAGACAAACACCGCGATAAGATGCTTGTCTTAACTCAACGGAAGAGGACCGCTTCCCCTTCCGACTTGACACAATTCGTGCCTTCCCCTGAGAAAATAAATATCTCATATTATTTTTGTGAAATCTAACGTTCTAGACTGTTCCGGTCTTTATCAAAAAGTAGAAAGTATTTTGAATTGTGTTTGGTGGATGAAATGTGAAATATCAATATAACACGCAAACTCCAAAATGCTGTCTCTTTCTATTTTGCATCTTAACGAAAAACGTTTCAAAAACATTTTTCATTTTAGTAGTGAAAAGGCGCATTTGCAGCGATAGTGTTTTAAACGATTGGAAAGGGAAGTTTGAAGCTCGATCCAATCCAACACCTTGAGCATCGAATAATCTTGCCCCTTATCCAATTTTGCTTTTAAGGCATAATGAAAATATTCAGATATGAATATTTCCAGCAAAAAAACATTTTCATTATTTATGAAATAATTTCTTACAGATATCAAAATATTAATTGAACTATTTAGTCTTTATATATATATATGAAATTTTTAGATTTTATTTGCCAATTCAATTTTAAGACAATTTTTGGATGGAATGAACGTGTGTATGTATACTAGGAAGTTGGGGTCTTTTCGTTTAGACGGCCACATCAAGTAATCACCATTTCGTCTGCCTTTTATAGTCTTAATATCCATTGAATTTTTTATTTTTTTTAATTTCCGTTGAATTTTCCTTAGAATTTGGCAACCAGGACATAACTATAAAAAGCAGAAGAAATGGTGATTACTTGATGTGGCCGTCTAAACGAAAAGATTCGGAAGTTGTTCTCAAATTTAATAAGCAAGTCACTTTTACAGTACTCGAGTTTTTATGAAATGACTATTAAAAATGCAGGGGAAAAGTTTCTTATAATTCTTGATATACTATTATATAAATTTATTGATCACCAATATAAAAAACTAATAAATCCAACTCACTACACTAATAATAAAGATTGTGTTTTTGGAGAGTTTCAAAAGCATTATTAGCTACACCTTCTACTCTTCCTTATTTTAATCCCTTCTTGGTAGCATTTAAAGAAAGCAAGTATGCAGTATGATAGACACTTTCACGTTTACATCGCTACAGCAAAACGAGAATTAACGGAATTAGTCCTTCATGTTTCTTGGTTAGCTTTGACTAAAACGTGTGATTCAATTCTTCTTTTCGAGTCTTGGTGAGGCCGAGAAGGGGGTGTGATGCGTGTTTCAATGCTTTTCTTGTTTGCTACGCCCTTATTTCTGTGCTTATCTCGTTTTTATGCAGTAAAGCGAAAATACGTTGTTTACGCTTTCATGGCGGGTGATAAATGAAATGAGTGCCCTAATGAGATTAGAAAAGACGGTTTGTTGGTTGGTTGAATGCGTTTCACTACAAAAATATGATTGTACATATATAATTTGATCGATCTTTCTTCGGCTGATTTCCTTGTATTTTGCACACAACAGTGGAGTTTCATCCACGCCCTATTCCCGCAAGAAGCCTTCCAGCATTTTAATCCGTTTATCTCCCCTCTGCTCTCTCCATGTTTTCTGATTGGAAAGAACAACATGCGTATTATTCAAGAAGCACAAAGACCTCTTTTCTCTGAGATGTTACTTGTTTGTTTATGCACGCGCGCGCGCCCCTTTCTCTGATAAATCTAATCTACTTTCTCTCCCTTGATTAACTTCTTCTTCTTCTTCTTCTTCTTCTTCTTCTTGTCATGCATTCACCCGTGCCATCATTAACCTTGTAAACCTACATTCATTTTAAGCATAACATCTAAGATTATTTTTTACCGTTATTATTATACACTGAAATTAGCATATCAGTTTTATCGGAAGATATCGGCGTCTTATTACTGCCGCTTCCACGAAATAACTAATCTACTTCTCTTTAGCCTCAATTCCGCCCTTTTCTCATATTTCGTGCATGCCGCCTTCCTTCCTCATTCACCCTTCACTCTTTTTCCACTGAAAAGCATAAAACACTGCACGCTCTCACTATGAGAAGCATTCCTTTATCTTCCTCCACCTAACTTTCATCTTACTTCCAATTGTGTGTAGAAGAGGATTTATCCAGCATCTACGATTTAGTTAGAGTGGTAGGAAGGGAGGAGTTCGTGCCCTCATTTTTCCCTCCCCCTGAGAAAGTTTCTGGCCTTCTGAGGAATTTTTTTGGATTAAATGAAGACCTTAATTTGCCTTGTATCCTATGAAGGAAGTTCACCCCCAAAATGTTAACTTGAAGAAAAATTAGTTCAAACTATTTTTTATGATTTTTATTGCGCTATAGTTGTTTTCATAAAAATATAATTAAAAAAATGAATTAATTAATTCATTGAAAAAAAGCATTAATTAATTCATTCATTCGTTCACTCCACCGCGAAGTTTACTTAAAAAGTTAAGAAAACATAAAATTAATTCAAAAAATTATAATCATAAAGTATAATAAATAAAAATATTCTTATTAAAAGATTTTGTATCGATTTATATGACTTTGAAGGGAAAGCTTCTCTATATTATGGTAGTGCATGCGTTCATACTTTCAAAAGAACTTTCTAAAATTTTCACACACAACCTTACTATATTTAATAGGATCTAATTGTAAACTTTTGTCTCTCTATGTTGTAAAGAAAAAACAGCTCACACTGTTTTTATGAAGAAAAACATCCCAAATTGTTGACTCTTAAAGTGTCCACATGAAGAACGACTACCTTAAAGTGCTTACAATGTACGTTCTTTATGTGTTCCGAACGTTTTATTCTTGTCTTATGAAAAAACAGCTTCCTTTGTTTAATTTCCTGGCTATGTCACTTAAATTGGATCTCCTGAAGTATAAAGCACCCCTATGAAGTTTTTTTGTACTAATTGAATTATAACCACCCAAACGTTTATCTAAAACCACCCAACTAAAAGACTCATGTAACTAAATACAATATATTTCTGTAAGAAATTCAAAAGTCAAGCCCTAAAAACGACTGCTCTTTAAATGACTTATCATTCTTCCAAACGTTTTTTTATAGTTTCGAGCACTAAAGAATACATTAAATAGATAATTAGAAACGGTAAGTTTTTGAATGCGTTTATTATCATGACGATGATGATGATGACATGAGTACGGGAAAGGATTAATTCATTATCCATTCATTCGTTCACTCCACCACCGCGGAAACGGAAAGTGCGGGTCGCGATTGCTTCGTGCTTGGCAAGACGCGACTGCGGGCTTATTAGTGCGTATCACTAACTACCACACACCCCTCCCCACCGATGAGTAGCTTGTTTAACGTTATTGCCTCGTCAGGCACTAATAAGATTATGCCTAAACGAAACATAACCTACAAGCAGGAAGACGAGCGAAGAGTGTTGATAGTGGAGACTTTCAAGAAAGCGAGCAAGGGGCTGGGAAAGCTAGCTGCTAGTGTCAGTCACGGCAATGACAAGATTTGCCAAAATTGCAGCAGACGTGGAGAAGGCGACGCCATCATCTTGAAAGTCTACTACCACAACTGGATCCATCGCTTCCCACTCAAAGAAAAAACGGTAAAGTACTTGCGCCAGAAACTGCAAATCGTCTTTTTCACCCCCCTCAACCCTCCCCAAATCTGCTCAAAGCCTGAAAGCGCCATAATCCTCTATCAAGACGATGAGGGCGACTGGATTTGCATCACAAGAGACGATGAACTCATCGAATCCCTGAAGTTTGCGAAAAACTCTCTTTTAAAGTTGTACATCGCTGATACGTGAAATCCAGATTTTTGTAAATAATTTCACATCTAATTTTTGTATAGCTTCGTTTGCGCATTCCAAATTTTCTCGAAAAGTGTCCCAGGTGTACGAATCCTCCTCTTTCTTCCAATGAAACTTTCAAACCTTTTTGCCAGATTATATCTATTAGCGTGAAACTTAGAGATGTTGTTCACTTTACCAAATAGTTGGTGTTGAAATATTTTCTCTTCTCACTCAAAATCGATAAAGCTTCTCTCTGCATTATCTTTCTTCGCAATGATGTCGGGGTATGTGAGCATTGTATCTTCGTAATCAAAGAATCAATATACGCGTTTTCTTCTTTATTCAACAACGTCCTTCTTCTCTACTCATCTCATTTTAATTTTTCAATCCAATCAAATTTCATCATCTGTGTTCATTCACCTTTCTCATTTCTTTTCACATCAAAGGAAGCATATTCTTCATCATTTATAATAATATTATTGCGGTAAATTTAACTTTTCCATAGCCAATTTGAATTTCAATTTTATCTATCTATGCTACATACAAACTCTTGCGTACCCTGGCCGATTTCGGGAATATCATTTTTTTCTAGGACCGGCATCGTATTGAAAAATTTCTCACCCTTTCCTATTTCTCGAATTGGAAACGGGCTATGATAGCATGAATCAAGATGGCTGGCTGATAAGCATTTAAAATATGAAAGATTTCTTGACTAAACTTTGTTAAGTCTCATATTACATGTAAAATTTTAACTAAAGTGAGCCTTTTAAGCAAAACTTAATCTGATTGGATAAAATGGTGTATTAAATAATTTTTTATTCTAGAACTTTTATAACTTTCTTTGTTGCTTCAGTTCCTTATTTATCTCCATAATACTTAGAAGCTCTTCTTTTATTTGTGATATCAAACTTTTCATTTTTTGATCAGGCCAACCCTTCTAATGGGCAGAGAGGGACGGAAATGAAGTCGATATAATATTTTTTCAGTTTATGAACTGTCTTTACAACGAAATTGGAAAAGCCAAGCTGGTATTTCCTGGGCGTCGAGTATTCTATAAGCTCATAATTAGCATTAAGCTAACGAATTTTGATAGGGGTTTTGCCTTTTCCAGGTGCTGGAGATGTGCATCTTCCTTCACACAGTTAAGTGGAAAAGCAGTAGTAGTAGTAGGAAAGCCTGCGTGTTTCTTGATGTTGTTTTATTATTATGGAGACAACACTTCGCATCCTGCCTAACCCTGCTAGGAGGTTGAGGCGGGCGGGAAGAAAGGCTTGCTTCGCTCCACCACCTCCTGCTTGCAAGGCGTGTTATTGTTGCGAGCCGCGACAAGAGATTAAGACCGTTTGCCTGCCTGCTCAGAGGATACTACACTTGCTTTGCAAACTGAAACACAGTTTATTCCCTGATTACACTTCTTTTGTTTATGACGTACAAGGAAAAGCACTTGGATTAGAGGAGATTGAGTTGTAAAACAAATGTACTAATCACTACCTCGTATCTCGTACCACAGAAACGCTGCTGCCTTTTTCCTCTCCCTATCACTTTTTTCTCTACTTTACATGTCACATCCTCTACACACCCTCTTTCTCCCTGTGAACCGATGAAAATGAATAATACTCTTTGTTTTGTGTGAGTACCTTTACAATATTTTTTGCTACAATTCTTTTTACACATCCACTAGTAGTAATAGTAGACGAAATCCTCGATCTATTTTGTTTTCTTTTTTACATTTAAATTTCTCTATTTAGTGTGTAAATGTGTTTATGGATAATTTTCATTTTTTGAAATAAAAAAACGCGTATTAATTAAATACTAAAATGTTTGATTAACTCATTAAGTACCAAGAAATCAGACGATATTTAAAAAAAACGCAGACGATTTATATTCAAAGTCATTGAAAAAAGCAGACGAAGATGAAATTACTTATGTTCCCAAATGGGAACATTGGGGCTTAATGGGTTAATGTACACTCATAAAGTTAACGTTTAGCTTTTCAGAAGTTGATCATTTTTAACAACGATCAGGTTAAAAATCTTTTTTAAAACTTTGGACTTTTAAAAAAAATTAAAAGGTCCATATCTTGGAGAACTCTTTTTCTCTTCTATGACTTGAAATTTGAGACTCTACTCTTTTCAACCCTTCCCTTGGGTATAGGCGCGGCGATTGGAGTCTAAGAAAAGGGCGCCAAATCGGGATGCAAATGTAAACAAATGAAAACTTATTTAACATTATAATGCGCTTAACAACTAAAAGGGAAAAAACATTTTTTCTAAAATAAAATTTTTATTAAAATCATAATTTTTTCAACAAATGATCTGATTCGAATATCCATTTTATTATTTAGATTTAAAAAAGGTTAAATTATTATTTTTAAAATTGACGGATAAAATTTGAAATTTTACATCCTCATTGATGAGTCTGTGATGTAACCCAAAAGGTTTAAAGTTTAGTTAGCATGTTAGCTCTCTATCCAGTTAGTCTGGGTTCGATTCCTGATGGTGACTATCACGAGCATCTGTACAGTTGTTGACGGTTATTATTTTTCCATTGGATGAGATAGAAAAACTAAAAAAACTAAGGCATTTTAAATGCAATTAATATTCAGAGAAAAATGATTGCCCCGCTAAATCAAGGATTTCATTAAACCAATTTTGTCAAATATGAAAGCATGGTGTTTGTTAGCAATAGCCAAAATCTGATTCGGATAAGTCATTCATATCCAAGCTTACCACTAAGTTCCATGAAACTTTAGATTTGTGGAACAGAGACGTATTGTTCAAATATGCTCACTAAATCCATATGTTGCAGCTTTAGACACGTGGAGTGCGGGGTATGGAAAGCAACTTTATACGAGACTTAATCTTTTGTATGCTTATTTTCAAAGCTTAGTTAGTGCATTCTGACAAAGGAAAGACTTTATCATCTTATGGTAGGAAATCAGCATTGCGGTGGAATCGCTTAATGGAAGCCACATTACAAGTTTTTATCACTGAGATTAAGTTTGCTTTTAAGATTAATATAGAGAGAGGTTTTGTGCAAAAGAAATTGTCCTTTATTTGTTGTATCTTCACAGCCTTGTTGCTACATTTTATTTCCTTGATCTTTGTGTTGTGTATATTTCTTCCTTGCAATGAATACGCTATCTTTTTCATAAAGAACACCTCTATCTTCTTAGTGTAGATTCCGTAAAATCGAAGTATATTACACATCAACAGCAACAAAATTAAGATATTCGACGATCTTGAAAATGAAACTCAAGATATTTCACCTGCCTTGACCCTTCTTACTTGAGATTTTTCAAAATCTGTCCCATATGAAGTTTTTCTTAAAACATAGGAACCTCACTTTCATTAGCGAGCAACTCGATACATAGAAAAACCATTAAAATAATTTTATTCGAATTTTTACCTGATTTATCCATTTTAAGTTAATTTATTTTTTAAAATTTGAATAACTGGCATTTTTGAAAAAGTGAATGTGTGAGGACTCAGTCTCAAATTTTACCGTTATGTAACTTTTCGTATTCTTGACATGCAAAGTTTTTCATCTTAACTTTCATCCGCCTTCATTGTACTTTTGTGTTTGTATCACAAAAACTGGATCTCCTGAAGAACAACTATCCTAAAAAAGTATTTTCCGTACCAACTGAAGAACAACTACCCCCAAACCACTCTCCTCAAAAATAGCGATACCAATAACATAATTCTATTTTTTTGCATATTTAAAAAATATATATTCAGTAAAAATTTAAATTATCTAATAGAGAAACTGACAATTCGTGAAAGATTCAAAATATAATTAAAAATTATTTTTATTTTCATAAATTAAATTGCTGAGTAAAATGATTACATATTCATCACTGAAATTTTGTCTTCTGAAGAACAACGACCCCAACAAAGACAAGGTCGTTGTTCTTTAGGAGATCCCAAAAACTCTATCACATTTTGCGATTAATTTTTTGAATTAATCTTCACAGCGTAAAATGACATTCTTTAAGGGTAAAGGTATCATCGAGGTACACAATTTAATACGCTAATTGAATTAACATATGTCTTTTTCGTATAAATGTATATACTTTTCCCTTTATTATCATTTTGTTGTAGCTTTTATTATATCATCACTAGATGCCATTCTTCTCATTTAATTTTAAGAAGATTTTTACGCTTTACTCACGCTTAAGAAGGACTCTAGTAAATCACACCAAAAATCTTTACGTTCCATTTTTTTTACAAGATTTATGTTCCGACGAGGTGGCCTTCGCTAAATTATCGTTAAGCGTTCATTGCATTTTATCCAGCACAATTTAAATACAATTTTTTTCGTATTTTCTATAGCGAACTTCGGTAAAATTTGAACATACATTCGTTGCGGAAGTTGATCATCTTGGTATTTTACTCGGTGTATGTATGTGACTCCGCGTGAATTTTGGTGCTTGTTTTGTGTTTATGTGTAATACATCATGAATTTTAGCAAGAGATACTAAAAACTACGAAAAATTATTGTGTGAACAATGAAGA
Organism: Nectonema munidae; assembly: GCA_030549495.1. Lineage (NCBI taxonomy): Eukaryota > Metazoa > Nematomorpha > Nectonematoida > Nectonematidae > Nectonema > Nectonema munidae. Next base: position 184,283 of record JAUIRK010000333.1, on the reverse strand, counting down.
AACGTTTTAACAAGGTTTGGTGGATGCCCGTGTCTTCCATTTTTCAGCCTTGCCACCGATGATGTCCATGGAAAAAAGGGTGCAGAATACATTTATTTCTTGTTTCTTAGGAATAATGAGCATACTTATGTAGGCTTCTTTATCAGCAGTACACCAATCAGCCTGTTTGAGGGCAGACTAGCTAGGCCAGCGAGTTCCAACCCTTGGCCCGCGGGCTAAATCGTGGTTCATTTAACTTCATTTTGATTGTTGACGGTATCCCGTATAAGCATATTTTCTTCTATGAATTCTATATTTTCTTTTATATTTTTTAATAATAATAATTCATTATTTACAATCAAATTAAGCTGATTCTGAAAAATAATGGTTTTGCCGTAAATTTTTACGTAATTAAAATAATACTATAATTTTGCTGAAATATTAACAATATTACTGAGAGATTTCTTTCCAAAAAAAAACAATCAAGTCAAATGCTCATATTTTTAATAAAAAATATTGATCTTTTTATCTCACCCAAATTCAAAGGTGAAAGGAAAACGAAAAACTTCAAGAAATTTTTTTATTTACAAAGATAAATGAGCGTTCAAAATAAATTTAAAGAAAGGCCAGAAATCCCATTAATTTTAATGAATTTTGCGGGAATAAAGTTGTGTATTTAAATTTTCCATTTTAAACTTTTCAAAAAAATGACCATGGTTGCTGCGGATCAGTAAAGAACTTATAGTTTGAAATTGTCTCATCATAGAAAAAGGTTGGACATCCCTGAGCTAGGCCTATAACTTGGATGAGTGCTTTGAAACACAAGCAACTTTGTGATGCCACAAAGCAACACTTGCCGGGAGTTGATGAGATCATTTCAGTGTTTTTTAAATTACGTCTTTTTTAGGAAAAGCAATGGAAAGTGTAAAAGCAAGCATTTGTTAAAAGAGGGCTTTGAAAATATGAATGAACAAGTGTCAACATTGTACGCGGACTCAAATCACAATAACATTTGGTGCATGAATAATGAGCAAGACTTAAAGCTAGAGAATCCTGGCGTCCGCAATTGCGCCAACTTTTCCCAAGAAATCTTGGACAGACAGATCCAGATCTTGGAACGGAAGTATGGGGGTGGAGTGAAGGTGCGAAGAGCCGCATCCACCATTCAACAAGCGTACCGTAAGCACTCTATCAATAAGAACTTTGAGAGACTGAAGTATGAAAAGCTGATGCTCCTGAACAAGAAGAACGCGCATGTCTGTGAAAAGAAGAAAAGACTGGCGGCACTCGCTCAAGAGAATGATCATGGCACCCCAATTCACTCTGCTCATCACTACCTACCAAACGAGCACGAGAGAAGAGTGTATATCAGCAGTAAGAGGAAAAACATTTCTTCATCGCGAAGGAAAGTTCTGATAAAAATTGACAACAACGCAACGCCGCCAGTGAACCCCATGTCCCCCACTTTTTGCACTCTCAGACGCTACAAGTCGGATAACCTACTTCCAAAGTCTGCTTGCACTGACGCACAAACTGATCCAAATGCAATCCAATTTTCTTCTTGTTCGCTTTGCGCCAAGAGGAAGAGGATTGTAGATGGCGTGAATGAGAAAAGAAGCGAGTACTTGGCAAGCAATGAAATAACTGATGAAGACTCCTGCCATCACAGCTACCGCAATCACACCCCACCTCCTTCTCTGCTCTGCAGTTGCCTTTCTTCGCACAGCGATTTCCAAACATTTTGCAATCGTGAAGAGGACTGCGCCGGTTGCAAGGGCGCGCTTTCTCTAAATCACCCTGCCTACAAATACAACAAAAGCGTTGAAGATGTTAATTTCAGGGGTCTTCTGTCCTCATGCAAAGTGTCTGCAAACGTGTTCACTCCTTGCACTTGCTTCAAATGCTCTTCCTCAAGCCAAGTTTTGGGTAAGAGAAAGTCACTTCCTAAACAAAACGGCCCCGTTTGCCTCCACAAGAGCAACGAGAACGTCTATCCCATCCCTGCAAATGATTACTCGCGCAGTAGAGTGAATAAACAGGTCTTTCAGAGGATACATGGCTCATCCATTCAACTGGAAAATCACTATACAGAAAAAGTGTCCAGCTATCAAAAACGTTTCGAAAGAGTGTCTTCCTCCGCCAATAGCAATGAAAAAAAGTTTCGCATGCTCAAGCTGAAGAGTTTGGAGGGCAAATCCACGAAGAATGAAATCATAAGGAAGAGACACTATCGAATATGCCTCAACTTTTTCAACAGGTACAATAATTTTATCCCACTTCTTGCTACATTTATGGTCGATGAAAAAATTTTGTGGTTTTTTCCTTTTCCGTATAAAATATAAATGTTGTCTCCATGAACAAATTTAAAAAAGAATGATAGTGAGTTAAGGGAATCATTTTTCTTTGATTTTGAACAACAACTTTTTATTTATTTGTATCGATTAATTTTTTTTACCAAATTTTAACTTTTGGTTCTTTGCTTCTGAAAATAAATTTACAGTGAACTCATTCAAGTTCTTCTCACTGCAAATACTTGTTCGAAATAAGCGCAGAATCATAAAAGATAAAGTTTTTCCAGTAAAGACTCTATGCGCTATGGCATAGACGCAAATATATTCTTATCTATAAATAGCTCACAACACCAACCCCTTTTTCTTTATATTTTTTTTAAATGACAAGTTTGCAAAAAAACACCAAATTGTGATAAGCATGTTCAAAGGCATGATTGCAAGATATAGAAATTTTTTACATTTTCTTCATCTTTTGTTGATAGGAAGCCGTCAAGAGGAATAGACCTGTTAGTTAAATTCAAGTTTCTGCAAGATGATCCATTGTGCATTGCTCTCTTCCTCAAAAACTGCAAAGGTTTGAGCAAGTGTAAGATTGGCGAGTATTTGGGAAACATTCAGAGTAGTAAGAATTTGGAAGTGCTCAAGTAATCTTGACTTGTCTTTCATTCACACACCCATTTACATACATACACACATAAATATCGCTTAAAATCTTCATATGCGTTTTCTTTTCGACGAGATTGCTTTTGACAATGCTTCATTAGATAAGATGCGGTGTTCATTTTTATTTCTCCTTTCATTTTCAGACACTTTTGTGAACAAATAGATTTTTATGATTTGGAGATTGATGTTGCGTTTCGAAAGTTTCAATCATACTTTCATCTTCCCGGCGAAGCTCAAAAGATTGAAAAGGTGGTTGAGGTAAGCTTTTACCTTTGTCCTTTCGGATAAAATAAGTACCACATGTTTCATTGTTTCCATAGTGAAATATGTAGGCTTTGAGTTCATACTTAGTTTTAAAGTAAAACCTATTCTTACTTTTTTTAATCGAGAGTTTATCAACTCATTTTATATTTTGTTCTAGTACGATTGCCTCTATCTATACTTTTATCATTATTATTATTACATTCTCATCTTGAATAATGATTCAAGTTCAACTTTATGATCAAGAAAACTTCACTGCTCGATTCGACCACAACAACCATGGGGTATCAAAGCGCAGTCTGTATAAGACATGACTATAAGATAATACTGCGTCCTTGCAGATGCTTTTTAAAATGAACACACAGCAAATAATTTATATTTTCTCTAAATCACACCAAATCTTAACAAGAATTCACTATTGGATCCAGCGTCCCGACACTTGTGGGAGGAGGCAGTGGCCTATGCACCCCAGCCCAATTTTTGAATCATTTGTAATGCCGAGTGATAAACAGTAAAAACTGCATTTAAGAGATACATTCTCTGTTAAAGTGCCGCATTATATCCATTATTTACAAATCTCCAACTCTATTTATACTCTCCAAATCACCAGATTAAGAGCCTCAATGGTTGTTAGGGTGTACCTCTCAGCTTAACAGTTGAAGGTCAGGGGTTCGATCCCCAAGGCTCCCAACTCTAAAAACAAATTCACAAAAACTATGATTAACCATCATAATGCGAGCATATAGCCTTACGGCTGAAAGTGCTTTGATCTCCGACAAACCATGTGATGCTTTTATTGATGCGAAAAATAGATGATTGTTTTAAGAGTTGAAGGTTATATTTTAAATCACCCTTTTTTCAAGGTGATGACGATAGTGATAACTTCACTCGAATGTGTTGTTGTTACGTGGAATGGATGGATCCTGGAGTGATTAAGAGAATACAGACAAAACCACTAAATCTAAAAAAATACACATACGACCAATTTCAATATGAACTTATTAATTTAATGGCACAGCTTTTGTTGATTACTGTTCAGCGTTTGACGAGAGCAACAAAAGCAACCAATGAAACAAAGCAAAATGACAATTCATTTGACATGCTATATGGAGTTATAAAAAAGAAAGCAGAAAACCACAAAATGATTGAAGAAACAAAAACCGGCAGAAAACGTCATAAACCAAGCTACTCAATTCTTCAATGTGTAGTTATAATGAGAATGGTGCAGCGTGTACCACCCAGCAACACCAAAAGACCACTTCAGAGACGTATACATCGAAGCTATTAATTAATTTACTGCATCACTGAAGGAACGCCTTCAACAAGCAATATATGGAATCTATGCATCATTAGAAAATCAGCTAGTGATGGTGGCATCATTAATCGCAAACAGAATCTTGAGAGTCGTGATTTTTCATGTATCAGAATCACATCAGAAAAATTTACTGCTACCTCCCGATTCTTCAATTATTTTTAGAAACATTTTATATTAAATAAACAAAGTTAACTATGTATGGCAAGGTCTATTGCTTTTTTTGATAAACGTTTTTCCTCAATACTGTTTATAGTCAAAAACTGTAAAACAAGCATTTAGATTTTAGACTTATTTTAGAACCTAACGTATTTCAAAACGAAATGCTATTTAGAATAACATTTCTGCTTGATTTGCATAATGAAATTGTATACTCTACATAATAGTAACATGTATGGACGTGTAGATAACATAAAATACTTGATTGATAATAATCAATAAGTGATTGCTGATCTTAGCTTTATTTTCTTCTCAAAGCGTCATGCATATAAGGTAAAATAAGTAATACTGTTAAAAGTTTGGTGAGTTCATATTTATTACAGTGGAACTTTGTTTTGTATCGTTTTAAAATATGTTTGCCACTTGTGTAAAAGGTTTATAAGATAATTATAAAATATGTACCAGTGGTGTTAGGATCACACATGAAAACGCTAACGCCTCCCACCCTTTCCTCCCTACGTTAAAGGATTTAGCACCTATCAATTGCGTAAAATTTGTGAAAGAAAGGCATACATACAAGTTAATTAAATCATATTCGAAGTTTGTTTCATTCTTGAATGCCCTGCTAATTGACAGCTGCGTTTACGTTCGATTTACCCATACCTACTTTTTTTCGTCTTTGATCGGAATGGAGCAAATGCCATACTATCTTATAAAAGAGAGGTACTAAAAACATATTCCTTAATACTTTCATCATAAATTCAATCTCACAATTATTTCATGCTTTAGTGTGATTAAACAAAAGTTTTAAAAATGCATACTTCTCGTCTACTACATATCGATGAATTAATCTCATTGAACTAATGCTATCTATTCATTAATTAGCAGAATTCATACGCGCTTTCAACAGCTATTCAATATACACTTTGTTTACTTACGTGAAACAAAGCGCTGTTAACGACGGATATTTATTCGTTTAAATTAAGGCTTTCAGTGAAAGATACGCTGCATGCAATCCGCAAAAAATGTTGCAATTTTGCTCCAAGGACAGTGTCTTTATTTTGGCGTTTGCCATTGTCATGCTGAATACCGACTTGCATACTCCAAATCTCAAAGATAGCAAGCGAATGAAGTTGTCTGAATTCCTCAAGAACTTGAAAGGTTTGGTGAAAGGATCCTGAAGAACATAGATCATATATTTTTTTACACTTAGGAATAGATGGCGGAAGAGATATAAATATTGACACCTTATCTGGAGTGTATTACAGGATAAAAACGGAAGAACTCAAGCCAGAAAATGATCACGTTCTTCAAATTAGCAAACTTGAAGAAACAATGACTGGAAAGAACAAACCCGTAAGACATTTTTATTATTCAAAATCTATACCTACAACAATCTAGCCAATAACGCTTCTGCATACAACAACCTAAACGAGAGCTTAAGATCAGTGCCAGGATTAAGATTAACAGTTAAGCTTCCAAGAACTTTTTGCGTATATGATTTAGATTTGCGACTAACTTCAAAAGTAGATTATCAAAATGAGAAACAATGAAAAAATAATCAGGGGCAGTTAAACGGATCTAGGTCACATTCCCGAAAGTCAAAATCCGAATGGTTTTAGCCGAATAATCTAAATTCCTAAAATTAAAATTCCGAATGTCTACAAAAATTTCTTTATTTTTTACAATTTCTCCAATTCTATCCATCATTTTTTATTCTTCGTTTTTTATGAATAAAATTATTTCTAGCAATTGCGCACAATATTTCTTTATAAAAATACATATTTTTATATGTCTGTTGTTATTGTTTTTAATTTTTGATTTTGGTTTCCGGGATTTTAACACTCGGTATTTTGTCATTCGGGATTATGAACGGCACCCAGTTAAACAAATCAAAGAATTACTTCATATATTTTTATACTTCAAACAATCGCATTTAAGCCAATGATATTACAAAATGTTGAAAAGCACTCCCCCAAATGTAAAAGCCTATGCCTAATTCTAAGTGAAGATTTTGCACTTTTTTTAGCTACTTGCTCTGCCCCACCGTCGCCTCGTCTGCTACTGCCGCCTCATCGAAATCTTTGACCTTGACAAGAAGGACAAGGGAACGCGTGAAAGGGACTGCTTCCTCTTCAACGACCTTCTAGTTCTTGCCAAAAACTCCAACAAAAGCACCAAACACAACACGCCTCTTTACATATTCAAAAATTCATTTTTCTTGTGCAACGTGCAGGTCAGATCCTTTTCCACGGAAAGTACGCGTTTTGCTCTTCACTTCGTTTTGTGTTAGTTCGATTGATGCTGAGCACTTGATTTCAGATTTCAAATATGTGATACAGTTGTTGAACACGGGCGATAACTCCATCCTCATTACATTTAATGCAAAGTCTCAACTAGACAAAAGCAACTTTTTGGGAGACTTGAAGGAGTCCATCGTGGAGGTAACAACCCCAATTTTGCCATCTTATTCTCTTTTCATCGCACCAAATTTGCACTTTAGATGCGAGAAATGGAAAAAGTCCAAATTAACTCCTTTTTCAACGAAACTAGCAAAAGCATCAAGAGTAGTATCCATGATCAAAATAAGATCGCTTTCTTCAAGGCGGACCCAAATTTCATATCCCGAGATTCTGGTGTTGTTGAGGATGTTTCTAATACACGTACTTTTTTCTTCTATTTAATCCTTTTGATCCCCGAAAGAGCGAGCGACACTAAGTAACTTGTATAAAACTAAGAAATCCTTATTACCTTTCTAGATCGATTGATAGGATCGAGTCGCTTATAAATGAAATAAATAATAAATTCACCAAAAAATGAACGTTGATGAAATCACAAGCTCGCTCTCGCGCCAATAAATGAATATCATAATTAGAAGTGTAAATGAACGATTTGTCCATTTTCCCCACAATGATCTGATATTCGAATGATTGGACTTAGTAAAAATGATTAATCTATAAGTTTTTAATATACTTGCTAGTTGGTAATCACTAAGAGATCTCCTCAAAATGTTTCAAGCGGGGAATTGATGCGCGTTTGCTTGTCACCAAACCATGTTTGCCAACCTTAAATGTTGTAAAACATAAGAACCTGTTTGCACTCTACAGATCATAGCTTTTTCTAAAGTTTACACGCAATTTATGAAAATGTATCTATGTTTTATGCGATACATGCTAAATCTTTGCCTTCCTTCAGACGCGACCTGTCCCTCCTCCAACCAAGAAGGAAATCAGCAAGCCACGATGCAGAAGGCATACTCAAATCGGCGTCAGCGAAAGCAAAAGGAGGACGAGGAGAGATTTGCAGCGCATCAACATGCCCACGCACCCTTCAAATTTCCGCACAACAACATGCTTAGTAACATTTCTTCTCAAGCTTTATTCAGGATAAGGGTGTGTACGCAGACACTTTTACCATTGTGTACAGTAGTGGTTGTGATTAATCCACATGATACGGTACGACAATTTGGTTCTGGGAATCTTTTTGAAGTTGAACCTTTTTAGAGTTAAGTTAATTGCAGTCAATAAGTACTAACTTTTGAAGGAAACTTGCAAATGGCTTTTATTATACAGCAACTGTTTAAGAAGTAACTTTTGGTTTCTCTTTCAATTTTAGCGAGTACAGCAAAAATATCACAAACATTAAGAAAACGCACATAGTTCAAAGATATATTGGCGCTGTGAAAACTGCTCTTGCAAAGCACGGATTCATTCAGATGATGATCATCGTGTAATCAAGTGTATTGGAAGTAGTGTTTCTTTCCGAGATCTCCCTCTATATTTGCCCCGGGGAATATATTTACTTGCCTGGACTTATTAGTTTTTAATTTGATTGTTTTGAAAGCAAAATTATTAGATATACATATTTGTTTTGTCTCCTTAAAGCTGCACTAATCTAAGAATGCTTTTCTGAATTTTTTAGAACGATCTTTCTATATATACTTATATGATCTATTGAGTATCTTTAAAGAAACTTTCATAGTATTTGTCTTAATTAATATTCTTTCAACGGAAAAATATATTCCTTTAAAAGTGATCTTAATTGAAATTAATCTTCCTTCATAATTAAAAATCTACATATCAGAATTTCTTTATAGCGTCTACGTTAACTTTTAGTTGATCAAGTTGATTTTTCAGATTGATATTCATTTATTTATATACTTTTTTAAGCGTAACAAATTTTTTATTGGAAATTTACTTTTTTATTCAAATATCTTCTTGCCCAAATTTATGAAGCAAGATTAACAAATAGATGTTTTCCGGGAAGACCAAAATTCAGGAACTCTAATTGTAGGTCATAATCATAGCACCACTCCAGCTCAAGCAAAGGTTGCTATCTCAAATATCTTCTTGCTGAAGCATAACTGAAGAACTAGCAAAGTTTAACGAGTGCCCTTTGGCTGTGCACGCTAATCATCCGCCATTACCTCAAATAAACGTTGCCTCTCTCTATACCACACAAATATTCTAGACTTGAGAACAAATCTACTTTTTGCAATATGATAGTGATGTGGTTGACGTTAAACGCATTTTAGTTCTTCAAATAAAGAACTTCAGCGTTCCAAGAAAATCTCAAAGTATGCTTCACCGCCTTTTCAAAAAAATAAAGAATTTGTAAATAGCTATGCCCAGAAGATATGAAGATGAACTTTGAAAAGCTGCGCATACTGCATTTTCGAATCCATTTTTAGAAACTAAGCTGCCCTTTTATCTATTTAATTTAAGAGAGAGAAAGTTCTAAAGTTCTTTATCACAAAGACGACAGGTTTAGTTTAAAATTGAGAAGTTTTATATCGTTAGCTTTTCTACCAACAAACAAAGTCGTTAATTGATTTGATGAATTGATAGAAGATCAGGATATTCCTAAAACGTTCGTAAGAGGGCATATATGCATATAAGGATTCTAGAAAAGTGGCTCGAATTTCATATTGAAGCGACACACAAATACCATATTTTTGGGTCATAATGCGATGTGGAATATAAGTCTAAGTGGCCATTTTTCACCAAACTATATATGTATTCTGTTAGCAGATTTTGTTGTCCTTATTTATCAGTATGTGTGTTTATTCTCTTGACATTTAAAAAATTGTTTTAAATATACTAATGAGGTAAGATTTTTCTATACTTATTAATATCTGAATTTGACAATATAGAAAAGCAGTATAAAAACATTCACATTAAATAGAGTTTACATGGTTTAAATCAGAGCCTCCTGGGAACTCATTTTGCTCCATCTTAACAATTAAAAATGTTGGATCTCGATAAGTAAAAAAGTTTTCAGCAAACAATCTTCATTCTTGTAAGAACATTACGCCATTAGATCGCACTTTCCTGTTTAAAGGACAATATTTTGATTTAAGGAACTTTTATAACAAATTATTTGATGTCGAAAACTAAAATAACCACCTCAAAGGATCGAGACTTTGTCTTTTGAGCATTTTTTTCTGGCAAAATCGTTCACAATTCGTTTTGTAGTAATTTTGAACGTTAGAAGTTACAATTTGTATTAAGGCATATTATTTAGTTGTGAACTACATTTTCTTTATATGCCTCATTTTATTTTCAGAAAAGGAATCAAGAACAACTAGTGCTCTTTCTTTGGATTCTGGAATGTCTTCCATAAGTTCTGTGAAACAGAGTAAATGAAGTGGATAAACTCTTCGTGCTTGTTCTGAGCACTTTTTTACTTTCATGATCATTTTTGTTGTTGATTATATTTACAAGAAATGTTAATTATTAAATTAAATTAAATTTTTTATTATCCTAATAATAAAAATATGCCTTTTTCCTTTTTCGCCAAGCCCACTCCTTATGCCACTTTCAAAAATCATAAATGCCGTCTTTAGAAAGTTTGACATCTTTTTCGTTCTTTTCTATCCCATACTTTTTGCGAACTTCATTTCTAAGCTTCGCTCTTGCCCGATTCTTTTCTTGAATTTGCAATTCTCGTTTTTTTCTTTAATAAAATAAACAAGCATTAAAAAGGCGGTAAATATCAAAATATCGTGAATTTGATTTCTTACGTGAAAAATTTTATTACACGATGGGAGAAAAGTTGGGAGGACCAGGATAATGTCCAATCAATTCAAAAGTTGAGAGCAACACTCAAGCGACAATCAAAAAATGATTTCTATTATGAAGTAAATTTGGCAAACGAGATTTTTATAATACTTCAATTGAAGAAGCGTTAACCACAGTTGTAGAAAGATTAGAGTGATTGATTACACTGGGTTGCCTTTCTTCGTGCGAATATTTCTACAAGTATGATGAACCCCACTTTAAGTGAAGTGGTCTTTTCACTAATAAAAATCTCCTTGCGCTTACACCACGCAACTTTCTTTACTTAAAATATTTGCATGCGTTACCTTTACAAATTTTGTTAGAATACGAGGGAAGTAGTTGCTTAAGTTCAAATTCATATGAGCACAATCAAGTCATAAGTCATAACATCATGTATTTGAAACTGGTTCAAATGTTAGATATTGAAGACTTGAAATAAAATTAGGAAGGCATCCTTAGATCTTTTCATAAGTTTAAGATTATTATTCTTTGATAAAACAAATTTGGAAATTGGTAAATTATTATCGACTGATAGTGGGAATTTTCAACTTTCTTAGTATTTAATGTTTACTTTTTAATAGCTATTTAGATTATTATTAAAAATTTGACGTCTGATTACGTTATGGTAGAGGAACACTTGGGTATAAAGAAAGATTATTATTTGAGCAGGCGATCTTAACTGAGTGTATATGGATATGCGCTGATAAATTTTTACGGATCATAAATTATGTGAATGGACCAAAAATAAAAACTTTTCTATTCTAGGTCCATTGCATTATAACAAACGTTGTGTTCCGTTTATTTTTAAAAATCCATTTGAGTTTTTGAACCTACAATCAATGGGGCGTGAATAAGATTGGCTAAGTAATGGGTTTCGATAACAAACAGCATTGCCCAACCTTATTTTCATGTTGTGGTACTTGTAATTCTGCTCTAATAAAATATTGAGAAAGATTCATTTTATACCCAGGCGTAATTTTTCCAAGATCTCTTCCTGAATTAAATTAAGTTCACATTCAATGTTAATTTAATCAATGATTATTATAGTAGCACATCGACAAGCCAGATTTTATACGATTAAATAGAAGATTTATGAACAACCAAGGAATCTATATAGAGGCACATTTGTTTTAACTTTTAAGAGAGAAAATGTTTGCGTAAATTCTAACTCCATAGCTACCTCCATGATTATATCATTATTTTCATGTTTAGTTAAAATATCGTTTCCTACGGACTTCAAGTAAAACGCTACAAGATTTTTCGTAATATTATTGTACAACAAAAAACACTTTTGTTTCTTTTCACAACAAATTGGCCTTGAGATTATTTTTTGGAGATTTGGAGCAGATTGACGGGCTATTTTCTTTTCTTAAGTGACGGGAGGTGGCTATTTTAGCCCCTATCCTTTTTTTAAACTATTGAATATTTTTTACAAAATCTCGCGTGAACCCACTAAATAATTGATGGTGTCATTTATTTTTCATGAAAATCAATCAAACCTGTCAATCAATGCTAAATAATAGTATAAACTTGAAAATATATTATAAATTAAACATCTTTTGCGTTAATATTGTCTAATTTATTTAATAAATCAACTTTTGATGTTCACCCAAAATATTTTACCTGTCAGTAAATTAGCTTTCACAGGTGACTTAATGGCAAACACGTTTTCTCATTATATTAAAATAAACTTATCCATACACAGCAAATTGAACGTGCTCAATTTGATTCTGAAAATACTTTTGTCTTTCAAGATTTAAATTGCGGTTACTGTTTAACTTTGGTTAATTTATGGTCAGATATTTTTTCATAATTTTTGAATTGAGATTCTCTATTTCATCATGACATTATTTTTGTCAATATATATACATGCAATTAATACTACATTTCAATTTGATTAAAATGGTTTTATATTTACTTAGTTCAACACTACATTGACTTTTATATATTTAAGATCAATCGATAAAATAATTTTATTTCTTGATTCTGGCTGCTAATCTAACTAAACCGAGCACGTTTAGCCCTCCTTGGTTTGATTCTTGCTCTTTAGTTTATCCTTCTTTTGTTTACTAATTAAAGAGGGACTTTGAACTATAAATCTCAATCCGACCTCTATTGTTTTGCTTACAAATACGCTCTCAGCTTCTAGTCTACTTCATTTTCCTATACTTTATATGGTATCTAATTTCTAAACTGATTCTACCTTCGTAGCTCTACTTTCATCAGAAATTCATTTTGTTCAATCTATGTTTGAAAAAACATTTTCAGAGATTTATTTAGCTTAGAATTTAAGCGATTTGATAACTTTTCTATTGAAAAGAATCTCTTTGTTGATCCTGCCTTTTTTTTTTATCAATATCATGTGTTGTATTATCACTGGTTGTGAACAAATATCACTGAATATTTGCTAATCAATCCTTTTCCAAAATTTCTGTTCTTGGTGAATCCATTTATAATACCCTTTTTTCAATTACAAAAACTTTACCACCACTAAAATATTCACACCGAAGGAAAAAATTTGTCAAATTTGATTCACATTTATAAGTTTTTTGATAAAAGCTATATCTTTACATATTGATGTCTTTGAAAATGTTTACATCACTTTTTTAGTCAATTGATGTTTGAAATATAAACTAATAAGATAAAGGTTTAAAGATTTCATAATGTAAGAGCTTCTTCACGGTTAAGATGTTTTTTGAAAATCCCAATAGTAGATTTTTACACCAACTCCTATTTCATTGGAAAACGGTATATCTTTCATTTAGATAAGTTACTTAAAATGTAACTATTATTAGATTGTAGATTGTTTCTTAAAACGATATAGCTCCTGAAAGGATTACTATATCGACGATATAAAGGCACTTTAATTGTTACTATTTCATTTTTCTTATGATTACGCTTTCTCATTTCAATGTGCCTTCTCTTACTTCTCGCATACTTAAATTTTGTACCATAATAAATAACGATTGTGAGAACAAACTTGACAAAGGATTTTTTTGAAAAAAAACGATTTTTGCCAATTCGATTGACACTTTCACCCATTTTTACACTGTAATAACCAAAAAGAAGTACAGAAATGAAAAACATGGACAATATTGTATTAAAAAATTATTTTGAATTTGAGGGATATTTTTAGTCAGAATTTTATCCTCAATCAAAATTTTAATAGTGATTTTTAATCAAAAATTAATTTTTATATTTGAATTTATTGAGAAAATAGAGTTTTTAGAATTTGTTTTTTTCCAAAATGTCAAATTTGATTGATAATTCCACACATTCCTGAATCCTAATTGGAAAAACTAAGTCCCAAAATGAAAAAGCATCGTAATAAAAAAAATAAAAAATAAATGATTCCAAGATTTATGAGATAATTTTAAGGCATACATCACTATTCTATTTGTACTTTTGTTTATGGATAAAATTTTCAGACGAATCTAGCAAATTTTATCGACATTTTCACATTTTAATTACGAAAACTTTGTCCAAAAATGAAACCAGTATGAAGATTTGGTATTATTGAGAATATAAATAATATTCTAGGAAATAATTTTTAGACGTCAACCCCAAATATGATTGACATTTTCACACACTAATTGCAAAAAATGAGTTGAGAAAAAAATCTACATGTTCGATTTATCTTAAAAAATATGTTATTCACTAAAATGACATTGCGGTCAAAATGACCGCATTTTAAACTTTATAACCTCTGTGTTTTTAAAATTTTCAAAATATTTAAACAATTTTCATTGATCTTGTTCCACTTAATTAACTCTTTTTCTAAAGTAAAAAATTAAAAAGTTACGATTCTTCATTTTGAAGAAAAAGTAAAAAATACCTCAAGTGACATTGACGTCAATTTGACCGCACAGTGATAAACATGTGCTACACAAGGTATTTTAGCTACTTGAAAACAATAATCGGAAAAGAGAACCCAAATATATATAATTATAAAATATTGTATGGTGTTGTAAAGTTGACACATTTGGCACGTTGATATAAAAAAGCATAAATCACTTTATTTGACACATTTATTTTTTCAAATAAATGAAAGATCACAAGAAGAGCTGTCAAGTTTGTTTTGATATGCAATACTGCAGCTTTATTTATTATTTTCCTTCTTTCTTTCTTTCTTTCTCTTTCTTTCTGTTCACTAACGATTTTTGATAGTCTTTATTTCCTGTTGTAGTTTACTTTAGCTTTTCTTATGGATAAACCAACTCGTGATGCAGCAGCAAAAGCCTCAATTTATATGAAAGATATGTTTGATAATGTCTCTGGTAGTGATGATGAACTATTATGCTATGAGTCTGAAGTTGAATCATACTCTTGTTTCAATCAAGATTCAAGTGATTCTGAAAGTTTTTTTCACGATGATGAAGGAAGTCAAAACTCTAACTTTGATCAAACAAGTGCTCCTTATGAAACTAGAACTGAGGATGATTGCACGGTTCTAGCTAAAGATGGGACTGAATGGAATAAAACTAGTGTTGTAAGAGGAAGAACTTTGTCTCAGAATATTTTCAAAATTAAACCTGGTCCTACTTGTTATTCTTTTCGTGAAATAGACGATAATGCAACGTCGGCATTCAGGTGCATTTTTGACGAAAGATTTTACGTCATATTCAAAAATGTACAATTGAAGAAGGAAATAGAGAGGAAAGTGGATGGAATCTTTCAATTAGAGATTTAGAAATTTTTTAGCCTTGTGCATGCTTAGAGGAGTTGTTGGAGCAAGAAAACTCCCACTAAGAAGTTTATGGTCAAAAAAATGGGGAATACAATATTTCAAAGATAACATTCAAAGAGAAAGATTTGAAGAAGTACTAAAGTTTTTACGATTTGATCTTAAAACTCAAAAAAGATTTCGTTTAAAAGAAGATAAGTTTGCGATGATTTCTGAAGTTTGGTCAATATTTTTGGAAAATAGCAGAAGGTGTTATGTTCCTTTTTCCGAACTCCCTATAGATGAGCAACTATTGCCAACAAAAGCAAGATGTCCATTCACACAGTATTTACCTAGCAAACCAGACAAATATGGAATAAAGTTCTGGCTGATGGTTGATGTAAAGACAAAATATTTGTGTTCTGGTTTTCCATATCTTGGGAAAGATGAAGAGAGGGACCATTGTCCTCTTGGTGAATATGTAGTGAAAAAGTTAGTCAAGCAAGCTATGGTTACTAAAAAAGGTTACAACATTACTTGCGACAACTTTTTCACTTCAAAAAAATTAGTCTCTGACTTAATTTTAGAAAACATAAACTTTGTAAGTACTTTACGTCATAATAGAAAAGAAGTTCCGATTGAAGTGGAAAAAATGTATACCAAGAAGGTTCCACTTTTTACTTCAAACATTTACTTCACTAATAACATGTCTTTGACAGCATACAAAGCAAAGAGTAAGAAAGTTGTTTTAATGTTAAGCAGTCTTCACAATGATTACGTTTCTGTTAACAATGAAGTAAAAAAAAAAACAGAAACTGTTACTTACTACAATTCTACAAAATTTGGAGTAGATATTATTGATCAAATGTGTCGTATGTACTCGACTAAAGTAAAGACAAAGAGGTGGCCTTTGGCTGTATTTTTTAATATTTTAGACCTTGCTTTGATAAACTCTTGGATTTTATACAAACTAGTAAATAGTTCTGAAATGTCTCGTCGGGAATACATCTTGAAGTTAGTTGAAGAACTCTGTGATACTTCTGATAATACTTTGAAATCTCAAAAGCGTAAAAAAATAAATAGACGAGAATCAGAAACAAGAGAAGAATGCTCAAATAAAGCTACACGTAAGACTTGTTTTATATATAGATGTCAAAACAAAGCTTCAAAAAATTGCGATGAATGCAACCACCCAGTTTGTGGAAAGTGCTCAGCTAAAACAATTACGTTTTGTAAAAATTGTACATAATTCTTTTTTTGTTACTTTTTCAAATAAATTTTTAATAAACGCAAATATCTTTACATATTTTCCATGTGCAGTATTATTTTCCATACTGCGGTCAAATTGTCCGCATTGTCGTTTTAGTACGTTATTTTTTCCTGTCGTTTTAGTGTTAAAATGTGTATAAATGTTTTTGGAGACACTTTCTCAGACGTAAACTGCAAATACTTTTGGACATTTCCAAATCATAGTTGCTAAAACAGAGCTGAGAAATGAAATTGGCATGGTAGATTTGATATAAAAAATATATTTCGTTTAAAATTTAATTCTTGGAGTTTCAGAAGTAAATCACAAAATTGATTGACACTTTTATACATTTTTCAAGACCAAATTTCAAAAAATGTCTCCGAAATTTAAATTGGTATGCTTGATTTAGTATAAAAATGTGTATTTTTTTAATTTGAATAATGTTGATACATATAATTTTCAGACCTAAACGACAAATTTTATTGACACTTTCAGAATTTTTCACACCCTAATTGCTAAAATTGAGTACGGAAATGAAATCAGCACGATTAAATATATATTTTATTAAAAATTTGAATAATATTTTTGGACACAATTTTCAGACGAAACCCGGAAATTTGATTAAGATTTTCATAAATTTTCACACCCTGATAGTAAAAATTAATTGAGAAATGAAATGAGCATGGTCGATTTCAAGAACTCAACAACGTTGGCCAAGTAGGGATTTACTCATACCAGGACAAAGAACATCTTGCGAGAGAGTTTGTTGGATCCTAAAAAGATTCTACCGCCACATCCGCACATCAAATTGGTGATGATGAAACAATTTATAAAGGCGTTGCCACTGCAAGGAAAAGGTTTCGCTTATTCGGGCGGAAAGTTTCGTAGTAGAAGTAGAAAGCTCATGAAGAATGAAAACTTCGAAAACTGTCTAGTGAGGGTGAAAAGAATACTTGCATCAGCTTCAAGAATGTGATCAAAAACTTCTCGGGCAATCACAACAGTCCAGACTACAGAGAAATCGTAGGAGGAATGCTGGAAAATTCAAGGCTTTGGGGTGCAACGTGAGTCTCAAAGTTCATTTCCTACATGCGCATCTGACCATTTCTCAAAAAATTTAGAAAATTTTTTTAACAGTTTGATTTATACCTCTTTCATTCATTTCTCTCTTAAAATAAAGGATGAGATAAACTTTCTCTTATTTTATTTATTTTAATGTTCAGTTGCAGAAAATGAATTAGTCTTCTCTATTTCAATTATTTTCAAACAAACAGATTGAGATTTCAATCTCATTTTACTTTCACATCAAGTGCTCTTGCCATTATTTGCTTTAGTTCAGTAATTTATTTTCTTTAAAATTTGCTTATAGTTTTTAGTTTGTAAGTTGTTTGGTGGCATAGAAGGTTGGTTGAGATGATGGATTCAGCACGGAAGCCTCTGGGTTCGGTTTCTCATCGATACCAATTTGTTCATAGTTCATAAGCGGTACATCAGTGCCTTGTCAATGAAAACACACCCACGGTACCTTTACCTTAAAATTTGCTTAAAAAAGTACAGCTAAAGGGTCTTAATGAAATAAAATACGCTAAAAAAACATTCCAAATGATTCTAAACACATTGTCAATCAATTTTTTGCAATGACAAACCCGAAAAATGCCAATATTTTGGATGAATAAATAGCGCAGATTGAAAATAAATTTGGGTAAAGATAGCTTCATTTGTTGAGTGTACCACAGGGTGAGAACTGAATGACTGTGTCAGTAAAGTACGCAAACTTGGGTTGAATTGTGAGTAGATTGAGAAAGACAAACTCCATCACAGACAAACAAATAAAGATGGGAAAAATTTTAATTTACCTGATTTCTTCCTCCAACTTCCTATTCTCTTCCACTTTTTTGTCGTTCGCTTCGCGCTCTTCTTTATCTTCGGGTGCGAGCGACTTGGCGATCTTGTCCTGAATCACCTTCGCCTTTCGATTGAAAAACCACTTTGTCACAGACTCCATCACTCCCTTCCTCCCTCCCTCAGATATGGCAGAAGAGAGATGTCATGGCAGCATCGCAGAGAAACGGTAATGGCATCTTGGCAAAAATAATAAAAGCACAAGAGTAAGCAAAGCAGCAGCAGCATCAAAAACGTGAATGAAAGAATGAATGAATGGAATGAATGAAAGTGTTTTTCAAATCAACAAACTCCATCAACTCCATTTTTCGTCATCATCTCCGGTTTATAGCAGCGCTAACAACTTCCTAACACATCATCATCGCGCAGGAGGAATCGTGATTGCATAAAGTTGGAAGGCATCTTACCCAAATTTTAAAATTACATCATCTCATAGCAGAATATTTTATTCAACTTCATCCCAAAAAGTGCTGGCCGCTACATTCAGAAGTAATAAAATGTAACAAGTAAGCTCAAAATTTTTAAGTTTTTGAATCCCCCCCCCCCTCCGTCGTGATTCCCACCCCTACTGCCCTATTTTTTAATAGAGAGCATCTGAAAGGAGTTCCCCACCCTCCAGTAGGTGACGTCATGTATGTATGATCCCTTAGCACACACTTTTATGATATTTCAAAGAAATGTAATTAGCGAAGCATATCAGATGTAAGTAAAAAGGCATTCAGACAAATACACCTATTTATTAGATACATTACATAGTATACAACATAATACATAAAGTAATTATATAAAAAGCAAACACAATATAATTGTATAAAATCTTTACATAAGCACGTAGTGGGTAGTTCTTTGAAGGCATTTCCATGATTTCTCTCCCTGAATTTTTCTTTGTGAAGAAGTGATATAAAATTATTCTGAGGCAAATTAACCCCTGTAATATTGAAGATTGAATGACATACTATGAGAGTTTAAATTTAAGACTAGTTTAGAATGATTTATTTTTTTTATTCTATCTGCTTTTTGTGTTTTATATTTCGCCACAAATAAAAAAGTAATCCGTATACAAGTTACTTTAATAAAAATTGTTTGAAAAATTTCTTTACGTTGCCTCCTTTGTTGTTATGTGACTTTGAGTAACTTCAACATTTGTAAATAATGAATTTTTAAAATACACCTGAAGTTTTGATGCCCAGTTTATGCCTCCGAAGCGTTGCCAACCTATCGATATAGACAATGTCACTTTTTTTTTAATTTCAATGTCTTCTAATTTTAACAAAATTTAATTCTTAACACATATGTCAAGTTTTGTTGTTTTTTAATGACCCCAAGAATAATTACAAGTGTTTAAAATTTCCCAACTTTATATACTATATATTTGGCTAACGCTTCTCTGCATAGGAAATGCCTACGAAGCTTTGCCAAGCTATCGATATAGATTCAATCAAAAAAACGCTTGCATTTTTCTCACTCAAGTCAAAACAATCCATTTTATAACAACCAGCTCTATTGAGGGGTTTTAGCTTTCAAAAACAGCTTGAAAAAACGTAAACATCAAGAATTATGACTTGATAATAAATAAAGTTAGAGACACTGCTGCTTCATTTTAATGGAGGGTCGGACAGGTGGCGCAGCGATTATAAAGAATGATTTTTCATTTGCAAAAAAAGGAACTTCTTTTTCACGGTCAAAATATTTTTGAAGCACCCAATATTTGATCATTACACCCAAGGGTGAGGATTCGGAGTCAAGGAGATTGATGTCATTAGGAGATTGAACATATTGATGTTAAAAAATTGAAATTATATTCAATAAAATCAAACTAATTCCTTCGACATTTGCTTCTTCTACTTCTTCAATCGCAAAAAATTTGACAAATTCGTTGCCTTTAATCCGTATCTGCAGTACTATACAATTTCTTTTTCATGTACAAAAAAATCAGTTGAAGCACCTAACATAAGAGAGAATATCCTTCCAATTTGTAGCCTTTGTAAATATACTTATTTTTGCAAAGATTAAGTAAAAAACATACATTTCAATAAAAAGTTTTTGATACAAATGTATAAGCACATACTTTTGTCATTGATAATAATAATAAATATTTCGAATAATGTTTTCTTGTATTTCATCTTTTTTCAAAGATTTCTATGGCAGTCGTTAGCAAAACGTTTTACTTGTACAAAAACGTGAACAATTAAAACAAAAGCTTGTATCTCTGTAGCTACAACAATGTTTCACTTATTCCATCAACTTTTCTACATCTTATTTTTAAAAAAAGTAAGTTTTTAACTTAGTGTTAATTAATAAATTTCTTCTGTAAATTTATTTACGGCTATATCATAGTTTCGCCTTAGCTATGATATAGTTTGACTTTATTGGGATATTGGATATGTCGTAGAATTTGGAAGCAAAATATATAAAAAAAATCGGGGTCGATTTGATTGACACTTATAGGTATTTCAAATCCTAAATGCAATAACAGTCTAATGCCTTAAAAACTCTATCATTTTAAATTTTCAATGGAATATCTAATATAGACCTCAGGGTATAATGTTAACTACAGATAATGGCAAAATTTTGTTGAAAATGCTAATTTTTGATTTTGATTGACAGTTTTTGTCATGAGAGGGTCATTCAACTACCAAGGAAATGGTACCAAACGATGCGCTAGTGATTTTATGAAAAGTCAGGGAATTTGAAGGGATAAGGTTTAGCCAATTTTGTACAACAACCGTTTAGAAATATTCCTACTAGTTCATAAAACAAATTGCTCACTTATATCCAACATATGATAATTTTCAAAGTTCAACAAGTGGTTTACAGTTTTATGAGTAGAAGCAGATTGGTGAATATTCTTATAAGCTCTCCACCCATTCTCTAATAATAATTGTAGATTTATAGGTTTGACAGAATTTTTAGTAGTATGAATATTAGAGTTCGAGCACTTTCATTTTCTAAAATCTTCGTAAAGGCTGTTGCAAGACTTGGAGAAGTGTGTACAATACCAAATATCCAGCTCTTCACGATGATTTTGGCTTTTGTAAAAGCCTTCCTTTAGTATTATTATAAAGATGGATAGTCTCTGGTAGACAAGATGGAGGTGTATCTCGAGCATAAAAACTGCTGTTAAAAGGATTTCTGAACGGTTTTCCTTGGGCACGAAGAAAGTAACAAAAAAAAATTTTCGTTGTCGAACAGATATTCTGAAGAATTTGGAGGACGTCCTTTAAAACATTTCTGAAAATAGGAACTTCTTTTCTTTTACAACGAAGTGTGCCAAGTAGCGTGATGTTTTTATCAATCAACTGGCAGGCTAGGTTATGACTGGGAAAAAAATTTTCAGTGGTGATATTTCTACCATGTTTGAAGTATGGCTTGCATAAATTCATAACAACTTTTTTGGCACGATTTCTTTCTTTTTGTTCGTTTTGCCTACCCCAATATATTGTGGCATTTAAAGCAAATCCGGTCTTAATTTCACAAAGCCAAAAAATTTTTAAACCATACTTTTTTGGTTTTCTTGGTAAGTAGGATTTTCCAGGTAGTTTACCTCTATTAGGTAATAGTTGCTCATGTTCTGTGAGAAATTCTACAGGAATGTAAAGGTTTCTTAAGGACAACACAAAAAGTTCCCAAACTTCTTTGATCGCAGCCATTTTGTCTTCTTTTTTACTTGCTTCTCTGGTTGATTGGTTGTCAAAACGGAGACACCTCAGGAAAAATTTTATTCGATTAAGTGAAATGCAAGCTCTGTAAAAAGGACGAGAATCATTTTTATCAAAAAAGTCTTCTATGTCATTAAAGGTATTACGATCTGCACCTGAGCGTATTAACCCGTTAACGCCCATGTCGACTATAGTCGACTTTACAAAAATAAAATCGTCTGCGTTTATCAAAGCTCTTTAATAAAAATCTTCTGCT
This sequence comes from Nectonema munidae, assembly GCA_030549495.1. NCBI lineage: Eukaryota > Metazoa > Nematomorpha > Nectonematoida > Nectonematidae > Nectonema > Nectonema munidae. The sequence goes on along the minus strand of JAUIRK010000333.1, from coordinate 161,830 downwards.
TTACATTAGATATCGTCTGATTATTCTGGTCGTTAAAGGGTTAAAAAGCCAAAAAAGAGTCAATTTCCTCATAACTAAAACCATTATACACAGCATGTTCAATCTGGATGTAGACGTTTGAGAATGTCGATCCAGCTTGGTGAGGAGGGTGAGTGGACACCCTGCAGGACCAAAAACACCTGTTTAAGAGCGGATGAACTCACTGCGAGCGAACGCCAATCCACATGTGGAAAGAAGATGGCGACACTAGATTGTCTAATCCAGGAGTTCCCAACTTGGGGTTTGCGAACCCTTGAGGGTTCGTTTCACTTTTTTTAAGGGGTACTTTATAAAGGTATCTGAAAAGTTTTTTTAATTTTTAACTAATATATACCACCTACATACATAAAATGGGTTGAAAATTTCCCCCAAAACCATAATAAAAAATAATTGAAAGTTGTTTTGTATATATTGAAATACATCTTTGGCTGATAGCGAGGTTTAAATCAATTAGTGTGAAAAAAAAATTATTAGGGGTTCGTCTAAGGCTGAAAATTTTCAAGGGGTACTTCGTGAAAAAAAGGTTGGGAACCTCTGGTCTACTCCAAAGGAGACTTGTGATCTTTAAGCCAAACAACTATTGATCAAACAAAGTGGAGAGAGCTGGGGGAAAAGAACAAAGTACACCTCCAGCCTATTGGCTAAGGATGAAACCATCTTCTTAAATCCGGCCACAATGAGTGTGAGATTTCTGGCTCACATGATGCCTCCGCCTTTGAGTGGATAATACCTCATGTACTTGAGGGGGGATCTGAATTCCAGGAAAAAATAGAATAACAAAGCAAGAAGATAAAGAATTAGTAGTGGTAGCGAAACAGGCAACAATGAGTGTTTCAATGAGTAGTTTCTATTCCATGTACAAATGACTAGGGAAATAATGTTCAATTTTCTGTTCATATTTCGCGAGATGTAAGATTTGATATACCTCATTCGGGGAGACGATGTTAGAAAAGTTTATTTAAATAATATATTTGTCAAATAATCAAAATAAATTCTGTAATCAAAGAATCGAAAAATATTCTTTAAAAAATCAAAAAATATCAAACTTTTTGTTCATATTTTGCTACCTCATACGATGTTACAAAAGTTATTACGTATATTTTGCAATTTGCACGATTTTAAATATTATATTTGCTAATAATAATCAATATAAAATCCTGTAATCAAATAATCGAAAAATATTCTTTAAAAATCCAAAATATGAAACTTTCTCTTCATATTTTGCTATCTCATACGATTTTTAACTCAAAATATTTCATTTGTCAATAAATTAGGTATCTCGATAGGACCTCCATCGTTTTGGCTACAAATTCGTTATCAGCTCTTAATCTCTACATCATTTCTTTTATACTTTGTAATTTTACTATTCATTCTATGATGATCCTTTCTAAGTAGCTCTTTTTTCATTAGAAATTTTTTTTCTACAATCTGTATTCCAAAAAATTTTAAGGATTTATTTTGAACAGAATTTTTTCTATCTCAAAATATACTGGTTAAAGAAACTTTTTGATGAACTTTTTTGATATGAAGAGATATTCAGCTTGAATATTTTTCAAACGATTTCAGATCAAATGTTTTTTTCCCGATGAAATCATTCGTGATGTTCATTGTTCAATTACAAAAAGTTTTTCACCTTCTTCATCTAAAAGACTACTGCTTTTACGCAAAAGGAAAAAGATGGACAAATTCCATTTAAATTTAAAATTATCTTGATAGTGACTAAATCTCTATATATTGGCATCCGAGACAGTTTTGATAACTCTGACTTATTCAAAATTTTTAGATTCCTGCCCATCTTAGTGAAATGATAACTGTGATCTTAGCTGATAAGCCATAAATTTAAAGATTTTTCATTTCCAAAAGAGGACATCTTTTTTGTTTTTTTTAAGTAAATATTTCATAATCAACATAATTGAAGAAAGTATTATAAGCCAAAATATATATAACATTTTTTTATATTTTTACTATATAACCAATATATAACGATTTTTTGAATTTTTTTTATAGAATTGATTTTAAAGCATACATAACTAATTTAATTGACCCTTTCAGGTATTTTTTTGCCGTATTAGACAAAATAGAGTACATAAATAAAATAAGCATAGTCGATTAATTATAAAAACCGATATTTATTTTAATATTAATTTTGAAAATATTTTTGGAGACAGTTTTTATACGTAAAACGAGAATCTGATTGAAGCTTTCAGATATTTTGAAACTCTAAATGCAAAAACTGAGCCCAAAAAGGAAGCAACCATCTTCAATTTGTTATTAAAACTAGATATTATACATAAACTGCAAATTTGATTGACATTTTCAGACATTTTAAAAACTCTAAATGCAAAATCTGAGTTCAGAAATAAAACTTGTATTTTCTTAAAAAAAATTCACAGTTTTTTATTTTACTTTTTTTTATTTTCGACAATAAATTTTTTTTATAATTTTTATGTGAAATGTTAATAAATATTTAGTAAACAATAAAAAAGTGAGAAATAGGTAGCAAAAAAGCTCTTTCCAACTTTTGGTCTAATAAGGGTATATAGCTTAACCCTTCCATGCGCATATCCCTTATTTTATTAAAACCAATAAAAACTTGTTTTCTTATTTCTGGGCATCGATATATGAAAAATAATAGGAACTTACGTTTGAAAAAAACTGAATTGAAAATAACAGCATCTTAGTTAAAACGAACATTGCGCAAAAAGGTGCATTTTGAAAAAGATCATTTTTTCTACATTATCTAAAATATTTTATTTACACTACACTATAAAAATGATAAAATAAAAAAATTATTGTTTTTTTGCAGATTTAATAAAAAATTCTTTTTCATAAAGTATGATAGATCTTGAAGCAAAACATAGCATTTTTAGTATACTGTTTACACGTCCCTTCCTAGAAACAAGTTAGTCAAATCTGAGTTCTTTGGGCAATAGTTTTCTGTTACTCCTTGGAATTTTGATATAAAAGACTTTTGGCCAAGCAAGTTCTGAAATTATTCAGTATCTCATAATTTTCTTTAAAAATATTTTTTTTTCAAAATCCAAAAGTTAACTATGGATACATCAAGCAAATGTAAAAATAGTGGATAGCACCACTTACCTCTTATACACTTGTTCTGCATGTGCTCGGATGGGAATTTAACAAATCAACACCTCCCATGGTTTCATTACAAAATTCTATGATATTTGGACATGTTATATCGCCCCTTTCTTTCTTTTGGCAGGTATCTACTCTCTTTTGATGTTCTTCTACCAAAATTTAGAGAACTTAAAACAAAATTAGGCTTGTTGTAATTCCATTCTATCTGATGATGATTTGCTAGAACTTTGAAAACCTGGCATTTACCTCTCATCTTTTTGATAAATGCTTCATCAATTGGATTATATTGATAATTCTATTAGATTTGATTGTGCCTGATTAGTAAATTTGAAAATTATTTTTTAACCTCAAACAAATTATCTATAGTAATTAAAAAAAAATATATATATATATATAGTAATAGACAAAGGAAGAAAAGAATGATATCTTCTATGAAGAATTTGTGTAAAGTAGCAAACTATAGTTTCTACAACTCCAAAATGAAGAGAGGCAGTTGGCCTTTCTTCTTTTCCAGGAATGAGAAGTTTGAGTTCGAGAGACACGCAATATAAATTAATTAAAGTGACACACTACCAAATCTAATGGGCTTCATACAAAAATAACTGCTTACATGGGTGTCTTCCAAAGTATGGGACAATTTATTCATCAATAGAAAAGAAATTTGTATCAGACGAATATTCAACAAACTTGATATGAACAAACTTGAATTCGAAACTTTCTAAACTTGTCATCTCTTTCTATATTTTGTTCGTCGTTGAAAAAATGAAGTTTTGAAAATATACTTTCAAACTTTTTTTGTGAAATGGACTGAGAAATAAGAATATTTTTCTTAAGTCGCATTTGTCCAAAAGTCCCTCCTTTTTGTGGAGTAATACCTGATGCATCATTAGCTATGATAACGAAGAAAGTTCCAAGAAGTTCATTTCTTGAGAAAGTATTTTGTGAATATATAGTTTCCGTATATATGAAATCAAATATTTCATCAGTCCAAAAAAGTTCAAAAAAATCAATTGCATCAGTTTTTGCAGGAAAATTTTGGTAAAAATTTGTCAAAAGTTGTATTTGATGTGTTTTTTGATGATATTTGCTATGAAAGAGAAAATTTGAGTCTTTTTTTTTAGCTTTTGAGGTAAACAAATGAAGAAAATCTTCCATCTTATCATCAATTTTATGTTGATAAACTTGAACAACAGATGGAAGAAATCTTTTAGGCAAGTGGTCTACATCTGTATTATCTTCATCTCCCGTTTCGCAATCTGTTCTATCATCATCACATGGAGGTATCAATACAAGATCTAACTTTTTAAAAGGTCGTTTTCATCAATAGCATAACACATATTATTTACGTTAGTCTAAATCAGTGTTTCCCAAACTTTTTTAGACCAACGCCCACCAAAGTTTCAAAAACTTTTCTAGCGCCCCCTATTAAAAAATTGATATACAATTACATACAAATATTTTCATATTAAATCCTTTATTTATTTAAAAAATTAGATATATGTTTTTTTCAATGCGATGGATGAGTTTGATGTTTATTTGCTAAGGCTTCTATATTTGGTTCTATGCTGCTGAGAAGGAGTCTTAAGTCGCTTCTGCTTGCGATTTGCAAACGATTTCTTTGTCTGCTGAGAAGCTGTGTTATAACTTATAACACTGAAACCGCGTTCAGCCATATACGTAGTAGGAAAAGCAATGAAAAAATCTTTATTCCTTCCCATAATTTCGGAAAATTTTCAGGAATGCAAAGTTGAATCCAGAAGGTTTGATATGATTTTTTGAAGAGAGGCTTCAACTCGAAGTCATTTTTTAAGAGAATCAATTCTTCTTGCGTTTCACAATTAGTTTCATCTATTGTATCATAAAGAAAAGGATTGATGAGCCAGACAGGTACTGTCATATTAATAAGATAATCACAATAAACAAGGAGATAATCTATTGTAGGATAATCAAACTTCAAGTCTTTATTGAGTATATTCATTTTGAAAATTGAGATAGCTCTCCACGACCAATATTTTGTCTGAAAAGTGAGAGTTTTTCAATGAATGCACAAACAACAGATTTTATCCTGATGAGATTTACCTCAGATCCTTGCAGTTGCAGATTTAGTTCGTTAAATCTTTTTAACGTTAAAAGGGTTAAGTACGCCACATCACTTTTGTAAGCTATGAGCTAATCACTTAGCGAAGCACATATATATTCTCTGATGAGTTATGATGGCCTCAAATAGAGAGTAAAACCGCTTCAACGAATTTTCTCTTGATAGCCACCATACTTCGGTGTGTAAAAGCAGGCGATCAAATTCTTTATTGTCTTTTTAAAGTTGACGAAATAATCGCGTGTTAAGAGAATTACATTTTTTTGTTCACTGATGATATAATGCTATCAAGAGATTTATGAAGACGTCCATTCAAGTTTTTTTTGCAACTGAGTGCTAGCGATGAATAACACAGTGAACTGTGATACAATTAGGAACATGTTTTTTTAAAAAAGCAAGGAAACATTTTGTCTTCCCATTAGAAGGAGCTCCATCAGTTGAAAAAGCAACGATATTACTCAGAGGAATTTCCTTCTCTTTGAAAAACGCATAAACTTTATTGAAAATTGATTCGCCTTTAGTGTCAGTTTCAAGTTCATCAGCAAAAAAAAACTCTTGTGAAACTTTTTCATCTTTAAGAAATGGAAATACGCAAAAAGCAATGCTTCATTACCTGGAAGAGTAGATTCGTCCAACTGCAAACGGAAGTGTTGACTTTTAAGCGTCTCATATAAAGTTTCTTCAATATTGCACGCCATCTCATCAATTCTTTTTTGTACTGAATTATTACTAAGTGGAATTGGATTGAAATAGTTTTGGGAAAAGGATGATGCACTACAGTAATGAGAACTTCTTCTATAGCTGCTAAATAAGTTGTTGTCCATGTGTGTGATGTTTTCCTGATTTAGCAATCAATTTTGAAATATTGTATAAACAAACAAGTCTATCACAACGCTTTTATACTGTCGACACTTTTTCTTTGAACTTTCTCCCATTTTCAAAATGAGAAAAATTAAGTTATAGCTTTGAATAAAGCAAATAGATTAACATAAAAGAAGTAAAAAAAAGATATGATTAGAGCTCAAACGCGGTTGCTCTTTAATTAATATGAATCACGCTTTTTAACATCAATCACACAGAAAATACTTTGTTTTAGCTTTCAAAAGAGTAATGCAGTTCATGAGTAAGTTGCATTGACGTCTGTATCTGTGAATAATTTGCAGGCTATGGGCACGTGAGGCGAATAAAAAGTTCAGAGTAAAATATCATAAACATGTGGAGAAAAGTACACATCACACTTAAGATTTTGTGAAAGCTCTTCTTTTTACACATTTTGAATGTATTATTCCGAGTTATCACGAGTTTCAATGATCTCGTGAGCTTAAAAATAATTATATGGGAAATTCTACAGCGCCCCTTTGCGCGACTCTAACGCCCCCTTCCTCGAGTAAAACATTTGAAGCCCCCTTGTGTCTTGATAACGTCTCCCTAGGGGGCGTTACCGCTCTCTTTGGGAAACACTGATGTAAATTATTTATTTATATGTATAAATAAAAAAATATATACTAATTCAAATCGTTTATTACTCTTTTGAGATATGGTTTTTATAAAGAATATAATTATAAATGAATTTATTTATATATGTGCAATATATATCTTCTCGAAAGTAAAAAAATTATATTGTCTAATGAAAGAGCACAAATTCAATAAATAAAATTAATCTTTTTCAAAATTATATACTATTAAAGTATAGTTTTAGATAAAATCAGAGAATGTAGTAAAACTTTCTTACTTTTGTAAGCTCATATAAAGTGTTGATATAAAAAAAGAAAATGTGCAACGACAAAAATACAAAAATCAATAAGCCTACAGGCAAAAATAATGATATATATAATGAAAACATCTATTTGATTGATGATTTAAAGGAATTTTCCGATCACTTCCTTGAAAAAATGATCAATCATCAATCTAAGAGACATTAGATTTAGATTTTTTTTTCGTCGTTAAAACGAACAATGTCCGTTAATGGGTTAAGAAGAAGAAGAACGAACATATTTAGATACAATACATTAAACAGAGTAAATATAATATGTTTTGCACCAGCAATGCTTGGTATAAAATCAGGTTTTCATGTTCGTGTGAAATTAGTTTCGCCTTCTGTGACTTCCCAAATACTGCCGATTAACATGAAAATGAGTTTAGATATGATTGTGAAGATGGTAAATTATGTGAAGTCTTCAGCTTTAAATAGTAGACTGCTAAAAGTTATTTGTGAAAAACTAGGATCTAAATACACTTCTTTATTATTTCATACAGAAGTGAGATGTTTATCACGAGGTAACACCACTTTGCGTCTTTTCATCCTTAGAAAAGAACTCCTGCAATTTTTTCGAAATAAATAACATGAGTTTGCCAGTGTACTTGAGATGGACAGTTTCATCATTCATCTTGCGTATCTTTCTGACATATTTGAAATTTAAAACCAGTTTAATTGTTTGTTTCAAGGCTCAGAAAAAAACATTTTTTAATTTTCTATGAAATTGAATTCTAAAATTGAGCTATGGATAAAAAACATTGAAAATAAAGAGTTTGCCATTTTCAAAAATCTTTATTCATTTGGAGAAAATATTCAGAATGAACATTTTCAAGAAATTTTAGATCATCTTTTTTCATTGAAAACTGAAATAAAAGAATACTTTAACGCTGAGTTTAACTCACATGTAAAGAAGTATATGAAAAATCCTTTTATAACTGATCCCAGTGAACTTCCTGTTGGAACTGGAGAGCAAGAAACAGATAGACTTGCAATGTGACGAGGGATCAAAAGAAAAGTTCTAAAATCTTGAACTATCACGCTTTTGGTTAATGATGAACGAGTCTTATCCAACACTATCCAAAAATGCTATACCTTATTTCCTTGTTTTTCCAACAACCTGGGAATGCGAGCAAGGTTTTTCTTCCCTTTTATTAATCAAATCAAAAGCAAAAAACCGCCTATCAAATCCAGATCATGATTTTCGTTGTTCAGTAAGCAAAATTTTTCCACGTATTGCAAAGTTAATTCAAAAGAAGCAAGCTTAAGCATCTCACTGAAGAGTAACGTAAAAAAATTAGTTGAAATTTTTATATTTTTTATGGCTGTAAATTTACTTAGTAATTTGACTTGTGATAAAAAAAAATTATTTTTTATCATTATAAAGTATTTATAATCTTTTTATGGTGTAAATTCTAATTGAAATTTTCTATTTTAAATAGTGGTACGGGAAAACCTAAGATATAATAAAATGGTACGCGCGATTAAAAAGGTTAGGAATCCCTGCTCTAGAGTCTAGTACAGTGGTTCCCAACCTTTTTTAGTTTGCGGCACCCTTGGCTAGCCTTTTAAAAATTCCTGGCACCCTTTGAGGAAAAACTTATTTAAAATTTTCATAGTTTTTTTATTATAATTTTTTTATTTCTATATCTGCTTTGATGAGAGCCTCAATGGTTGTTAGGGTGTACCTCTCAGCTTAACAGTTGAAGGTCAGGGGTTCGATCTCCAAGGCTCCCAACTCTAAAAACAAATTCACAAAAACTCTGATTAACTATCTTAAGCATAATGCGAGCATATAGCCTTACGGCTGAAAGTGCTTTGATATCTCCAACCAACCAATCTGCTTTGATGCAACAATATCTTATACAGAGATCATATAAAAATTTTTTATACTGATCCTGCTATCACAGAAAATATAATAATACAAATATGTAATGTTAAGTTTTAAAGTATTTGCACAATTTATTCAAGTTATTACAGTGTAACACTATGAAATAAAACATAACATACAGATAACAAATAGACCAGAGTGAATCATGAGTGTGTACTTAGTGTGAAACTTGCGATTGATGCATTTTAATAAAAAAAAGTATCTAAGCTAAAAGTTAAATTGTTAATGGGACAATAAAAGCAGAGAGAATGAAATTAATACAATTTTTACGCTGAATTTTGGCAGCAGCCTTAAAAAATCTTACGGCACCCTTTAGTTCCGCGGCACACCGGTTGGGAATCACTGGTCTAGTATATCGAATAGACAGACCTCTCTCTTCCACCTTTATATTTATTAATATATCGAAGTAAGAACCAAAAAATTTACCTTGAAATAAATCACTTTCCTACATCTTAGAATTATTCATTGATTTACACAATCTTTAAGTACAATCACCTAAATAAATTTATTTTTTATTTTTAAATCTTTTTTATTATAGTGTATAAAATGGTGAAAATTTTGTAATTTTAAATTTCTAATTTTTAAAAATAATTTTTAATGTCTATTTGTTATTTAAAGTTTTCCTTCATTTAATGTTTTTTTGCTTAGAATTGTATTTTATTTAATATAGATTTAAATTTTGAAATATAAAATGGTCATCTCAATTGGTACTTCTATTTATATATCGCCTATTATGATATTTTAAGCGATTAGAAACACTTTTTGCATACTCAGATGCTTAAGGATTCCCAATTGGGATTGGCTCCTTTGGAGAAGGGTGCTGAATCGGTGGAGGATAAGGATATTTTGAACTCACAGCTTGCACGAAGTGAGGAGTCTTTGAGCCTGACAAGCCCATCCCCCACACTCAGAAATAGGGAAAGCGAATTTCCGCACTCCAAAAGGCTGAAGGTGAAGAGAAAGTCGAGAGGAAGGCCGAGATTAGCGCGCCCAATTCACGCCGTTTCACAACAGGCGGGCTGTGGCGAGGATTCAGCGCGAGCTTCCTGCCTGCACCCCGTCAGAAGAACGGCAACTATCTTCAAGCAGTCGACCACGGTGTGCTTGAACCACGCAAAATTTGACTTCGCCAAAACCTCCTCTCAAACTCTCCTTTGCCCGCAGTTTTCTTCGGAAAGAAAGCCTAAGCAGCTGCTCTGGTTTAAAAATTTAGACGAGAAGCTCTACTTGAAAGTCACTTTGCAGGAGTTGAACGAGGCCTTCTCGCTGCCCCCCAATATGCTAAAGTGTTCCGAGATCCTCAGCTCCAAAGCTCTTTTTCTGCACCTGCTCTCCCTCTTCTCCACAAGTGAGTACCCGCTCTTTGGAAATGATGAGTACGCTGCATCTTGCGAAGTCTTCACCCCCTTCCAGCCACTCCTCCACTCCTTGCGCATCCACAAAAAAGACATCGTTGCGCAAGAGTACAAGATTAAGTGCATTCGAAACACCCTCTCCTCTCTCCTCCAAGTCTTGAAGCGAAAAAGGATTTTGCAATAATGCCTTCTTCGTTATGCTGCTTACCAACTTTGCCTTTCCTATCATAACATCTTTTGACCTTCATTACATCTATTTATATGGAAATTGGCAAGAACACTCTAATAAAGTTATTTATTTTTTCATATAATGCTTTCGTTTTCTTTCCCAAAATATCTGTAGTTTTTACCCATTGCAATCATTCTCCCAAATTCATTTTTGCTTATTTTGTGGTAAAAATGAGCTCAAGATAATTCGTACCCAAAAGTTTAAACAAAACTGGCACCAAACATCTAAAACTAGATACTAAACGTCTTCGCTACGAAATGTCTTTCACCGGTTAAAAGTTATCATAAAGTAAAAAATTGAAATCAAATAAGCAAAAAAAAAGAGAAAAAGAATTAGAAAAGGAGAAAAAGACCTATAGATAAACAGTGAAAGAAGAAAGAATGTAAAAATATACATATTTTTATATACTGTAAATCCCGTTATAGCAAAATATTTAAATCCATTTCCCATCCCGGAATTCTTATCAGGCTTCAGTATAACTAAAGTGTCGATTTGCCTCCGAATTTTTACTCAACTTTATTTGTAAATGTTTAAAAAAATAAAATTTGAGTTGATTTTAAAAGGTTATCGATCCCAGACGGTATATGTGGAGTGTGGACTTTACGAAAATAAAATCTTTTTAATACAAATCTTCTGCTCCACACGAAATAATGTTTGATTATTCTGGTAGTTAACGGGTTAATTGTAAAACTTTAAAAAAAAATAGGGGATTAGTCTCTCTCTACTGAAGTTTGTTTTGTAATTTCAGTTTTGTAAGAATGAAACTCAGATATAAATTCAAGGGGGTGAAATTTCGAGTCTTTTAATAAATAAGTTAGTTAAATCTTTTTTTTTCCACGCCCTTGAAATTTCATATAAAAGATATGATTTGAAAAATATTCTGCATTTTAAGGACTACCTAAGTTTCTGAATATTTGAATAAGGCAACTTATGGCATTCATGTGTAAGCCACACCCTATGGCAAAGATGCTGCTTGCTAACGGGTCAGTTCAAGCCTTGTCTCTACTAAACCCTCAACACGTTTCTATCTTCTGAATTGGTCAATCTTTGCAAACCTTTTTTAGCAATCATTACAAAACATCTATTTAGTATCATCAAACGATCAAGTTGCATTTCTTTTAATATTTATTTAAGAGAGAGACATTTCGAATGCGCTTAATGATTTCAATTGGAGGATTTAGTCGACAACTGTGAAATTTATGAGTTTTCATATTTTTAACATCTAAGTAAATAACTTGATTAATCAAATCTAAAAATGAGTTAAATTTAACTTACTAAAATTATTGACCATTTAATTGTTGTCAAACAAATCTCCTCTTCCCAATATTTTTATTTTATTTTAAATTTGCCATCTATTTTTTTATCATTAAACCGAAATAAAAAAAGGCTATAACAATTTTTTATTCGTTACAAAGATAATTAGCATGAAAAATATTTTGAAAATAGGGAGGAGTTTTTATTTATGCTAAAAAGAGATATTCAATCACAGTTGGAATTAGTTTTTTATAAGCTCCTTTTTTGGAATTATAAGATTGATCACTGAGAACCAGGATGGTGCACGATCCGTTATTAAGGAAAGAAAAATGCGTGTGCATCCGGCAACTCTTGACGAATCATGAATTCTTTATTTGAAACAATTTTAAAATTAAATTTATAAGATTTTCCATATTAGGAAGAAAATAAAGCATAGCATGAATCAATTCCCAGGAGTTCTGTTTAGATTTGATGCTCAACAGACATGAAAATCAACTCTCACACATGTAAGTTGTTGTGAAGGTCAAAATATATGCTACCGCAAATTTTGAAATATTTGGATAGCTACCAATTGCTTGATCTTGAGCTGCTAAATCATTTTTAAAACAAAAATTCCCACTGGAGACTTCCCTGCCCTCTAAAAATGTTAGTCTATTTGCGATAGTTGAGCAAAAATTAATTGACCAAATTTCAGTATGCTTTTTTATTTTTATGAATTAATGCTTTCTTAACCAAAATATCTTCTCCTTTAAACTTTTCCACAAACATTTTCTCGGTACCCAACGTTTTCATAAAACTACATTTCAACACCAAGAAATCTTTTTGACTGTGTTACCGCTGTGAATGGAAAGAATTAAACTTTCAAAAAATTCTTTACTTTCATCTATCAATCCACCTACTTCAACAAAACGTGAGTCAAGACGCGACACATGAAATAGCACTTTATGTCACTCACCAAGCTAAAGTGTCTTATTTGGAGATCAATTTTCATGCTGGAAATAGCCGAACCGAATTTTGAAGACTATTTTGTAGTGTTTATAGTCGTTGTTACTTTAATCTGTTGGTCGCATGCATTGCATATACCTATAAACTGTATGTATTTCAAGCTGTAATTTGTGATTTTTCTACACAGCATTCTGCAAAAACAGATGCTGATATAGTTATTCAAATATCGTCATAATGCAATTTAAATCAAAGTATCGGTGTATTCGCTATAATTTTAATCATCTACAAAACAAAAGAAACCGTTCAAAGTTTTTTTATTTGGTGCCAGTTCAAAACACCCGAAAACCAAAACGCCCGAAAAATTATCCACAGAAAAATTCAAAATGTTTATTACATTTAGATTTGATTTTTCAACTTAAACCAAAAAATTTTGCGATTTTCCACTAATTTCAATATTTTAAACTTCTTTTTGTTTGGGTTTTAGCTTGTAAGAACTTCTCAAGCTAAAGTAATTTTCTCTTTTGGTTCGAAAATTCATTTCTGATAAATGAATTCTTTATTTTGACAAACTTTGTTTTTTTCTGAGTACATTGTCCTTGTTCAAAAATATAGTTGTAATTTGAACTATTATTTTTTAAAATTGATTTTACTCAAAAAAAGTTATAGCCTAAACCAGGGGTGCAAAAATTTTTGTTAAGTTTAGTAGCACGTACATATAAAAATTGCCATGCATCTTTCATGCGTCAAATGTATTAAAATAATTAAAATGCCTTTACTTTGGAAATGAAATATGGCATTTATTTCTTACCTAACATGTTTAGTAAACATTGTTTACATAGAAAAATAGTGCAGGTTATTTTAATTCGTATATGTACAAGTTTCTGCCCACGTGATGAGTGCCATAGTTTAATGCTTTCATTTGGATCAAAGTCCACCACTGGGGCCGACAAGCATGAGGGAATCAAGGTTGGCTGTTGTCAGTCTTGATCTAAGGTCTGTTTTGATGCAGTTCTGAACCCTCTTTCGCCACTAGCAGATGAACTTGGTAAACCAAAACATTTGGCATCAGTTTGGATAACACTGGGAATCTTTCAGAGCGTAACATAGCCTGTTTGCAAAGATGGGGGAAGGACAGATCTTTTCCCAGGATTTTCAATCTAAACCACTCATCAAGCAGCATTTCCTTTGCAAAGAAAGCAGTTGGAACTTCCATGTTAGATACGGGCTCCTTGAAACGCTGCACCATTTGCTCAAGTTCAACATCCCAAAAATCTGTCAGTTTCTTCCCCTCTTGCCATCCCATTGTATCAAATATGGATATATTCTGTGCTACTGTTGCATCCATGGTCCTGAATGTCTCTGTCAGAGAAGCAAAAATGTCAGAGATAATTCTTCTATCCTTTTGGTAGCTTGTTTCCCCTGCTTCTACTCTTTCTAACTGGACTTCTTTGAAGACACAAGTGAGAGACACTTCAGAAAAAAAAAGACTCTCAATCTCTCCTGGGTTATATTCAAGTTTATTTAAAAAGAAATAGCATGGTTCACTGATGGTTTGATTTGTGACAACATTAGGCTTTCTATTTGAAATGTAGTAGAAAGTGGGCGTAGGACTGTCAGAAAGTTATAAAGAAAATGACAGCACTTTAAAAACCTAAAATCACAAATGGCTTTGAGCAGTCCATTTGCTTTTTGAGCATCAGAAGTTCCAACATTAGAGTTGTTCTGCAACTGAAAGACCACAGCTTACCATCTTTTCAAATGTGCTTGAAGTGCCTGTTCTTTGTTGGCAACCCATCTCACAGCATTGATGTCTCTTAGTTTTAGCAACTGCATTTCTATGCTGCTGCAACTTCTTTTTGCTGGGATAAGCGCTTTGGTAAAGAATGATAATAGATATACAATCCTCTGAGAATCGTCTCAACTTCTTGCATAAATGGTACAGCTTTAAATGAATCCAGGACTGCCATTTGGAGTCTATAAGCCACACAATGAATGACAACCAAATGGGAAATATCTTTTGTTCATTTAGCAGTAACACCACCATGACAACCCAACATTGTTCTTGCTCCATCGGTTGCATTGACTTACCACTTTTCCCTGGTCAAATAGGTTTATTCCCAGTCATTTTGAGAGAGAATTGAAAGCTGTAATATAGCCACCAGGAGTTTCATTGGGTAACTCCTCCAGACCTACATAAGACTGCAACAGTCCCCTCAGTGATGTAGCGCATATACACAAACAGATGCTGAAACTGAAATCTCAGTGGAACCATCAAGTAGTAGGCTAACACAAGGAGACTTTGAAATGGCTTCCATAAGTTTCTTTCGAGTGGAAGAAGCGATGCTATGAATAAATTCTGTGCACATTGTCCTGTTCATATATTTTCCCTTCACTGGAATTTCCAATTACCTGGTAAGTTCAATTTGCTTCTCAAAATCACTGTATGGCGTATTCCAATAGACAATGAAATGTGCAGTAATGAAAAGTTTTTTGAAGTTTTCCATCTCTTCCATGCCCATTTCCAACATACACTTAGCCAGTGGTTTGTATAATCATTCACAGTTTCTGTGTGACACACTTCTTTCATGAATCTTAAAAGTTTCTTTTTTGAATGAATCTTTATAGCCCAAAACAAATTTTGATGATGCGTCGCTTGCTTCTTGAAACTACAGCACCAGTTACATGTCACTTCCATTACTTGATTATTGGCATCTCTTTTAATTGCAATTTAAACAGAAAATTCATTGGCATACGAAGCTTGAAAATTACCCTGGCGGCAATTTTTGCTCCCATGCTGAGCAGTTTTCTGCTTTTTCCTTTCTTCAATGGCAACCTTGGGCTTTTCTATATTTGTAAATTTCATCTGAGAATCAGAAATGCAATGATCATCTGAATCACTGTCTTCATTTTATCTCTTTGAGAAAAACTTGAGAAGTGTTTCTTGCCGCTTCATTTTAGAAAGTGACCAAAAAAAATAAATTTAAAAATCGAATAAGAGGGCTTCCACTTTTTAATAATAATTTATTATTCAAATTCGCCAACACAGAAAGTCACTTTAAAAAAATCACCAACACAGTAAAATCACTTTAAAAACAAAAGAGTAGATGAATAAATGCTTAAAAATAAGCCAATGATAATAAAAAATTTGCTGCGTTTAATATTAATTTTAGGGACCCGTTTTCATAAACTGAAGCAAAAGTGACGTGACATGTCTTCAAAGTCATGTGATGTAAAGCTAAAAAGTTTTTCTCTTAAAAGTGGCTATTTTCATTATCGATGGCTAAAAATGGCTCTCTTTTTATTACTACAGTACCATTATTGCAACTTGCGGTGAATTTTCTAAAAAAAAACAATAGTTACAAGTTCTAAACATGACGATGCATACGTATTTGAAACATCTGTCTAATATTACATTTGTCTAAGACTCTAATGTAACAGCGATTGTGTGTTTGTGGAGAAATGGTAGCAACCGCATGAACCATTTTGTTACAAAATCTTTCTTTTAATTTTTAAAAAATGTGAAAAAGTAAATAAATGTCTTTAAAATTTAAATATATGTGTTGATAATCCGACAGGTTCTTACGTGTGTCGAAGGATGAACTATCACGCTAAAAATCGGCACGAACTTTTCGAACAAGCCAATATTTTGATAGTTTTCAAAAATTTTGTTTAATTTTAAAGGATTTATTTAGTGCTTGAGTTCAAAGAATAATTTTTGCGCCAAGTTAAATGATCTTCAACAACAATTCTACAATATTTTTTATTGTAATTTTAAACAAAAAATAGTGGTATGTCTTATGACCGAAAAATACGGTTAATTGTGGAACTTAACTAATTGTTTATTACCGATATTATATTCCTCAGAATAACATGCAGCTTTATGAAACTTGAATTACAAAACTGATCGCGGCCATATTGTATTTTTAAGGATGAAACATTCAGTTTTTCAAAAATAAGCTAACGTAGTTCAGGTTTGGAAATTAAAGTTTTAAAAACTTTTTGACTAGGAATCAACTAAATCATAAATCAATTAGATCATAAATAAATTATAATAAATCATAATTTATTAATTTAAATAAATCTAAGACTAATCAAATGCCCGAATAATCTTTCTTGATTTTTTTACCTTATAATTACACCTTTTTTCTTTTAAAAGTGAATTTAGCTTTAAAACTTGTCTAGCTCGACCCCTCTGGAATAGCTATTAAGATCTCTCGTTTTCTCTCAGTACCGTTTTTCAAAATGTTGAAAGTTTTTGAATTTAAAGAAAAGAGTTATCTAAGTTATCAAAAGCATAAAAAGTAGGTGCAAAAATAAGATTAGTTTGCCGAGCTATACATGAAATAGCCTTTGATGTTTCTATACTATAAATAGTTCAGAAGGCAAAAACTTTCTCATGAGAAGAGGACTAATATTTTGACTAAATTATATGCAACATTTATAAGCAGTGCTACATTTAGCACATGTACATTATAAAAGGTGTAGTTAACTGTCTGTGCACAAATTTTATAACCCAAATGTTTGGCCATATGTGTTTCCTCTTTCTCGTTGTTTGTTACGATAAGGAAATCACCAGACTCGCTTTATAGTGACACTCAAAAGATTTTCAAAAGCTCTGCAACTCATCAAACAACTTTTTTCGGTTAACGATCATATGTTCGAGAACTAAAACTTATAAAAAGGATAAAATTTTCAAGCGATTCATCAAAACCTTCTCCACTTTTTCCCGTTAATCTGTCTGTATCTTTGCCAACGACATTAAAGTAACATCGAATTTCTCTCCTTGTCCCTTTCTACTTTTCTCTTCAAGACAAAAACAACGTTTTAACCCTATTAGTGCTTTGGAGCGTAAAACACCCCTACACAAAAAAATTCATTGTACAAAATTGGCGCAATTATATCCCTTCAAATTTCATAACTTTTTCTAAAATCGTTAGCTGCATCTTTTGATACCTTTTTCATGGTAGTTGAATGACCCTCTCATGTCAAAAACTGTCAATCAAAATTTTTCAACAAAATTTTGACATTATCTGTAGTTAACCTAACTAATGGTCTATATTATATACTACCTTGAAAATTTATAATTATATACAGTTTTGAACGCATAACACTTTATATATTTAATTTTTTCAATAATCATGACTACTTTTTAGAAAATGTCAATCAAAATTTTGATTGATCAAAAATATATCTAATGGAATATTCCTTAAAATTTTACATAAAATGTATGTTTATATACCAAATGAAAGATACTGGTTTCATTTGTGGACTCCGGTTTGGCATTCATAGTTTTAAAATATCTGGAAGCTTCAATCAGATTTGCGGTTTACTTCTAGTAAAATATCTGTTTTTATACCAAATCGACTATGCTTATTTTATTTCTGTACTCCATTTTTGCTAATACGATTAAAAAATATCTGGAAGTAGCAATTGAATTGTTGATGTATGACTGAAAATCAGTTCTGTAAAATTTTTTCAAAAAATTATTATCTATTAGTATAATTATTATGATATAGTATATAATTATAATAATAGTATATATTATATAATATCTATTAGTATATAATTATCACTATCAGTATATATTTTGGCTTATAATACTTCCTTCAATGATCTTGAGTATGAAATATTTATTAAAAAAACAAATCGTATAAAATTTTTTGAAGATTAGTATGAGAGAAGGAAGCAAGTGGAAAACTAATTGAAAAGAGAAGGTGTGATCAAAAGAAATAATTTTAAAAAAATGTATCTTGACTAAATGGAAGGTCTACCATGTTCTAATGAACTAGGAAGTGGTATAATGATCTAATATTGGATGCTACAAAAAGATTTTGGAAATTTAAAATATTTAAATCTATAACTTATCATTTAGGATTACAATTATCATTTAACTAAGATGGGTCGGAAATCTGAAAATTTACATTAGGTCAGAGTTATCAAAAATGGCAAAGATGCCAATATGTGAGAATTTAGTCACTATCAAGATATTTTTTAATTTTAATTGAATTTGCCCATCTTTTTGCTTTTGCGTGAAAGAGAGAGTCGTTTTGATGAAGAATGTGGACGATCACGAATGCTTCATCAGAAAAATACCTTTGAACTGAGATTTGTTGACAAATATTCAGATCTGATATTAATAATACTGATAAAAAAAAGCATAAGATCATCGAGAAGTTTCTTTAATCAGAGTGCATTGAGAGAGGAAAAAATCTGTTCAAAATATATCCTTAAAAAAGTTTTTTCAAACACACATTGAAGAAAATAAATTTCTAATTAAAATAGAGCTACCAAGAAAGGATCATCATAGAATGAATAGCAAAATTACATTCTTTAAAGTATAGAAGAAATGACATAGAGACTACGAGCCGATAACGAATTTGTAGCCAAAACGATGAAAGTCCTATAGAGATGCCTAAATTACTGACAAATGAAATATTTTGAGTGAATTAAACACCTAAAGTTGGTTTATTAAATATTTCAAGAAAATAATTACCTTAGAAATACTGCAAGTAGAATTTATTTTGAAGTTTATATATTTGACAATGATTAACAGGTTTAATCGATTTTTTTGACAGGTTTGACTGTTTTTCATTAAAAAAAAGGAATATCACCATTAAATTCTACATACTTGAAAATGGGTAGTGTAAAAATTTCTTATAATAATTTAGATAAAAACTTTCTTTTTAAGATGAGCTGTCATATAAAATCAATTTTTGACAGGTTTGATTGATTTTAATAAAAAATGAACATCACTGAAATCAGCATACTTGAAAATGGGTATATATGGGTAAAAAACGTTATATAATTTAGATAAAAAGTTTCTTTTATCTGAGAAAAATGGGGTGGGGGGCACTTTACGCTCCCAGCACTTGAGCTTTGAAATTTTGCCCAGCACTAATAGATTTAGAGTTGTAATAATAATTTTCAATGTTGAATCTGAAATTAACTAAGTGTAATCTCTGCTCGAACTATTCTGTAACTTAACATGTTTGTAAGAGTAAGTCCTCTTTTCCATCAAATTTCTATAATTTTCTGTTTTTTTTAATCAACTTTTTTTCCTTTTTAAATTGGAAGAGTTTTATTCAGGATATCTTAAAACTAGCTACTTCATAGGAAGATTTTTAAAATTTTTTATAAAATCTCTATAGAAATATTTCTTATTTCTTTTTATCATTGAGTTTTAAAAAAGATCCAATTTTCAAGTTTTTTTTTATAAAATATATTTTCAACTTTTGAAATAACAAAATGAGTATTTTTTTTAAGTTTTGATAGATAAATAAATAAACTGTTCCACATATTTGTTTGAACTTTTCTCCGATAGTATAACTGTAAGCAAAATCTGCTATAAAGTGTTGATGTCTAGAAAAACTTCTTCCAATTTTACTACTTCCAGATAAAAAGGCTGAATTTCAAAGATAAAGAACGGTTAAAGTTTCCTTCTTTTTCGAAGTACCTTTTTTGGCGCTTAGTAATAGAGTATAGGCTTTATTAGTTTTTACTTTGCTCCACTAATTTATAAGCATGGCAAGTTTTTAATTTGAAACGTTAGATAAAAGACGTATACTAAAAACTAAATTTCCATTTTTTACAGTTGAATTTTTTTAGGCTTTTTCTATTTTTTTCTGTTTAACTTAAAATTGCTACTTAAATTTTTTTGTTTTTGTATGAATGCATTGTATAAATCCATTCTTCGGTCATGGAAAAAAATTTTGCCCCCCCCCCACCCCTAATAATTTCAAGAATGGGCGCCCCTCGTTTGTTAGAACCTATTTTACCGAAAGTCAGAAAACCTTCAATGAAACACTTCTGCACTATTAGCAACTTAAAATGGGGTTTCAACTAAATTTTAAACTATCGATTTTGTCTCAGAAAAAATAATTAAAAGTTTTTTTAGATTTATCTGCAATTGAAGATCATGGATATTTTTCTCTGACTGAGGAACCAACTTGTTCCAATGAAAGACATGTTAATAGAAAATAGAATTGATGTGGTAGTTATTTTGGTGAGTGATTTTTCTTTTCAAACCACCTTTAACTTAAATTTTCAGAAATTTCAAACATTGAAGGAGAGTCTCGACGATTCTCTGCCAATTGAAAAAGATTTAGAAATGAGGTCGTATGAATATGAGATTATATCTGAAGCTTCTCAGAAAAAAAAGATTTACTAACCCAAGAAGGAGAGTAAAAATTGAATAAAACTTCAATGTATTTGTATCAAATCCATATTAATTTTTTAGATACTCATTCAATGTCAAAGAGAAAAAATTTGATAAGGTTTATTGGAAATGTTCTAATAGAAAGTGCAGGACAACAGTTCTCCAAACATGACCATAATCATGAAGGGATTGAATCTTTTTCATAAAACTTGAAATTAGAGAAAAAGTCATTGTTTACTTTAATGAATATAAAATTGCGCTTACTTTTTCGATTTCAAAAGCAGCTTTGCAAACAGTAATGGATGAAATTAACAAAATCAAAGACGTTCGGAATCCGCCTTTATCCATAATGATACCTTCTATTTTCAACAGATATTGAATGATCGTTTTTGGGAAAGGCAAAAACTTGGTAAATCGAATTTGTTTCCAATGTGAAGCACTTTGACGTGTTTTACTACGAATATTATGTTCTTTATTTTTTTGGTACATGGACGCAACTTTTAAAGTTGTAAAAAAGCGATTCACTCAAATGTTGACGATGCACGCGTTTATATCAAGTGATGAATGAATTAAACGGCTGCCTCTGTTTTTTGCTTTCATGACATCAAAAAAAGAGAGCGATTATGCCATCATCTTCCAAAATGTAATTTCTTCACATAAATTGTATATTTTTTCAGCGGCTTGAATAGGAATTTGTTCCAGAAAGAACGGCTAGATTTGTTTTATAACTCAAAGTTTCGCTTCATCATAATTCTTGAATTTCATTTATATATCGAACTGTATTTTGTATTTTTAAAATAAATTTTAAAATCTTTCTTCTTTTTTTATTGCTAATTTTTCTTTTTCATAATTGAGTTTGTTTTATAAGCTAATAACTAATTTAATATTTTTGGTAAATTGGATCTTAGGCAAGAATTAACTTTACTGCGTCTTTTTTAGTTGAAAGACTACCAAGAAGGCTTGAAAAAAGAAGTTCTTGATTACTAGAGAAGAGAGCCGTGTGAAAGTATCTTGATTTTTAGGTTCAAGAACTGAGACTGGTTACATTGTATAAATCTGCTAGAGTCAAACAAGCGAAACCTTTTATGCCAGCTGAACACATGAAGTATCGAAAATCTTAAAGTTCACTCTAGTAAACCAGCTTTTATCACTTTCTTTTTCACAACATTCTTCCAGAAAATAAAAACAAAAGCTATGACTTCAAAAACAATGGAGTTGTGTCACTAAGTAGAAAATACCTGGTTGAAAGTTGGCTTGTGGAGTCCAACAGCTTGCTCTGTATATAGAAGTCCTATTAGGACCAACAATGATGTTGAAGAATGGCACCATAGGTTCAATGGGAAAGTCAAATCTCAAAAAATCTCTATTCTGTGATAAATGCAACATATCAAGAAACTTTGTCTTCTTCAAGAAGCCAATATGCTTTGTATGTATGGAATTTTTTGAAAAGCTCATTTCATCTTTTTGCGATTTTTTTTTTAGGTAAGACTGATTTCAGACAAAAAACTCTCTCGCCATCAAAAGGAAATCTACATAATGTATTAGAGGAAAATTATGACTCTATCGGGAAAGTATGAGGATGGTGCAATTACAATAAGAAGCCTTCACAAAAGAATTTCTCTATCACAATTTACACCATCTTGAATTTTGAATAAAATATTTGTTGAAAATTTGAATTCGTATTTAAACTTACAATTTGATAATAAACTTTTGGATGTTGTTTCATCGTAAAAAAACTAAGAAAATTGTAAAAATATGTTATCTGATGCATATGTACTGAAATAAGAAAGCGCATTCAATTGAAAAACGATAATGCTACTTTAATAACATTTGAAAAATGTGCAAATATGAACTCAGTATTTGAATTTATAAAAAACAAAAAGCAAAATCATAAGTTTTGGTGCTTTTAAAAAATATATCTAATAATAAAAAAATGCCAAATAACTAAATTACCGAAACTTTTTTCTGGGTAGTTTAAACTGTTGAGTGATAAATAAGACAGTAAGTAAAATTTTGAAAAATAATTATTTACTTACAAACCCTATTTATCACGTATTTTAATTCTAAAGCATCCTATGGCAAAACTACGACATGCGTGTCATTAGTGCCACGCGAAGCAATTCTGTCTGACATGCTATTGGAACAAACATCGGAAAACTTTTTGTTTTAAAAAAGAAAGTATAATTATCATCAAAGATCTTTGATGTGAGTAGCGCACAACAATGGTTTCTAGTCTTCTCTTCTACTGCTTTACACTTATATATTTTAGATATATTAATTTGAGTGGCTTAGTAGAATTTCCATAATAGTTCCATTTGAAAACATACGTTTATCAGTTCTAGGGCTGAATTAGAAAAACGTGAACTAGACAGACTGCATGGCTCGCAATCATAATAAAGAATTATTGCTTGCTTGGAATAGCATTGCTTAAACCTTCGGTACTCTAAAATGATTTGTAAAAACAATACTAACTCTTATTTCTTCAACATTCGCTTCCTTTCCTAAGCTAAACCATAGACAAAGAAGGTGATGCTAGTTTGGCCTGTTTATTAATAAAAGACACAAGATGTGAGCCTAATATCAAAGAGTTGACAGCGGAAAGACAGCATCATATAAATAATTAAAAAAAAAGTAATTTTAGAAGTATACTTGACTTCTTTGAAAAAAGATAACAGACAAGTTAACGGATAATGATTGAAAAATTATACAAAAACATATGTGAAAAATATTTTCCCGATGATATCACTTTAGTTCAAATTACTGTTATTTAAAAGTGACACACGAATAGAGAAAAATCAATTTTTGACACACGAATTAAAAAGTTTTGCCATCACTGTCCCATGGTCTTTAAACCCCAAAACCGATTTTCAAAAAAGTTAAGAGAAGTGCTGATTTATTATTTTTTGAAGATTTTCAAATCTTAAAACTTTTTAAAAACTATCTTACTTCGGGAATATTACAAATTTTTTGGCTAATAATATTCAGAATTATAATAAATATAATTATTTTCACATTAGTTACTTTATTAAAGGATATATTTTAGTATTGTTTTCAATATTCAAGAGTGGAATGGATCTTTAACAAATTGAAGATTTATTACGCATGAGAATTTTAAACTATAAAGAATGCTGTAAAATTGGGAAAAAAATTCAAAAAAAGAAATGACTTTAAATGTATAGCAAAAGTATTTAAAAATTGATGTTTTTGAGTTTCAGGCGTTTTGACCCGACACCCTGTAAAGCACCTCTGAAACAAATTCTTTTATTAATCCCTATTTTTAAGAAATGGGTATAAAATATCAAGCTACTTTTATGCAATCCTCTTTTCCTTTTCCTTGACATTACAAAAAACAAGTGGAATTTAAGTGATTCCGTTTTTTTCCTTCAGATACGTTATGAATCTCTTTCTTTCGCAAGGTGGATCATTTATTTTCCCCTCCCACGACGGATAATGGCAGTTTTTATCTTGTAATTTTTTTCTATAATTTTGAATTGATAAGAGCCTATTTGCTTAAAAAGAAATAATTTTTTTGCATTTATAACATTTTAAGAACGCAGAATTGATGATTCACATAAATTTATAAGTTAATTGTTTTCCATAGATGGCGTTAACAAAAATCGTTTCGCATCATACTGAAAAAATTCATATTTTCAATAAGGTAGCATCTGTCGGCGTTGATTGGAATTATTCTATCAACAAATATAGATAAACAATTCACCAAATTAGGAATGTGTGAAGAAATAGACTATTGATTAGCCTCATTTATGAATATTTTGCTCTTCATCCATCTATTTATTATATCGTAAACATTATGCATAACCAAATACAATTTATTATACGGATAACATATATACTCCAGGAATTCGAGGCAAAACGCCCGAAACCAAAAAGCCTGAAAATCAAAACGCCCAAAACCAAATAAGAATATGTTAAATTTAACACTTTCTTGTTTCACATCCATAAAAAACAGATACAAGATTCCTAATTTATCGATCTTATCGAATGGAACTATTCCTGAAATTTTGAACCAAAATCAGAAATTATTTATATTCCTGTTTAAATTAGTCACGTCTTTTCTGGTTTCAAACTGATTTTCCGTTTAAATTGGTGGTTTAATTGTTTTTCAAACCAAAGAAATAATGTATTTTTGTATGATCACTTTTATCTTTCAAGTCAAATGGATCACTATCATTTCGTGTCAAATCGACCGTTTTGAAAACTGACCAAATGGAATAAACTTCAAAAAATAGTACGGGCGTTTTGACCCGGCACCATACTCCAGAGCCCATTGGGCATCCCGAACTTTCCCCTATACTTTTCCATGGAAATCGCCATTTTTTCACTATTCAGTGCGTCGTCCAAAAAATGGCTGCTCATTTCAGCTCTTTTTCTTTCCCTGATTCTTCTTTTTTTTAAAATGGCATCTCCTTTTCCTCTGATCTGATTTTTTTAATTATTCTTATAAAGCTTTCCAAATAGGTTTTAAAAAATTACAATATTTTCAGAATTATATCTTAAGAAAATGATACCGCCAAGCAACTCTCAATCAGAAAGATTGTTCAGTTCCGGTTCAAATATTGTAAACAGTAAACGAAGTAGCTTGGATCCAGAAAAAGCGGAAGAATTAATTTTTCTTCGGTAAAAAAGGCTTAAATAATAAAGTTTATTTCATCTTTTTGTTTCATGAATAAAAATTCACTCCCCGCTGTGCTCGGATATTCTCATATCTAGCATATATGGCAGGTAGTCAATTTCCAGCTATTTTTCTTTGTAGCATATCTCTTTTTATCATATCCTTTTATTAAGGGACGAGCTGCATTCCGTAGTGCCGGTTTTTTATCCTCGGGTTCTTCCTCCGAAGAATTCAAAGGCTGGCGGCCCGATTTTAACTTTGTTAGTAATCAAGCTGTTATGCTTGTTTCCCACTTTGGGAGCGTTCGCGTTAGAATATTGTATCGATCACTCACTTGTCTTTATATATTTGAAACATACATTCTTGTAAAATATAATATATCAAGGTATTATGCATTAACAAGGGCCGGTATTCGGTTAACTTAACTAACAAACACAATTTACTCTATAGATATACTAAAAGAAGAAGCTGCATTATTCATAAGCTCTGTCAAACGATTTCTTCTCCATTGAATTTTATTGTTTTTCAACTCTTATGCATCGTACTCCTTTGAATCTACGTATAAATTATAACATTAGTTATATGTCAATCAATTTGTTCATTCACACTCGAGCTGACGACATCTTTCTCGTTTCTTCGTTGATCTTTCTCGTATTTCCCTGATATGAGTAGCGATTCCCACAATCTTGTTGCTCAAAATGTTTGATCAGAAGTTTATTCTTCAAGTGATTATGGAGTTATTTGCACACGTAGTACTGAGAGTTAGGCGATCTTCATCTCCATCTGGTCCTAAAGTTGATGCTAAACTGATTCTTTTGGGGTATTTAGTCTTTTTCCACTCAATGTTTAATAAGGCACATATATGAATGCACCAAATCGAAACTTAAAGAAATCATAGGTAATAAATTAATTCAATTACATAAGAAGTTTTTAATATTTTATTTTTCTACTTTGACAGAGCCAATTTGCGTTATTGTTATGACAAATTCTCAATAGACGATATCCTAGAATATTTGAGCTGTTTATTTCACATTTGCCAGTCTAAAAATCAACAGATCGATATAATGTATATATTCTCAGAAAAATGGAGAACCTTTTTTGAAGGCTGCTATCAGACGGGACATGTTCTTATTGAAAATAGCAAAATTCATTTAATTACAAAATATTAATGTTTCAAATATACGATAAAAAAATTATTTTTTTACTATAATACAAATAAGGATATTTAATATGATCGGTTTCTCTGAAATTCGGGCTAATTTTATCAAAAGCGGTTCAATTTAGTCAAATCTGCTCAAATCCGATAATTGTGCGAACCCAATTGGACTATAGATTATATCCCCTTTTCTTCACATAATTAAAAAGTAAATGTTCTATAAACCTCGTAAAAAAATAGAATAACTAGCATATTTTAAGCGTGTTTGACACGTGATTTACAACACAATTATTGAACAAACTTATTAGAAATGTGCTTATAAATGTCAAACTAATAATATTAAAATGCTGCAGGCTAATATCCTGACATCGTGAAATGATTTTTGGTTTTTATAGTTGCTATTGATTTTATTAAAGCACGGATTTCAATTTCTTCAAAATAAAAGGAAGAAAGGAATATAATTTTTCATTGATATATCGATAAGATTCTTTTTTTAAAAACTAACGAAATCTCTAAGAAACTAAGTATATAGGGAAAGCGCTAACTACGAGAACAAATTTTCAAAACTATTGGTTTTAGGATGACTTCGTTTTTGGCCCAACTTGATCATACGTAGGGATGCCATCGGTCTACAGACATTTCGCCCCATAGACAATTCGCCCCATGGACAAATTGTCTCATAGGCTATTTGTTTCATCCATCTTTGTTTATTATATGTGTAAAATTATTAAAAAATTTTATATTCTTGTTTATGTTATCTCTATTAAATTATTTCTAATTAATCATTTTATCTCTTAATTTTTTTTATCACTTTTAAATAATTATAAATAAAAATGATTAATTAAAATTTTAAAGTCATCGGTATTTGTACCTCATACAAATAATCAAAATTTTGGTGTTTTTATATTTAATTATTTCACTATCTTTTTATATAACTTTTCTCACAAATGATTTCAGAATCCCTTGAAATTTATTTTCTCATAAATGTCCTTTTTGAAGAAAGTAAATCTGTTAGTGTAATGTAAATGTGTTAGCGACCGCCCCACCTCCCTAATGTGTTTTCAGGGGAGGGGGGGCGAAAATGACCTTCGCCCCCAATAATTTTCTATAAGTAAGAGTTGCGGCTTTTTTTTAAATTTTTTTTTATTTAATTTTATTTATTTAGAAAAAAGTATTATAAAAATAATCTGAAATATAAAAAGAAGGTGGAGCAAACCAATTAGGTTCTTGTCAAACCAAAAAAAAATTTAACAACAAATGTAAAAACGGAATGTTCCAAATCAAAACATTGTAAAAAGATGGAAAAAAGGTACGTTAAAGTGAACGATAACTTGTTTGAGGTTGTTTCATTAATCTAGTTATAAAACTTGATGTTACATTTTGACTAATAAGTCTTAAATGGCTTATTTTTACGTTTTAGAGAGGCGATTGTCCATGGGACAAACTGTCTTATGAAAATAATGGGGCGAATTGTCCATGGGACGAACTGTCTTATGAAAATAATGGGTCGAAATGTCCGAGTACCGATGCCATCTTTTGAAATGATAAGATTCAGACAAAAATCAGATTGAAAAAAGTTAAAATTTGTATTCCTTACAAAAATAATAATTAATATGAAAAACATTTTAAAGGCAAAAGATGAGTAAATTTAGAATCATTGTAAACTCGTTTTTTGACATATAAGATTAGTGAATGAGGAACCGGGATTCTCCAAAATACTCAGGGATTCCGTTGTAAGCGATGTCAAAACATCTGCCAACCCTTATTACAAATAACCCATCTGGCAATGGTGCACAAGATACGGCATGAATGTACTTGTTTGTTCCCAAAGTATAAAGTGTGCGATGGCAAGTTGAGGGCGCTGTGCTTGTGGACAAGTGGTCGGTCGTGTTTCCACCAAAATGAAGGAGAGAGGAGTAGTGCGTGTTGACAGAAGAAGATGGATCGTGGCTTTCGAGACTTTTGGATGCAGTCAGTGAGTGCTTGCGTTGCATAGCTGCTGCTGCTGTGCACACGAACAACAGGAAGTTCTCCCATTTGGCGCTGACGGGCTACTCACCCCTCACGCTCGCTCTCTTGCTCTCCTGAGTGACCGAGTTACTTCATCACGCCTTCACGCGTCAAAACAGGCGACCTGATTCTGGAGTTTGTGCTTGCAGAGTGAGTGCTCCATTCATCACCACAGAAATATGGAAAAAGCAAAGCTTCTTTCATCGCATGTGTGCAGCAGTCCTGCCATATTCCTGCATGGCATAGAAGAGATCTTGAAAAAACATCCTCTACCCTTACTCTCCACTTTCTTCATCTACGCTATTTTTCCATTAAAACCAACTTCGATTTTAGCATTGAAAACAAATAAACATACACATTTCTATAAAAAATTTTTAAAATTATATTTGTTCCTTAACAAAATCCTCACTACCGAATGCCATGAAAAAGTTTTCAGGCTTTTTGGTAGTGAGGATTTTAGTTTTCAGTGATTTTGGTATCGGAGATCCATTTTACGTTTGGGTCCACATTTGTAGACAATAATGTAAACAATGTATTACTCGAGGTTAATATGCAATTGGTTTATTTTATAATGACCAAAGCGTGTATATTTGTTAAAAAGTGATTTTTTAATTTATTGTAATGAATAAAAAATTGTTAACATAAATCAAAGCATAGAATTGAAGTTGTTTTATGTTGAGAGCAAAATGTTTAGCACATTAATTAGGAGCAAGAAGTGTGCCTTGACTTTCTACAATTATGATGCTGACATTTTTTCGGTGTGGAAATATTTTTTTAGATGTCTATACTTTTTATGATTTCATATTAAGGAAAAGCTGATTTGTCTCTACTCTAATTTTTTTAATTATTAAATCTTTCAAGAATAAAATCTTGAAAAGTATTTGGAATATATCACTTTTTTAAGCTATGAATAAACAAGTCAAAAACATCTCTAACAACAGCAGGAGTTTTGTCACTTTATTATCAAGAGTGTTGAAGAAGACGAATTCCGTTTTTAAAAATACAGCATCCAGAAAATGGTCCGCTGTCTTTTCTTAAAAATTGAAAATAATTAAAAAAAAAATTAAAAAAAAAATATAGACATTGCAAGCTTATATTGATTAAAAAACGAATCAAATTATTGTCTAAATATGTAGACAATTGGGTAAAATAGGATGTATGTACATTTATAAAAAGCTATTCATAAATCAAAATCTAATGCTTTGTGCTTCTCAAACGCTGCGCCCTTGAAGATGCCTTGAAAGATAGCCATGTGAACCCTAAGATTCCATCTAGATAAGCAATTCTTAACAAGGGGTGCGAGAAACGACCAAATAATGGACAACATATGTAGTATGTAGTTCTTTATATTTTTTATTTTAAAATTTTATGCCTGATTTTCCCACATCAATCTCAATGGTGCGCCCCAAAGTTTCAGTTATTTCATAGATGCGCCCTAAGGTAAAAAAGTTTTAGAAGCGCGGCATCTTAGACTTAAAGTTATACAATAGGATTCACCTGCTTCCAAATTATAATGAGCGTGAATGGCTAGATATTTGACTTCCTTCCCATACCAACGGTTCTTGGGTTCGATCGACTTCAAACACTTCTTGCTCAAACTTCAGCCAAAATTTAATTAAAAAAATTTTAATTTGACTTCAAAGATTTTAGCTTGAAACTTCAAAAAATTGTTTGTTATTTTTTAATGATAAATTTCAAAAAAGTGAGTCAACAAATTTAATGACATGACAAATTTAAACTTTGCTGTGTCCATTCCACGGTAACACAATTAGCTTGAACAACTTTCATAGTTCTATAATTAGCGAACCTACAAATTACTGTATAATGAATGACAAGTAAAGGTCCTCTAATTTTTCAGAGCTGAATATTTGATCAATACACCACCACACTCCTTATTTTTATACCTTATCATTTCAAAACATTGATCGTTGATTTAAAAAATATCATAGTTTTTGATATATATTAACATTTTAATAGAGAATCCGGTTACTTTTAGCATTACTAGAGCCACATCAACTATTGAAAATGAAATATGCATATAATATTATTTACAATAGTAATTGATTTATGCAACATCTTAAAATTATTTTTAATTATAATTCTTGCATTTGTCCAAAAATACTAGAAACTATTTTTTGATAGCGTGTGCTCGTGTTTCTTTCAAAGTGATATCTTTTTTTGCATCATTATCAAACAATTATCAAAAAAAAAAAGTTCAGGTTTGACATTGCAATATAATCGACTGTAGCAACATAGCTGACAATTTGTCTCTTTCTTTCTTTTGTGTACTTGATAAAGATGTATCGGATTTCGTATGCGCAGATCCACAAAATTTTTTACATCCTCTTAACATCCTCATTCACAGATCATTTTAGGTTCAACATCCGCAATAACATACGCATCACAATTTTCAAATATTTCTCTTTTTTCTATATACCGCAAAGTTTTGTTTACTTTATCCAAAATTTTTATAAGTAAGTCTTTATGATAACACACATGCATTGAAATCTCTCTAAATTTTAAAAAAGTTTAAAACAATAGCACATATGATATCTACATCCGCATTCATCAAAAAAATTAATACTGACATCTGCATCCGTATCCGCGGATACAAAAATGTTCACATCCCATACATTTCTAGTACTTGATGACAACAAAGTCTACTTTCTATGCATTCATCGGTTCATTGATAACAGTGGTTAGTCTAGATTCGGGATGTCTGGTCAAAAGGGCCGAAAACCAAAACGGCTGAAATCAAAACGTTTATAGAATGAAGTCTAGGGTAGGTCTTCCCTACATCTGTTTCAATCTCTTCTGCAAAAATGTAGACGCCATTTACATCTTTCACACATTCTCTCGTGATTTTTACACAAAAAATGCCACGCAACTTAAGAATCCGCAAGTTGCCTCTTTGAATGCACTAACATCCTTGCGCACGGATTTTCGTAAGATTCACTTATAAGATTTTGCATCACTCAAGAATCTGCAATGTTTCATCTTTGAGTGCGCCAACCCCTTTTTTGCCTTATGAAATCACAGTTTTCTCACTTCAATAGCACCCAAAATAAAAGTATTCAAAAACAATAAGAATAATATTGTGATAAATATAAACTCAAACTTGATTTGGGTTTACATTAGGGTTACCATATTTTTACACTTTCAAACCTGAACAAAAAGGTATTGAAAAAAGTCAGTACAAAAATTTGTATTTCTCACGAAAATAATTCATATAAAAAATACTACTTCAACGTTAAAATATGACTTTTTATGCTGAAAAAAGAGATAAACAATCACGTTTGAAGCTAAATTTTTCTAAACTCTTTTTTTGACATATGAAATTAAAGAATGAGAAACGTGGATTCTACTTAATCATCCGCGATTCCATTGTTAAGCAGAGACAAAATGCGACTAACCAACTTGCCCCATTTGTAATATCAACTCTAACTAACTAATTTAATTAATTAACTGATTAAAATTATTGAGCGCGGGGGGTACAATTTCGGTTTGGTGTGAGTTAATCAGGCCTCCGTGATTTGCATTGGTGCTTATATTTTACAAAAAACATTATTTTTTGAGAAACCTAAAAAGCCACTTACATAATTATAACATGATCAAATTTAATAAGTCAAAATAGATTGGAATTAAAAAAGCTTGTTTCTAAAATGCAAAGTATCAACATTTAAACCGAATATTGCGTATAATATTTTGGAGATAGAAAGTATTTCAACGTGGAATTGCCGAACCTGCACATCTCGCCATGCCAACGAAACGAGGATGAAGTCTTGCTTCGACTTCGGCAAAAGTGACTCTCTTTGAGGGGACCTGCTCGCCACAAGCGAGCACAAGGTGCGCGGAGTGGAAGCGAGAAGCGCACTCAATCTCCTGTGCTTCAAAGGAAATGGAGAAAGGTTTTGAAAGAAGCGCCTTTATAGCAACAACTCTTTTGTCCTCATCGTCAAACCTTTGATGAGAAGAATGTGTTGCTTTTGCGGTGGGAAGAAGCGAAGCAGCGCGCTGCCTTGCTAAAAGCTTTGGCCATGCTAAAATTGAAATGGCAACCAGTCTGTTTGCCCACATCGAGATGAAGGTTTTGTCGCGAGAGATCATCATTTTACGAGATGATTTACCTACCGCACCTCTTTATTTGAAGTGAGGATGCATGAATATACAACAATTTTAGCGTTTTCTCCTTACACAATAACAAGCTCATCTCTTCGCAGGTACACAAAGATACCTGCAATTATATCCTTATTGTGTGTCAATTATTTTGAATGGAAGACATTTCTGAATTTGCATCAATTTATTTTACAGGAGCGCTCAGCTTCACGATCTCCGCTTCTCATCAAGAAGGATTGGAGAAATTCGACCTTATTAAAAATATCCATCCAGAGCATATTTTGCATTTCTCCATCTTCAAACACACACACTTTGTTTGTATCAGTTGTTTCTTTGAGTGAATGTTCATGGACAAACATAAAAAACGAATCAAAACTTTCATTTTGACCCGTTTCTAGGTTTGATTAGAGCTCTCTTCCACTAGCAGCGTATAATCCTATTTTCAATTACAAGAATCTCTCATGGAGATGATTTTAATATTGAACATTTAATTTGAATAACTTGTAGATACAAGTTTGATTATTTTTATTATATACTATTTTAACAAAACATTGGAGCAAGTCAGAAGGAGTTAGTTTTTGCATAAAGATCATTTTGTGACATTTCTAACGAAACGATAGATTTAGTAGGAATTTTTTTCTTTATTTAAAATGTGATAAAATTATTGCTAAGTGGATACACATATATTACGTAACGGGATGGGGAGGGGAAGGGTTTGTTATATCGCGTTACGAAACATGAAGGTTTTACATATTCGTTAGAAGGCGGAGATGAAATTTTCAATAATTTTGCCTTATGTAATATATGTATGTGCCCTAATCTTAATGCATAACATTTTTCAGTTGAATCCCCTTCAATCTTTTATCCTAATGGAAAAAATTTCCATCTTAGACTTTATTTTAGCACAATAAATTATTCTGTTTTTTTAATTTTTTTAAAAAACTAAATTTTGGGTTATTTTAGTTAAATCGGCTTGATGTACAATTACTATTATGTAGAATAAATTTTGTTAAAATTTTTTTTCTATAAAATTAGTCCCATTGATTCAGAATTTTCGTAGTTGTTCATATTTTTCTTGGTTATTTGTTATTTATATATTCTTGAAAATTTGTTCCCCACCTTTTTTAAGCAAATTTTCATCAAGATGTCAGTTGTAAGTGAACTTTTAAAAGTGAAGTAAAACTTCAGCCAATTTTTAGAAAAGAATCCACTCTACAAAAGGCATTTCCATTCTTTTTATCAGTCTGATAAAAGGGTCAATCATATAAATAGGACTGGTCCATCAAATTCTGCCATCTCAAATTAATTTTACCCCTTTGCTAACAAATACTTTTTTAATAATAAATCGTGAAATCTTTAGAATGGAATTTTGTATGTTTGCCGAAATTTTTATTTACCTTCGTCAAATTACTTTGATTAAAAATAAAATGTTCGTTGATTTAGAATATCCAGCTGCAAATTTCGGTTTTAATGAAGATTTTGAAAAAGCCCGTTAAAAACGCGATTTTACAACCAGTTTTCAAGAATAAAGAAAAGCATGGTAACTGCTTTACTTTCTATTGCAATTGATCATAACATATTTATTAATCATTTTTGCTTCATACATTTATTTTCTACTTCCTATAGTGCGAAATTGTTTATCCTGACTTCGTAGTTCAGTATAATTTTGTAATGTATCATTTCATTCATATAAAAAGGGTATCAAAAAAGTGAAATTGAACTATAGAAAAATGGAAACACGCTGTTTTATAAATTTTTTCTTAGCTTTGAATTCTTTTGAGCCAAAAGTATTTTTGATGAAAAGT
The DNA here is from genome assembly GCA_030549495.1 of Nectonema munidae. Classification (NCBI taxonomy): domain Eukaryota; kingdom Metazoa; phylum Nematomorpha; class Nectonematoida; family Nectonematidae; genus Nectonema; species Nectonema munidae. Next base: position 127,295 of record JAUIRK010000333.1, on the reverse strand, counting down.
AGTAAATTTACAGAGATCAGCGAGCATAAAATATAATTAATATTTGATCCTTCATTTTAATTGATTTTTACCAGTCCATTTCAAAAATGACAAAGAAGTTATCCCATATCACATCTATAGTTTCTTCACAAAGTCAATTATTGCGTCTTACTTAGTGGTCAATTGAATACTTTAATAACCACTTTGCTTATTGGCATTACTTCTGTCCACGATTTTTAAGAGATTAAAAGCCATATGGCATTACAGAGGTTTTGGAGCGAGCGAATTAAACTTTTTATATTTATTTCTCCTGGTGCCCACCAAATATTTTTGCACAAACATAAACACCTATTAAAATTTCTACGCCTTCTCTGTTGTGAAATCAGGAGAATAAGATGCGACAATAGCTCCCCGTGAACTGTTTAACTTGTGTTTTGTCTTACCATAAACTAGACCGAGGCGATTGGCATGTTATAGAAGAACTTTATTCATCCAAATCTATGATCTGCAATGAGACTTATTCACAGAATTTGTTTCACCTTCAACAGGAGACCTTACCTTTAAGTTTTGCTTCAGAAAACCAAAAAAGCAAATATATTACAGATCAGAATCGGTTCCAAGTGTATGCATCAAAACATTTATCAGCAGAACACTTATAGCTCTTTTCAAAATCAAAGAGGTTTATAGTTTCCTAATTTGTTCAAACAATAATATATGAAAACTATATATCAATATAATTTACAACACTAGCATTATTTTCCTATACCCCAATTGGTTGAGGCGATTTTGGTCGATTTTTGCTCGTTTTTAATTTTTACAATTATGGACATAACCAGGGCCTTCAAAAATTATTCTTTTAAATATTTATTCCCATCAAATAGAAAGATATTTGACGTTAAATCACTAACTTATTAGTTAGGTGGATTAAACTCAGTAACTAACTTGTTAACTCACTAACACTGCTCAACTAACTAAATAGGTAAAAAGATTGCATTTTTGAAGGAGAATTCATGAAGGGGTGTTATGAGGCGAAATATTTTTGCACAGCTTTTTCCAACGTTAGCGTAAAGCTTGGAAAGCATCCAGTTTACAAAGCAGGATAACGCGTCAGTCATAATACATCGTACAATTGTGTCTTTTTATTTTTCAAAAGGGATAAAAGTAATACTAAATTGCACCATTCAATAAATCTTGTTTTTATATATAAATTATGTTTTTTACTTGAAAGTTGGAATTCATGGTAGGAATACATACGTATGTTATATGTATAGTGAGTGTGGATCAAATATAAATACATGTAAAGCGTTGATTAGAGTATCTTTTGGTGAGAATTGAAGAGGCTTGCATTCGAGCCAGCTATTTGGTGGTCGTGTAGGGGTGGTATTTGTTGTGGTGCGGTTTGCTTCTTTTGCATGCTTTTGAAAGGCAGCACGGTTTCGCTTCGCTTTCTTCGGGGAGGGCATGAGGGAACGCGTTTTGGTTGAGAAGCATCAAGTTCAGGGATTGCTCGCTCATGTAAAACTGCTTCAGAATGTGTCCATTCACACTCACTTAATTTGCAAAAAGGATCAATGCAGCGTTCCCTCTCTCTTACTATTCACCAAGTTGTTTGTGCAGCGACAAGAGAACGCTTGAGCAGCCTTGTTTCGGCAAATAAATCTATAACTGCGACCAAATTAGATTTTTAGCAATTTTCTTTTCTTAGCATTTTCTAGATTTATAATATTAATGTTCATTCGTTAAAAACGGCTTCGCTTTCTATGAACTACAAAACAGCGAGCATAATAAAAATCAAAATTTAAATTTTTGCTTTTTATTGACAAGACGTGGTTAAATTATTTTCATATCTACTTTTACAAATTTTTTTAAGAACTAAATCATATTTCACTTTTATTCCAACAATGCTACCAAAGTTGGGAGAAAAAGGCTACATGAATGTCCAATTCTTCAGTTCTCTAGAAACGAGAAATGTTCTGTTTTAAAACAAAAACTATGATTCGATTTGGCTTCGCATTTCCCTGAAATTGGTGAGCTATACAAGATTTTAATCTGCAAATTTAAAACAATTAAATTTAAATGCTCAATTTCATAGATTTAAAATCTAATCCAATAGTGGAAGATCAAATAGTCAAAAACGGGATTCAAAAATTCGTTCGTTGATTTCATTAAATGTCGAATTTTGGAGCCAAAAATGTCTCCATTTTCCGGCGTCTATTTTTCTAACTTGATAGAAGAGAATTAGTGCAGTGATCACTAGCAAATAAACTTACATATACCTACATTTCACCATACAAAATAAGTTTTCAATTATTTGTTACTATCCACTCACGAAAAATTTAATAAAGGCAAAATTTCTATCTAGGTAGAATACTTAGAATTCATGTCCACTCACTCATAAAATACAAAAAAAGACCAAGTAAATTTGCTCTAAAACAAAATAATAATAACATTTTAGAATTTTTCAATTTACTTTTTAAAGAAAATGAATTTCTAGAAAGTTTTTATTTATAGTTAAATTAGCTAAAATCAATTAAAATTCAATAGAAATTAAAATTCAATTTGAAAAATTCTTTAACACTTATTATAAAGGTTTAATTGTTGATAAAACAACCAAACAATCCTAGTTTCGTTTTGCTTCAAGATTTGAAAGAAATTTAAAAGTAGACACCTTTGCTAGAAGTTATTAAAAGAATGCTAAGATGGGAAGTTCTTTCACCAAACAAGTCTATGAAGACATAATTCCGATCAAAATTTCCAAAGAGAGCTGTTAGGATTAAATTATTATTATGGACAAGAAAAAGCTGAAAATATTCCTTTCATATATTATACAAAAAAATAGTCCACGAACATCAGTGAAAGACTTTTTTTTCAATCCTCAACAACATACTGAGAAAAATCCAAATTCGAAAGATAGATAGATTTGGATGTAATTTTCAAAAAAAAATTTTTAATTTATTTGCATTTTTAAAGACAAATTTCTAGGCCTATTTTTTTAATTTTGGTTCAAAATGGTTTTTGGATTTTTAGGAGACTTTTTTTCGTGACCTACTAATTACTAACATATAACTATTCAAATTTATAAGTTAGTAATTTTTGCTAACTAATTTACATATAATTATAATTTTTATGCATTCAATAATTAACTATATCGTCATATCTGTCAAATATATCATTTATTTTCATAATTTTTTTTATAAAAACTTTAATTTGTAGTAACGATTTTTAAAAAGAAATTTTAATTTATTTTTATATAATTTTAAATTTAAAAAAAAAATATTTGTAAGTTTGTTTTTATCCAAAAAAAACCAGAAAAAGATATTTAAAACAAATTTTTTTTATTTGAATTCAAAAAAGGAATTATTATTTAATTTTTTAAATACATTTTTTATAAATTTTACAATAGAAAGAATACGCGCTTTCTCACTCTAGTAGCAAAAGGCGACTCGCGTTAACGTAAAGAATGTTCAACTGTACCTCTTTGATCGCTGAGTAGTTGGCGGTGCAAGTTAGAAAATGATATTTGACTTTCAACAGGATGAAGGAAAGATCGCGCAAAGAAGTTTTCGTGCATTATTGTCTCCATGCAATCCCTGCATTCCATAAATACAAGAATACATAGCTTATACGAATGTGAGAATGGAAAGGTAAACAACATATACATATCTGATGCCATCAAATAGTTCGTATTATTATTTGACTAATGCAAAGTGGTAAACCTTTTGTGGGATGCCTGAATTTATATCTAATATTTATCCAGCCGATTTAAAAATAACAAACTTACTATTCTTGCCAATTCAGCTAAAACTATTTAAGTACGCAACTAAATTGCGTGCTTCACTCTTTACCGAAGCGCTCGAAATCTATTGGAAATTACATGACAAATGGTTCATTCGGCGTCCGCGGACCGTCTCTTTGGGGCAATATAAATTATAAACACTTTTACTTTTTGAATATAATTCTTTTTGCATTGATAGCTTTGTAAATTCAATATTTTATACCACAACTTTAATCCACACGGTAATCATGCTTACACTTTGCACACAATCTCTTAGCCAATAAAAAGAATGCATATTTTATGGCTTAGCCAATTAAAATAGATCAATGAATTGGAAGGAGCAATAAGCACCAGTGTCCAAGTGACCATTGTAATTAAGTTGAATAAGTGTATATACTTTTTAATCTCGTGGCGCATGACTAAATGCAATGAAAAACGCTTTGTGATGACTGAACAAAGAAATGCTTGAATTTTCAATCATCCAATCATATTTGCCTACTGATCAACCTTATAAACATTCCTTTCCAATATAAGCATAAGTTCATCTTAAATTTGAAACAAAGGATAAATGATTTAATTCATTAAAGGATTCCACAACTGCAAATAACAAAATTAAAACTTAAACTTGGCCCCATCCTCCCCAAAATAGAAGTAGAGGGAGAGAGGAGAATAGAGATGGAAAAGAGTAGAGAGAAAAGAGAAAATAGAGAGAGGAGAATAAGTTATGAATGAATAATGTGCGATTTATCTTTAACTGCAAGCAGAACAAAAAATCAATTGTCAATCAATCAAGTGTCAATTAGACACTGAAAATTGTACTTCAATAAAGCTAAATCGTTAATTTGTGTATGAAAGCAAAACAAACTAGTTATTTAGAACTATATAGTTCAATTGTTTTTAATAATAAAATATTACAAAGTGTTTTTTCTTAGCATAGAAATCTAATATACGGCCATCTTGGCTTTTGATTTCTACGTCATGTGATATATATTTTTTTATTTCCAACTTATTAAATTGTTTTTTTTGAACAAAACTTACGAAAATTATCATTTTTTTAGTGTTTTCTATTTGTCTTCAATAAAACTCCCTCTCTCTCTCTCTCTTTCTCTTCATTTGAATTCTCATTCCATCTCTCTATCTTTTACAAGATGGAACTCTTTTCCTTTTCCCAATAACAGGATGTTCCATTAATCTACGCACAGCATCATTCTCTTCTTTTCTCTTGATATGATGCACACTGATTTTATCCTGCTTCCAACTTCTAATATGATTCTTATATTACTTATATCGTTTGTTCAACGTCTTTAGCATTCGTCAGTAGCTATTTCTGATTGATCAAGATAAAGTATAAATTTAAATATAGATGCAGGAAAGTGTTGATTAGAGATCATCTTCAATTAATTTTATTGATATTGATTGTGTAAAAGATTTTTACAGTTTTATTTGCCTTATATATATAGAATTTATTCTATTTTTAGTATCATAAATACACATATATATCATATTGTATATTTTAGAAAAACATTCTTTGAATAGTTTTAATTTAAATTGTGAAATTTGAGTTTCTTAGCCAATCCATTTTTCCAATTTTAAATAAGAATTATTAAAAATGCTCAACATACAAAGTACTAAAAGAGCATAAAATATTTATTAGTTAAGAATCATTTGTTTTCAATCAGATGCCCTTTCTTACCAATTGAAACACTGATATAACTTTATGCCAAGTTGCAAGATTGAACACAAACATTTTACTGCAAAATAACACATTGTATAGCCAGTGAACTAAGACTCATTTCTAAGTTTTATTTTATACTGGATAGAAGTACCCAGTCGCTCTAGCAATCAACAGATCAAACATAAATGCACCCTCTTGGACGAAAAAGAAAACACAACAAACATCCCCTAACTATCTAGACTTATCATCATAATTCATCCATCATCAACCAAATTGAAAAAAGTCAAAGTCCATTTTTTAGAAAGAACAAAAAGTCGCAGTAAGTTTATTTTAAAGTAGTTTGAACTCATTTTTTTTGTTTTTGAATTTTTTTAGGTCAATAAAGTCAAAATATTTTTAAGTCTAGAATTTATTTTATGTAAAACTGTTTTTAGGAAACTAAAAATTATAATATTTTCAATGATTATTTCATGTTTAATTAGTAATTATGATTCAAAACTTGCATCTACACTTTTATTCCCGGGTTTTTAATGTCTATTAATGATTTAATTTTATCATAAAATTATTTTTAATTTTGTTGTTGAATAAAAAGTAGGTTATTTTTATAAAGATAAAAATTTTGGATGCACTCCTTCCAGAAGGAATAAAATTCTATTCAAAATGTTCAAATAGTGATTAAAACGAGTCTTTTCCATTGAAAAAAATCAAATAGGTCAAAAAAAAAGGAATTTTTAGGTGAAAAATTGTTTGCGACATGAATTAAGTTTTTGCAAGCATACACCTCTACTCATCTTTGCGACCCGCTAAAGCTTTTAGAGTGAGCCATATGCCCACACCTCCGATCAGAACGAGAGCAATAAGATTCCTCTTTCAGAGAATATAGGCGCATACTGATTTTGAAGAATGTGACGGATACTTACTTTCATGATGAATCTAAATTCTATGAAGACAAAAATATCGCATTATATCACTCAAAATTGCCACTTTTGGTCGCAGAGATGAAGAGCATTGATTGTGTGCTTCTCAGCTTGACAATCTCATTATGTTTGAAAAGAGTAAAGAAGGGATTTGGTGTAGTGTGAGAAAAGCATGAAGTTCGCCTGCAATTACTACCATTACAAGCAGAAAAGGATCATTTGCACTTAGTCAAAGATTTTATCAACGAAACTTCATATTTTTATTGACTTGAAAAAGTTTAGCTGATGAGTGCGAATAGTGAGCAAAGAATGCCTGCCTGCCTGCCTGCTGGCTGGAGATGGTGATGCTGAGTTGTAATAATTAATAATATGATTGTTGACTTGTCAATTTTCAGCTCCTCGCTATGCATCCTCCACACTCCCAGGCATGCTTCTTCTGCAGCAGATGCTATCTCGTCTAAATCATCTCATCACACGCCACACTGCAAATCTTTTCGCTTCAATTCTTTCGCCTTGTCTTTATTTTTGTAAATAAATAAATAAATATCTTCTTTCACTCCTCGTATTACGCAAAACGTTAATTACAATGTAAATACTAAAATATTGCGCACCAGCCAAAAATCAATTCCCACCATCTCTTTTTTCATAGGAATCAATCAATCAAGGAGGTGGTGCTTTATTGACAGCCAATCAAAAAGTTCTGTCCAATCATAATGACTGCATATTAATCCTATTGGTTAAATAAGCCCTTAACTACAAAATTACACACAGAAGAAAGCGTTTGAAAAGCATTTCCCTACCTCCTTCATAAATCGCCAAAGTGATAAATGCCTGGCTTAGAAGAAGAAGAAATGTATTCCTGAAATTTCATACACGTTTAAAATATGAAGATTTTAGTGAGAAACATGTATGAACACTATGAAACATTGTGATATTCTTCAAAAGGCCACAAAGAGGCTAATTTACATAAAAAATAAATATTTATACCCTTCATTATTTTCATTTTATTATCTCGTTGGCGGGCCTATAGAGTTACACTTTTATTATATATATAAATTAGTAGTGATCATTTACCCTTAATAAACTTCCACTATTCAAGGTCGCCTTTTTCCTATCCCCCATTGCTTACATATGTCGATAATACAAAATAGGAGTCAGTACAACATGATTTATGTCTTCTTGTGTGCTTCACATTTTCAAAAAGCTCTTTTGAATTTGAATCTTCTTTACATTTACTTCAAGAATTTGTTCTATTTTTATTTCAAAAAACTTCTATTTCCTAACTTTCCAGCTCTTTCAAATTTTTTAGCATAAATGAGGGAAAAAAGGCCTCTAACTCTTCATAATTTTAAGTTCATTAAAAAAAAGGAGAATAATAATAATAATAATAATAATAGTGTTATTTTTTATAAACAACTTAATCTTTGCAACTTTTCTGGTGATGATTATTCCAAGCAAGATTTTACCAATCTTCATTAGTTTTAATAATAATTGTCAAAATGTGCTCCAAAGTAAGCAAGGATTTTGCATGCATACATTTTTTTCAGTTTCTTCTATAATAAAATAAGGATATCATTTCCACACAATAAAAAAGTTCTATAGAGTTTGTGTTTCCCGGGAAATAATAAAAATTTTAGGTTGAAATTTGAATCAAAATTCCAAGCCCGAAATATTTTAACTTACAAATCAATGACATGGAATTATAATAATGAAAGGAAACACATCCAAATTATAGTGAACTATATATTATCTTATTTTGCTCTATCAAATTTACGTTGTGAAATGCAGATGACCAACGTTTTCAATTAAACACTTCCCTAATATTACATTCTCCTTTGAGGATCTCTAAATTGATAGACCTATTATTAAAATGGTGGAAAAGCCATATGTGAACTACGTCTATAGCACAGTGAAACGAAAAAAATCTCCTTGAGGTAATTAATTAGTGGGTTAGTTTTTTCATGGAGTCTGTTGGACGATACATGTTTTTAGTTTCTGAACCCTGATGATAAGTCTGATAGATTTTTAAGAGTTATTGGCTGAAAAATTTAAGACATTTCAAAGATATCTTACCTATCAAATTCATTGATACGAGAAGAATCACGGAATCCCTTTGCGAATGGATTGCTGTCTATTTTGAGTTTGGTGATCTATTTGTAAAATATAATATGGTTAAATAACTACTACTTCTATGGCATTATATGTATGAGTGCGCTTACTAGTTGGTTCTGGTAGGCTGTGACTGCAGTGAAAACCGTTTCAGGAAATTTAAATGTTTTAAATTTTTTGGCTTTGAGCGCCAATTCTAATGCAGAATTGGGTTCTTCAAGCATGATGTGAATTTGTGGCTGATATCGGTGCATTGAATTAAGTATGATCTAAAATAAAGAGTCTTTTCAGGATTCTCTTTTCTTCTGAAAGATAGATCAATTCCAAAAGGTGCATACAAAACACATTCTTATCCCTCATTCATACAAGTTCATGGTATAATAAAAAAAGAACGATTAAAATATAAAACAGTAATTTGATATACATCTTTTTGAAAGATATGTATGATACATAAAATATGTGAAAGATCGGAAGTCCTTTAAATTTTCAAGGGACAATATTTTGATTCATTTTCAGAAAGGAATTACAAATAATTTTTATGTAGGAGTGTATTTCTTTAACATATTTAGAAAAAAAAATTAAAATATCACATTGGGAGATCAGACTTTTAACCAGAAGTTATTACCATGAATAACAAGTGATAATTATTATTTAATTATCGATTATGTTAGTATTAAGTATTTAAATATAGAACATAAACGGCTGTAAAACAGATATTATTGAAATAAGTATTCTTTCGCTATTTATCCACTTTTGTTATCTTCCAATAAAAAGTGTGAGCATTTAATCCTACTGCTGCAGTAACTAAAATTGCTATCTGCATCAATTGGACCTTGACATTGGAAACACCGTCTAGCTTAAAATCTGTCTAAGCATTCATTGGAAGCAGGATATTGCTCCTAAAAAGAAATGTTTGGTGCAGATGAACGCATTCTGGTCAAGTGTTTAACCGCCAAAGCGACTTATATCTCAACGACAGATATATACTTTCGATAGATATAGCTTTTCTTAGTCTCGCAAGACGGTTAAAATGAGTTAGTGTTTGTTGAATACCTCTACTCAAATTTGAAAGACAAACTTCAAAAGAAAATTCTTGTTCTGAAACTTAAAATAAAAATAGTCCAAAAAAAGTAGTGCTTGATAATAATCAAAATTTTAGTTGGTGAATAAAAGTTTTTCAAATATCTACTTTTTGGATAAATGGTTCCAAAAAAAGAAAGAAACACTTTGTGTTGAATAATCGTAGAAGAGTGTTAACACTACTTCAAACATTTTCAATTTTTCTCCAATTCTATATACCTTTCATCATGATGTAAAAAGATGCATACGCACACACTAAGGGATAAAGAAAGACAAGATTCCTAATTCACTTCGAATCGCATGGAATTAAACTCCGGCGTTCATGTGCAACAAAGTAATTAATTTTTTCCATGTTTTCAATTAACATCTCCAGTGAATATCTCCAGTTAATAACTGATAAATGATTTTGTCGCGAGCGATCTTGTCCTAAATCCCTTCTCGTCTTAACTTTTTAATGGAGCAGCACTTGACAAGCATGTGAAAAACTGTTACGGGGAGTGTTGCTTCGCGTTCTCCCACGCCTTTGCTGCAAATTATATGCTTACGATTTATCCTCATTCCTCCTTAACGAAAATACCAATTTAATATTTATTGGTTAGATCACTAACTTCGCCAATAAAAGTATTGATCAGTTTGTTATATCTTTAATTTGTAGGCAAGTTGTATTAATTTAGTTATTCACTAAATTACCATTATCTAAAAAATCGCAATAATCTATAGAGATTTTAAAACCTATTGACAGCATTTACAAAATGTTAAGAGTGAAGGATTACGATTCTTGCAATGCGAATTCGAAAAGCATAGTCTAACAAGATGGAAGTGATTTAGTGCTTTCTTTTGCAGCTTATTGGTCAGTAGTAGTAGTAGGAAAAAGTGAGTTGGTCAGTAGTAGTAGTAGTAGTAGGAAAAAGTGATTTGTTCATTGTATTCCTCCATGCATCTAATTACTCTTTATCGAAGCAATTAATTTTGTATTTTAGTTAACTTTTGTTCATGGCTCCTCACTAAAAATAGATATTTAGCTTTTTTGTTTTTCACATTGTGCAAATTATGCAAAAATCTATCTATCTTAACTAAAATTTAAAATTTGGGAAAGTGATAGTAAGTATTACAAGAACAAATTCCCTAAAAATTTTCTGTCCAAAACTAATTTTGGGTTAAAAGTAGTGATTTAATATTTAAAATCAAACAGTCTCCCATTGGTTCTTTTATTTAAAAGTATTCATCGCTAAAGGGAAAAGATTTAATAAGTTGGCTTTAACGGAAGAAAAGATGGCAACCAAAATATGAAAATAAATATATCCATGTTTAATTTAAGAGAATAAGATAATTTTAAGGATGTTTTTATTAGAGAGAGTATTTCAAATGTAAGCAAATAAAATGTTTAACTTTTTAATTGATCTCTTCTTCATGTTCTCTTTAGTGAATGTATGGGTAAAATTTTTCATTTTTTTATATAAAAAAACTAGAACTATAAAATTCGATGCTTTGAAATTGAGTTCTTTTTGTCGTTTTTGTGTTTTATGCTAAATATTTATTTGTTATAATTCAACTTTCTGATTGAATTTTAAATTGTAGGCTGATAATAATGATTTTGTTGAAGAATTGTGATACCTGACCACTCTTGTCATTTTCATTATTTGTGAGTTTTAATTTTTCGAAGGAGATGACTTGTTTGGAAAGCTGTTCTCCGGTGAAAGGCGAGTCTGGATGAAAGTAGAATCGGGGGATCAAGGAAGGGTCTGCTTTGCCGGCTATCAGCCACGAAGATCTGTGGTAGGCGTAGCGATATCGTTTGTTGTCCACTGGCACTATGTTCATGAAGACGTGGTACTTGTATTGGACATTTATTTCGCAGAAATACACGCGAATCGTAGGAAACATTCTTCTATTGTAAATTGAATGTGAGATTAGAGCGCCTTTACAGACACAACCTCAGTGCTACGCAAAATTATTTTCCACCAAAGTATGCAGGCTTAAGATTGTAAAGAAATTAAATTATTACTTGGAAGTTTGGCGACCGAATTTATTTTAGATGATTCACAAATTTTAAAAAAAGTTTCAACAAAATAATTTCCCCTTGAAACGAAATATAATTTTAATTTTTTGATTTGTTATTAAAACGAACTTTGTCATGAAAAAATATTTGTACTTTGTATTGACGAAAAAAAACTTCACGCAAAAAGGAAAAGAAAGAGTGTAAGTTGATTCAAAATTGCTATTTCGTGTCTTCTCGGTGCTTGCAGATAAATAGTGACTTTTTTTACTATTGTTTACTCTCGACTGAAGATAGATACCCCCTCCTCCAATCATATCACAAAAGTTTACTTTTTGATATCTTAAAAAGACGTAAGAAGTTAAATAAGGAAAACATAAAAAAAAGTAATATTCAATGAGATAATCTTTTCGTTAATTTGTTAAAATTTGCAAAAAGTATTTTTAGAGTTTTTTAAAACAAAGATTAACTGGAAGGCAGAGATGATGATGGTGATCAAATTACTTTCCTTTGTGTTTTCTTGCGTTTTCCAACTTCGCAAATTTTTTCGTATATACACATAGAAATATTCGCCTATTTCTCTTAGTGATAGCTAAGATTTTAGTTCATGGGGTCAGCTGTTAAATAAATTAATTTGGTAATACTTGGGAAACAGGACTCAAAGATTTTATTCTTTTAAGGTCGTGTGATTTCTGCCTTTACTTTTCATAATTACAAAGGTTCTTGCCATTTTCTACTGCTCTTCGTAGAACACCATCTTACACGAGAGGTATGAAGGATAGTGGTAGAGTATAGTGCGCAAAAGTATACCTTCCGGTTTTCGTGATAATCATTTCTGTTCCAAGTTTGTAAAATTTTTGCCATAAATCATGAGACTCTAAGTGGCATTGAATGCTGGATAACTCATAGGGATAGTTGATTTCAGAGTATGGATAAAAACTTTTATCCTTATCGTTGTAGAGGCTCTCTTCTAATAAAAATAAGCTGTCGCTTAGAAAGGAAAAACACATAGGTTACACGGTTTTAAATAAATATTTCTGTCAGCCGCTTTTCACCCTACAAATTTTAGTAGAATGGAGAAGTAATCAAAATATTTATTAAAACAAAGGACTAATGCATGAATCTCTTAGAAATTTAGAAAAAATACCAAAACATAAAAAAAATCCTTAAACTTGAATTATCATTTGTAAAAATAGGGTAAAAATTTGCCCATCTATTCATTTTTACTAATTCCTATTATAATTCAGCCAGTTTCTCTGAAGGGTAAAGGTTGTATCGAACTATGGGCAAGAAAGATTTGATAGTGGGTCGAACCCGAGCTCTTGTGTTGTCGAAGCCAATTGCCTAACCAACCTTACTCACACACTCTTCTTAAACAATCAAAATTCTTTTTTTAAGAAAGAAATATAAAAATCACAAAAGGAAGAGTAAAAAGAGGAATACAAAATTTAAGAATGAAAATCTTCAAGAGTGAATTATCGAATTTACCATTCCATTTAATGTTTAAGGCTCGAATATTTACGTTTTTAAAAAATGGGTGCTTTGTTCTCAGACAACCTATGAGATTCAGAACCTATTTTCGACAAAATTTGCCACTAAAAGAAATCATAAAGGTTCTGACCTACTTATGTCAAGTTTTCAAACTTATTTCCTTTCAATATTCTAATTCTAGATATTAGAAGGTTGTACCATTTTATAAGGTGGCATGGCAGGTTGGTTGAGATGATGGACTCAGCACGGAAGCCTCTGGGTTCGATTCCTCATCGATACCAGTTTGTTCATAGTTTGACATAAGAGGTACATCAGTGCCTTGTCAATGAAAACACACCCACGGTACCTACCTACCTACCTATACCTATAAGAGTTACTATTTATATGACGTAGTATCTTTACCTTAACTTCGAATACACAATTTTCAATAATACGAAATCAAGAACTTTTTTTCCTTTGGAAGTGTAGTTTCTCTTTTTCCACAATAAAAAAGTATTAAATGCATGGAGATTAGTGATAAAATGAAGAATTTTGAATTTTAATTATTCATCGCTGTATAATTATTAGCACATCAAATCTCTTGAGATCAAAACTTCTTACTTTGATCAATATTGCCCTTCATTACAAAGGGAAAATAAGAATGGCGATGCATTGGTAAAGCGACGTACTTGTTACAAGTGTTATCGCTATCGATTTTTTAGAATTTTTAATTTACGATGATAAATTAAAATACATTTTTATCATATTAAATTTCCTTGCGCAAAAAATATGTTATATATCAGATAAATGAAAAAGTTCAAATTTATAGCCTTTACTACATTGACTGTTGTTATGATGTCAACTTTAGGATAGGGGCAATTTAGCTGAAATTTGACAATAGAGCGCAACGAGGTTGAAATATGCTAAAAACTGGCTGACATTATTTGTGAAAGATCCCAATCAGAAATGACTGTCAGAGCGTCTTTTGGACTCTCAACTCTCATAATTGATCATTGTCATCACCGACCCAATTATCAATTTTTTCAAACAATTTTCAAAATTTAAATTTGAATTTTTTTTTCTATAAAAATAGAATTTATTGTCGCATTCTTATTCTTTTTTTATATATAAATTGGGTAATAAATTTTTCTATATTTTGTTTTGCATATTTATAAAGGCCTAAAATGTTTTCCCTTCTCTATTGAATGCTTCATTAGAACTCCTTTATTTCGATGCTATACGATAAACTTGAAAGTTATGTAGAGTTGTAGCTATCAAATAAAATGGCAGACAAACGTTGGACGTTATTAACATGCGCCTTCTGGCCTAAGCGGATGAATTTTTACGAGGCAATTACATTTTTATGAGAAGCAGTACCCCCTTTGCGTAGTGTGTGGTCATTTTAGTGAGAGCAACAGCATCAAATGATGCATCGCTGCTCCTACCAAAATTCATGAAAGACGGAAATTCAATTAGCAAAGGAAGGAAGGAAAAGTTAGTATTCCTATTTTCCACATGTGTGCAAGTGATAATTTGAGAATGCCTAGCAGTGGCAGTAGAATCTGTGGAGAGAGACTGGCAGAGAAAGAGTCGCATTCCACGCAACAATGTAGTATGTTTTTGGTTGGTGGAGACGTGAAGTCTGCCTTGCACAAAGGCGCATAAACTCATCACATCAACAAACCTAATCGATTATCCTTTCTCTATAAGTTATTGAAAATGGATGATGATGGATGGCCCTCCTCCATCTTGCAACAGCACTTCTCTTCGCTCACTCACAAGGCAGTCAAGAAGCACGCCTTCAGTACAAATCACACGTGCACAATCTTTCCTCCAGCTCAGCAGTACTGGCACGCACGTATGTTGAATCCTCGCAACAGGCATAGACAAGGGGGTATACCTGTGTCTTCTAACCTAGGACCCAAGAACAATCTTGCATTCATTTGTATTTTTGAGTTTACTACACACAGTTAACTAGAACTTGCGAAAAATCGACTAAATTTTAATATAAATTTCATTTTATAAATAGGGGATTTTTAAGATGTTTCCACTCGAATACGGATTTTTGAGTTGAGTCACCTTGAACCTCAACAGATCAACAATTATTGATGAAAAGAGTTTGACATCTATCTTGACCGAATAATTTAATGAAATGTGTATTCATCTAATTACACATTACTAAAATATACCTAGATTAACTTGTTATCGAATCTGATGAATATAAATTTATCTGTGTCAAAAAACTAAGCATCTTGAAATGTATGATCTTAAACCGGTCAATCAAACCTTTGGGCTCTGGAACTTAGGTCACCGGCCCCACATAATCATGCAAGAGCCTGTCTACAATATATGTAAACATTCAAGACAAAATATTGCAAGTAAAATTAGTTGGTATGAAAATTTCCAAAGAACAAGATTCTCGTAATTTCCAACTTGAGCTAAAAGAGCTTGATAGCAATATACAGATGTTCAAATCTATGCATGTATACAGAGACTTTCTTCGCAACAAAGGAAATGAACGTCAGAAAAGGCCTCTTCTCTGAAAATAGAAGTGAGAGAGTTTGTAAAGATTTGTAAAAATTGTCATTCTCTTTTCACGAAATTTTTCTTCTATGCTACAACTCTTTTCATTTTTATGACACACTGATAAGTTCGGAGAATTCGATTACACTTTTTGCATTTTACAAGAAACTTATTTTGGATTCATATTTTCACAAAAGATTGAAAGTTTGTTGAGAGCATTTTGGTGATGAGTATATAGCAGTTGTGCGCACACATTAGCAAAACAGGAGCAACTTTTTTGTACAACAATATCAAAGGGGACGAAAATTTAAATGTATAAATCAAAATCATCACAACAAAAAAATGAAATATTTTTAAGATTTATTTTGCAAATTAGTAGCTAAATTTTCAAAATTAACCTTGAAAATACTTAGTGCTTTTTTTAAGCAACTATCTAAATGTATGCGAGAATGATGACGACTCAAGTAAGTATATTCAAAAAAATAGATTCGAAAATAGGAACACTTTTTGAGAAGTGGACATTTTGGACTCAAAAAAAGGAGAAGTTGAGTCAGAAAACTTACTAGCAAAGAAAACTTAATTTATTCTCGATTTTTAAACTTCAAGCTCAAAAGAACGTTCTTTTTTTGGAAGTGCATAAACATCTGCTCTAAAAGAAAAACTTATAAATTTTATAAGCGATTCGACATTTCAGGTTCCTTAATTGTCTGAACTGCTTTCCGGGCAAAATCTTAATTACTGGAGGGCACACTTTTGCCTTAAACACCGTTTTGGGCGCTCCTACACACAAAAATCTTTCAAATCTTGAAGAATCGAGGAGAAAACTTTAAATTCTCTTCCTTCTCCAATATATCTCAAAAAAGTTAAGTTTTGTAAGAATCATTTTTACATTTGCACTTTTGTAGCGAAAAGGCGTATACCTAGTAAGTTTCATCAAATCATTTTCATCCAAAATTTAAAAATAGAAGTGAAATCCTCTAAGCATCTTGAATTACATACATTTAGTTTATAAAAAAGTTTCTTGATTCTAAACTGCAAACATTCATATATATAAAGAATAGAAATAACACATAACTTTTTTCTATTTGGATGTTTTTCACTTCTATTTTTAAACTAGTTACATCTTCTACTTTTTCCTCCCAAAATCATCATATATTGAATATATTCGATTAAAAGTGTTGAAAGATATTTCTTAAGATAACATAGTCCTCTTTTTCATTTTTGATAGTGAATCTAGATTCTAGAATTAGGGTATTTTATCATTATTCCACAAAAATTGACATATCATTGAAGTAAATTAGAGAAACAAAAAAAGTAATTCGTTGGCTCAATTGCTTATTTATATCTTTTCTTTTTTGCTATCAAACGAGTAAATACATAGTGTGGAAAATAGAGAATGCTATTTGCAACTTCTCAGTTGACATGGCGAAAATGAGAAGAAATTTTATTGGAAAGCTTTTGGCGAATATTTCCATTCAAAATGATGTAAAAGTAGAGATGAGGATGATATCCTTGAGAATAGGTATGAAATGAAAACTATGTATGAATGAGTAAAGATGGCGACTATACATGGATTTGGTGGCATCAAGTTGTCTGCCATGTGATGACATGACGGAAAATGCAAGCACACCACAATTCATCAAGGAAGTGTTAATAATGCCATTTCGCTGTCAACAGTTTTCCACGAATCGAGAAGTGATGGTCTTCTCTTCTCTTCATGGTCTGAAGACACATTTAATTATGCCGTCATGCTCACATGCACCTTATTTCGCGCAAAACACTTTCACTTTCCATTCTTTCTGCTTTGCCAAGCATGAACAATCACGATTATATTTGATAATCTTTCTAATCATTAGCATCATCCATAAATACGTAAATCAGCCAATCAATCGCGCACTATCTTGATGAGTGCCATTTTCACGAAAAACGCACAAATTAATCGACAAAAATTATTGATATTTATTCCAAGACTAAATATAATAAATATATATAATTAAATGAATACATTAATTTGTAATTAATATGTAAAATAATGAATCCCTTTTTCAAAGAGTATCTGTCTTTACTCCTCATCTACTTCTTTTGTACAAAAATCTGCATATAATATCCGATGTACTCGCTTTTCTGAAAGCATACCAACTTTGTCTCTGTTTCTTCTGTGAGTAGGATTAGGAAAGGCGATCATTTCGTATTTAAAATAAGCAAAAAGAATTAAAGACATATTTTTAGATCTCAAAGTAAGTTTAGCAAGTCATATTTCTCTTTCGTAGTGAAATAATGCATTCGTAAAATTTAGGAGCTCTTTTCAAATTTGAAGTATCAAAGATTTAAGTATAGTTGGAAGCTGTCAGAATTTTGAATTTTTATCCGTTACGCATCAAAATGAAAAAACGCAAATAAATCCAGCAATTTTACATCTTTATTTGAAGAATAGGCGCGCCTCGTTTATTTGTGCCATTCGCTCTAAATAACGCCTGCCCTGATTATGAAAGTGAATGTTTCGCTTTTAACGAGTCTTGGGCCTCAAGTTTACGTTGGTTGGATGAAGAGGTTTGCTGGAAAGAAGTGAGAGCCTTGAAATGCAGGATCCCATTTCAGCAATGAACCGACACCTTCCTAATATTATTCAATTATATCATATATTTATATGCCTTATTAAAGGACAAATTAATATATTCCAGTATCCCTATATTTTAATATATAAAATTGTGAAAACTTTTGTTGTATGATTTATTAAATCTTTGAAGCTCAGACTTTTCCTGACTAAAAAAACGGGCATATGTGTGTCCAAGATAGGTGCATATAGGTATAGAAGTGAATGAGAATTGTAGGCGTTGCACACGACTGACTGTCTTTATGCGAGCCAATAAATGTGTGTTTTCCTACATGTAACATCATAACAGATGTAATAGGAGTGAGAAAGACTAGACGTTACACATCTCATCGCTGCTATTCATGCTCTGAGTCAAGGCAATACCCCCTAGGCAAGGTGTAGAGTGGTGAGCTGAGTCCTCTTACTCCTCTTGTGTGCAATAATAATCTCCAATCAGTTATAAGCGAGTTTAAGTTTCAGGCATTTCACGAAATGACTGACCCCTTCATTTTGAGGCATTTCGCAGAAAGACTAGGCATTTCCTGGTACGTCTCTTTTTGAATCAGTCATTTCGCGAAGCGACTGATTACACAGATGGTCTGGAAATTGAATTGTTGTCAAGTGTATATTGCTATAATTCTTTCCTATTAAGACACTTTGCTTGAGTAGAACAATTACTACACCTCTAGATGGAGGAGTGCTTGTATTTCTTTGCTTAGAAGTCACAATTCCTCTTCTCCATCAACAAGGTGCGTCTGTGGTTTGGAGCTTTGCTGTGATTCCAAACAAAATGTATCATATAGCAATATGCCCAACTGGATATATGTTTGTTATCTTTGTAAGTGACGAATATTTGATAAGAAGATTTTTGAATTTTCAGTTTTAACCCTTACAAAATACTAAATACCATATGCAACGACTTTGCGTATCTTATGAAGTACTTCCAAATGTTTATGCATTCATTTACAATCAGCTCTTGATATTTTTACTCTACAATGTAAGGAACCAGCAACGAGCGTAGAAAAACGTTTCAAGAGATGCTTTCACGCACATTCCTTAAAATTGAGCGAATATTTATAGATTCTTTTTGAATTGATATCAATTTATACTCATAAGAAAGGTAATTAAAAAGCACATACAATATGCCATATGTCAGTTGACCACGTTGTAAGAAAGGTACTCTCCCCTCCCCCAAGAACCGGATTCTTTATGCAGAAACATCTTTCAGTGAAACTAAGTTATCCTCATTCTTGAAGAGAAACGGGAATAAAATTACAGATTTATAAATTGAAAAAAGTTTACCATAAAACAGGATTCTGGAATTGAATAATTATGAAATGTTCTGAAATTTGAAACTTATCTAAGATATTCGCCAATTGAATTATGAAATCAATTGTTATAAAAGAAAAGATGCTTGTTTTCCCTAAATGCAAAGAAAGTGACAATTCTTCAGGTAGAAGGTTCTGGGGTGATAATTTTTAATTCTTAATTAATGAACATAATTCATAATACAGACTTTAAATATTGAAGAGTTTTGTAATAAAATTGTTGTCGCGAGAAATCAAGTGAATAAATAATTAATGCAATCATAAATTTGAGGCGACAATCTTTAGAGTAGAAATTCCTGGGTCGACAATTCTTAGGGTGATTTGGGTAATTTAAATATCTAACTCGCAATCTGGTTCTTGCTGCCAAACTACTAATGTTCGACTACATACAAAACATAGTTGTCTATCCTTGAACTGAATGAATTTTACGTTTCTATGCTTTACATACAAATATTTGAATTGTACTCATGGATTCCCTTCAAATGTTATTCAATAAACAAATCTGATATCTTCTAAGTAAGATATTTGCCCATCTTCATGATAGGAAAAGAGAAATATTCTGCATCTAAAATAATATTTCAAAATGAAGTATATTTATTTCATTAATCTTTAATGTAATTTAATTTAATTTAAATAATCTTTAATTGGGTTTCAGAATTTTGGTACCTACTTTTTGAAGTTTAACACCAAAATATCTCATCTTAAGGCACTTCTAGACACGTGTGTAACGTTCCTGCCCATTTTTCGTTTAGTTTTATATCTCTTTTTTCGCCAAGTTTAAAATACCACCTGTCTCCTCTTTCCTTCCCATTTTTGCGTATTAAACTGAAATAAAAGCAAACACACGACATTCGCTTTTCTGAAAGAAGTCTTCAAAGCCTGTCTGTTTGACTTCTGGATTTTTTGATAAAAAAACTAATATTTGTGATAGAAGAATAGGTCTCTTCTGGTGGTCCTGCGTATTATAAATTTCCTGGTGGTGTTGCGAGTGTTTAAATCAGTTGGTATTTCGCCTACCGCACTAAATGCACTCTGATCAATGAGCAGTAAAGTTCCATCAAGACTAGTTGAAGCGCGGACTGTCTCATTCCTCAGTTCGTGCAAAACCAGCAAGTTTGAACCAGTTTGTGATAGTTAGTGTATGGGGCCGACCCAATCACAGGTGAGATTTTTAATTATCAAATTTTTTTGCTTTCACTAAATGAAAACACAAATGGTGGCCGTTGGGACTTCAGTATCATCCAAACTGTTTATGATTTAGTCCGCAAATGTGGCTCTTTTTGAGAAAGCCTATAGGTATTATAGTAGTGTGGCTGTTTTGACATTGCTTCACTAGCTAACAAGCGAATTCTTGAATTCATTCTGAAAATCTCAATAAAGCTTTTTACTTTTGGGTTGTGTTCCACAGCTGTCTCAAATTAATATAATATTAATTTTAACTCTACATTCAATTCAAACTTAAAACATTTGAAAGGACTTATGGGATGCTGCTAGTAGAAGGAGTGCAGAGATGTGTTAGTCAGGAACAAAAATGATTAAGAAAGTAGAATTTCGAACCCTTAAAAATTGAAAAATTGACTTCTTTGCCTTCCTAAACATTAAATTTTCTGAAATGTCCTAGACAACGTTTATTTCAGTCATGTTCTAAAAAATCAATGCTACTTCGACTTATTTTTCGTGAGTCTACAGGAATCACGAAAACATTAAATAACGAAAATATTTTATAATGA
This sequence comes from Nectonema munidae, assembly GCA_030549495.1. Classification (NCBI taxonomy): domain Eukaryota; kingdom Metazoa; phylum Nematomorpha; class Nectonematoida; family Nectonematidae; genus Nectonema; species Nectonema munidae. The sequence goes on along the minus strand of JAUIRK010000333.1, from coordinate 106,120 downwards.
ATACATTATTCCTTCCTTTTGGGGTCATTTATGGGTCGAAGAGAATATATGTTTAATTGATATTTGCAAACTTCATCTTAACTATGGTTAGGGTCTATTTCGATAGAAATTTAAGCAATTAACGACAAAGAAATGAATATATTAAAAAAAATTTTGAAAGCCAAACAATAAAGCAAGATACTAACAAAATATCTTGTTTGAATTTAAGGAAAAATTCCGCCTATTCATTGATGATTTAAGAGGTTTCTAGAATTCCAATATATTTTAAAAAAATTTCTCTACACAATTTTATATAAAAAAAGGGTAATTCTTCACTTCCTATATTGATTATTATTCAACAAAGTAAAAGTTCACCTAAATCAAAATATCTTAAAACATTAGGTTCAAATTTTTTCAACGTCCTGGATTATACAGTGTTCCTCCACAATGACGCCATCCCGATTTACTTTCCACTTACATTTACTTACAAGTTAATTTCCGCGATTTTGCACCTCTGGTTGTCCTCAAACACTCAACAATTTTCAGTACAAACATATAATTATTACATTAATTTTTCCTCCAAAAAATTGCAAATGATTAAAATTAAAAGAAATATATATTCTCTTTTGATTTTTAAGTTTATAAAAAAAACAAAAAAATTACAAAATTTTTGAAATAGAAAATGAAATAATTTTGTAATAAATAATAAAATTTTAAAATTCATTTTAGCCGACATCAATTAAAGGATATCATAGAACAACTTGAAACTAATACGACTCTCTACATGACATTAGCTGAGGCAATTAGTTATAACGATTTGAATCTGTGAAACCCTCAACAATTGTAAACTGTGGGCAACACACAGGGCTTACCACTAAAGTCGGCAATCCTCTTCTCGAACAAGATGAAAAAAAGAAGTTTTATCTCATTCTGAGCTACTGAAGGCACGGTATCTATATTAAACATTGATACTTCAAATGAGAATACTTCAATTGAGTCTTCTGAAGAATCTATCACAGCCGAACTTACTGAGAAAGAATTGATTGAATGTTTAAAACCTGCACTTAATGCCTTAGATGTTGAGGACTTCATAGAAGAAATCAAAAGCAAGCCAGACATGAAAGCTTCAAAAGCCGCTGTATCCAGAACTTTTTTTAGAATGTAGTGAAAAAAGCAATCAAAGAAATCTATCATTATTAGAAAAGTTAGAAGAAAGAATTATTGTTTTTCCTACTTCAAACTTGAAATAAAAAAATATTTTAGATTTTTTTTAGCAAATAAATTTTTCATAAGCTCAATTTTACATTTTGGTCAAGGCAAGAATTTTAAAGTTCTTGTTTGCAAGTTTCAAATTCTACAGATAATGTAACTAGAGTAAATTTAAGCATGGTCTTTTTTTAAAACTATAAAATTACCTCCTTCAATTTATCCCCTCCTTAGATCTAACGCTATTTTTGTTGTTCCCAGAGATGGTGGTAAACTTTTTAATTAATTTCGAGTCAAGTGATATAATTTGATTTAGATATGGATTTGGTTAGTATCGACAAATGGCCACTTTTTTCAATGTAGTTCTAAATAATACCTTGAAGTCTAAAGATAGCAGTTTAAAGGTGGTGTTTATTCTATATATAGTCAGCCTCGTCGCGCCAAGAACAAAGGGGGTGGGCAAAACTGATTTTAATTTGACTTGAACTATAAGAACGTGTATACATTTATAATTGTTATAAAAGTTCCAACATTTTCTATATCATTATTAAAGGGCATTACTGTCACTATTGCAACAAGGAGTAAGAATCGATTCAAGAATGGTAGTTGAAATGTATATGCTCTTTCTTTGATTGAAAGACGGGTAAATATTTCAAAATAGGTCATTTTTCTCTTATATTCGATCATCACTAAACGCAAACTTTGTGCAAGACAGGTTCATTCGGTCCGGGGATATTATAGTTGGGTTCAAACTCTAGGTGGTTAAGTCTACTCCAGGTCTGGATATTATGAAGGCTGGACTGTCTCGAACCAAACTTTCAACGATAACCTTTTTAACTAATTAAGGCAGAACTTTGGTCTATCCATCTAACAATCTTACCTACCTATTTACTTCTACTAGCTAATGGCCCTCTTCTTAAATTGACCACATTTTAATATTAATGTTAATAAATATTGATTATACACAACCCCTCTAAGGATGAGACAAGCGCTGTATTTTTGACTTAAACTCACTAGCTAATTACTCGAATAGTATGTTCGGAAGGAGGTTAATCTGGCTTCTCGAAAATTCGGCCAATTCGGCCTATGAATATAATGATATTAATATTGTCTTGAGGACGAATTGTCCAGAGACCGAATTGTTTTGAGGCGGAATTGTCCTGGGAGTTTTAACATTGATTAATATTTTATTGCTATGAGCTTTTGAAAAAATTAAAGAACATATGCATAGCAAAGTATGAACTAATATCCAACTTTAGCATTCATATATATATATATATAACATGTAAAAACATTGAGAGAGGAAAGTGAAAAGTTTCAAGCAAAATAGAAGTAAAAAGAATAGAATTTTTTTAATTAATAAATATTTGAGAAGCAGATTTTTGAATATTAATCGTTGGATGTCTTTTTCAATCGAATTAGACTTCACTACTTGGGACAGTGATGTCATACTCCTTCTCAAGGGGTTAAGGAACTATGCAAACAGAAAAGTTTGCCCCGACTCTACCATAAATGGAAAAGGGTATGTTTTCACTTGGAAATATTTGCTACAAAAAGCAAAAAATATAAACTTTTATGCTTCAAATTGAACTGCGTGAATTTGCTAGAAAAATTCAACTTGGTTGCACGTAATATACACGTGTGAAAGGTATTTCAATGAGCCTAGCATCAAAAAGATATATGGCGGCATACAGAAGAGCCTATATCTAAGACCACATGTCTTTCATATGTTAGGGGGTTCTCAACCATATGCCAGAGCGCACATAAGTGTGCCCCGAATAGCACTTGCCTTCAAAGCATAGCTGTTGATAAAATGCATCATAATGCTACATCATAATATGCATATATTATCAAGTATATTCAGTGTCAAGTATTGAAGAGGAAATGAAAGATTGAAGGAATTTTATTTAATTGAAGGCTAATGATATACAACATGATTTTTCGAACATGGTAAGTAAGAATAAATTTCTCAAATAGAAACCCTATACATTTATCATACTTTGCTTTTACATGCCTTTCTGAACCTTTTTCTCATTTCAACATGATTAAATCGAAAGTATAGGATCGGAAATTACAAATTGAAATCTTCAAGAATGTTTAAGAACAGCTTCATCCCAAAATATACACGAAACTTTAGTGATTTGATTAAAGAAACACAACGCCCCATTTCTCTTTAATTGAAGTGAGTAGGTTAAAGTAAAATTTTCAATTCATGTATTTATCTACGTGTGTTTGAATATCTATGAGGATGTGTGTGTGTGTGTGTATCTCTACACATATGGATGTATCTGTAAGTTATTTTATGGGTACTTATATTCAAAAAATAGCTTGGATACTTTGGGAAAACAAAAAAGTAAAGGTTGAGAACCCCTGTGTTATATAAAGGCTGCTATAGTCCATTCTTTGTAAAGATTTTCCACAAACATGTGTGTATTCAAAAAACCACAATTGGGTGCCAGGACTTGATAAAATCAAAAATGTTTGTTTTACATTGTATAAAACGACATTGAAATAGAAAATCAGATGAGTAATTTTGAAAAATCTGGGCCTTAAGCCTTTCAGCCACAATATGTTTCGCAGAAACCGAAGAAAAAAGCAGGTGATTAGATTTGCAAAAGTAATGCTTAACACGAAGCGGTTATTTTAGATTTTAAAGAATTCATACTACACACTTATTCAAACTTAGAACTAAATAAAAAAACATTTTTTACGATAGCTTCAGGAATGTTTGACATATTAAAAAGGAGATACAATTAAATCTGTTGGCGCTTGAAAGCAATATGAAAGAAAAGTGCTTCTAATTTCATTCTAATTAGAAAAAGTGGTTTTAGTCATTAAATTTAAATTTGCTTCCAAATTTGTCATTTTAACACATTTAAGACCAAGCAAAGCAGACGATATTTAAAAAAACGCAGACGATTTATATTCAAAGTCATTGAAAAAAGCAGACGAAGATGAAATTACTTATGTTCCAAAATGGGAACATTGGTCGTAAATGGGTTAAGGGGAAAAGTAAGAGGAGATGGGGATTCGTAAGTTTACGTTGGATTCGATTAAAGAGAAAAGACTAAGGGTTCTTGGATAGCGACAAAATAGAATTAAACGACATACCCTCCACGTTGGAATCTTCTTCCTTTTCCTTGACCGAGATGTCCTTCTTCGCTCCGCCGAAAATGAGAGCCTCGATGCTGAACTTGCGCAACTTCTTGTAACTCGCAGCGCCGCCCTTATGCCGGGAGAGCGAAGGCAGAACTGCGCCGCCCTCTTCTCGTTTAGCGCTTTGCATTTGGCTGCTGCAAAGTTGTTATTAATACTGTTTGTTTTGGAGCGAGTACGCGCGATCAGTTTAGGAGGAGAAGTGATTGCGATGATGAAGGAGAGAGCTGGAGCAAGACGCTTCACTCGAATACGAGTGGTATGTGCGAGCTGTGGTGTGTTGTGAGAGAGTGCGCATTTCACTTTGTGCGATACACGAATGTGTCATCTTGTCTGCATGACGTAGGAATTTTGCACACGTTTCAATCAACTTTGAGTGATGCTCGCACGCCGCATTTCATTGGCAAATCCCTGTCAAAGATTAGCGCAGTATAAATTACAATCTTGAAACATAAAAACGCAATAATGAATTGTCACTCCCAATTTTAAATCGAATTAATGCGAAAACACTTTCAACAAGGCATTCATTTTATGATGTGAGTAGCACACCGTTCATACGCCTATATGTCAATTAAGATGCCGCATGCTCTTTGATCATTTTCCCATTCATATTTTTATTGAAAGGCAGCGCAAAGGTGCTTCATTTTTTCACTTGTAAAAGTGATATCATTAATGCCAGAACCAGGATTGCCTCTGAAAATCACTTTGTCTTTCGCATCTAACTAACTATGTTCAGCACTATTTGCAAGCATTTTAAATATGTATCACTTTGTGATGTCGCTCGCTTCAAATGCCACTCACTATTCAAGGATTGTGTTTGGCGCAAAGCACCTTACCTCGCGATTAGTTGACGAATGAGCCCGTCAATCTCACTAACATGCCTTTTATAAGCGAGTTCTTGCGCGTTCACATCCAATTTACAACTCCCAATCACAGCTAGAATATTCTTTAGCTGTCGGTTTAGCATCCAAGGGAAGAGGATGTCACGAACCGAAGTGATAAATAACATCAGGACCATACACCCCAACTACCAGTGCCATCAGTCGACGAGTAGAAAATTACAGATGAAAATAGGCAGAAACTTCATTATATTCACTTGCTTCACCTGTAGCTAACAATGTTCTTCAAAAGTAAGGAATGCAAACCAATTAAATTGTGCATCTACTTTTTGGCGCGGGGTCAACATTTTAGGAAGAATCTTTTCTCATCCTTCTTTTGATTCGTCTTCTCTTTCAAGTGCTTTTTGATTGAGAACTGAATTTACTATCGAATGTCGCCTTTAATTAAACTTGTGAAAATGATAGATCAGTGGATTCATCAAATATGGAAGTGATAAGTGAATTGGATTCATTCTCACGAAAAGCTATTTCTCTTCAAAATTCAGATATCCACAAACAAAATAAGGTTAACTCGAAAGAAAATTAGGAAGTAAGATCGCAGATTAGATCAGTCAAATCATGATTTGTGAAAGACAAGAATTTTCAAAAACTCACATATTGATAAAATATAAGGATGAGTACATTTTGGGCCATAAAGAAATTAAGTAATTTTCGTAAAAAATAAATAAATATTTTAATTGAGCCAAAAATAAAGTATTATAGCATTGTACGAACAAAATGACTCTCGTTTCGTCAATCTCACTGAGAGAGAATTGATTAGCATCACAAAACTAATTAATTGCATTAGTAAGGTTGGTTTTTGATTGGTAAACGATGATTTCCTAACTTTATTAGTTATGACTATAATGCTGCTTTCAGAGATATCCTAGTGTGCTTCACAACTTTTCGAACAAAACTAATGACATGAAAAGTTTAAAAAAGAAAAATACCAAATTTAATTTATTATTAATTAACTAAAATATTTTCTATATGTTAATTTTAACACTAGTATTTAAACAAAACTGAATTGAACAACGAAATTATGTTAACAAAAAATTCCTTTTATTTAAAACATTCTTTTACGTGATTTTTTTCAGCAAAAGCATCAATTAGTTCTTGGAGCAATATGGAGCGCAACAAATCTAGAAGACTAAGAGCTGCAAGTCGTCTATCTTGCCATATATTTGTTACAAGTTCATTTTATTGAGGAAATCATCTTTCTCCAGAACAATTTGCAAACATTAAAAGGAGAGGATTCCAATTAATTTGGAAAAACTTGATGAATGCTGCTGCCTCGCCATATTATTTGGTATAGTGACTTTAATTTCTTCAGCAGAAGGTAGTAAAATCAATAAGAAAGAAAAATTTTATTTGCCACATAGTTATAGACATCTCCTCTTTTATTTTAGCTTGTGTAAAATCTAAATTATAGCATCTACAATAGGAATAAAAGATTTCGCCCTAAATTTATCTCTAGGAGACAGTTCTTCATCTGCATTAGACGCGGATCCATCATTTGGCATTTTTTCTTGCCATCTTCCCTTCCTGTGTACACTTATACTCCACATCTGGTAGTTTAGATTTTGTTTTCTTTCAATTTTGTCAAAATCTTCCCATTTATTCTTCAAAAACTTTGCTAGTGATGAATCCAAATTCTTACATTTGCAGAGAGTAATTTGTGAATCTTAAAGAGTATTACTAACTTAATGAAATTCTTGCAGTAAAAAAGTCCATAAACACAGCATAATAACGACTTCAAATTCTTCCATTTTCAATGAAGGGAACCAGTTGGAATTCTTGTGGCCTACCATTTCATATTCATCCGCTTAGAAGTAATTAAGCGTCTTCATCTTTGATTCATAAAGTTCCTCTATGGCGGAGACAGACTTTTTTATACGCAGACCATATAGTGTCTGATAAACTTTTTGGAAGAATAGCCTTGGTTTCCAGGAATCTTAGCAAAACATTCCACCATTTTATAGATGATGAAAAGAACTTGCCCTATATAATTCTTTTGCTGCATGCCATTGATGCATCATAACATGATTCTTCTCCTTTTCTCTGCATTTTTTGAAAATTAAATTTACTCTCTTTCGTTAAATTTTTGGATTCTTTTGTAAGACTGCCATATTTACCATGCTTTCACTACTGTGGTTCTTTAATTTTAGAGATATTAGAAACACTATTTAAAACTGGTACTTACTCGAATATGAACTGCCTGACCCTACTAAACAGGTAAATATAAAACGCCTTACTTAAATCAATGTTATTATAAGCTAAAATATCATACTATTATTTTATTTAAATATCTATTTTTTGAGAAAATGAAGCCTCCAAAATAGGGAGAGCCTAAGCTATAGCTTAGATTTTTTAGCTTAAATTTTTTTTGACTGACTTTTATCTAGATTAAAAAAACCAACTATACTAATGTGCTAAACTAATATTTCTAAAATTTTAGTAAAAAATTTTTGAGGTTGTTGAAAAGGGGGATAGTGTATTTACTATAATATCATTAATTTTACTATATTAAATTTTAAATTATGTTACAAACTACGGCTTTACCTACGTCGTGCTTTATATGGAGCTTTTTAATTTCAGATCTTGAATATACAAATTTTGGTCATCCTTTCAAAGCTCTAAATTCAATCACTTGGTAAATTTTCGTTTTAGAGTGCCCACTATGTAAAACAAGTATTCAACAAATAAAGCTATATGTGGCTTAATTTTAATTCTGAGCGGACATATGCTAACAAGACAATTCCTCACAACCTTAACAGATTTCTGTCAGATAGCCCAAATTGTAAATTATTTTCCCTTGATATGTCACTTCAGTGCCATGAGTAACTTTATTGGATCGTTTAAAAAAGGGCGCATAAAGAGATTGATTGACATTTGATCATCAATAATTTCACCTAAATTTTACTTAATTCGTTCACTATATCCTTTCTTATTTGAATAAAATTGTTTAAGTAAATGCTCGTATATTCTCTTATACCAACTTTACTAATCTATTTATTTAAGTTGATTTATAAGTTCATTTTTTATATTTTTTTTATTTAAAGTATATTTTTTATTTTAAAATTTAATTTTTTTAATTTAAAGTTAAATTTTGGTTATATTTGGTTCATATCAACACATTTTGCCAAGTGAAACAATAAACTTTGGATGAGCATATGCGCGCCATTGTGAATACAGGATTGTCGAAGTTTTCTCGCAAGCTTTCACAAAAAAGGGCTTTCAGCAAGTTGTGACTGAAGATGGCGTCTTCTGTGCAGCGTTTTCAAAGTGAAAGGAAATTTTTTATGCCAGGTAAAAATGCTTCCTTTTTGTATGAGGCGCATATTTCAGTCAGGTTCGGCATGAAGTGGAGCGCATTCAAATACACGAGAGGAATGTAAAAAAGACTGCCAAGCATTGGTGGAGATGAGGAATTTTAGCAAAAAATCTTCAAAAGCTGTCACGCTTATTTTCTTTATGAATATTCAATGAAATCACTTTACACTCTAAAAGTACTCTTTTTACTCTGGTCAACCGCGCAAAAAATAAAGCTTCAGTCAGCATTCTACTTTAATCCAGACTACTCATTCGTTTTCTTAATTTTCTTTTTCCCAATTTTTTATCATTTTAAAATGCTGAATTATTTCCCTTCAAATTTTGGGACTTTCCTAAAGTCTCTTTTATCTGCATCATTTGATATCACTTTCATATTGTAAAAACTTTCAATCAAAATTAACATTTATCAACAAAATTTTGACATTATCTGTAGTTAACCTTATAACTTAGGGTCTGTATCATATACTCCTTGATAATTTATAATTATATACAGTTTTGAACGCATAACACTTTATATATTTAATTTTTTCAATAATTATGGCTACTTTTTTGAAAATGTCTCTCAAAATTTTTTAGAGGTTTTAAAATATCCGTCAGTGTCAATTAAATGTGCAGTTTACGTCTGAAAACTATCTCCACAAATGTTCATTCTAATTATATATGAAATATATATTTTTTTACCAAATCAGCCATGCTAGTTACATTTATGGACTCAATTTTTGCAGTTAGGATTTGAAAATATCTATAAGTATCAATCAAATTTGCGTTTAGTTCTAAAATTTGTTTCCAATAATATTGATTCAAATTTATATATAATACTTTATATATATAGTATATAAAATATTGATGTAGAGTATACAAATACATTTATTCATCTTCTTTTTAAATTTCACCCACTCAACACCAATCCAGCGAATTTCCAATTTATCAATTGAAATAAAAAACTTGGCGTTATTAGGCTTGTCTAAATACTTGTAAGTATACACTTTTCTTTATAACTGCTCTCTCCGCGTTCCTTATCTTCACTGCTTCCCCCTAGCCTGTTTAGTCATTTCTGAGCATTTGTGAGCCATTTAGAGAAATTGTTTTTCAAAAATAAATAACAATAACAATATATATTGATTATGGCACTATATCTTCGAAATGAAAAATAATTATAGTAGAATTTAGCCAAGCTTAGAACATCTCCCCCTCTTCTGTGGATGAGCGATGTAAGAAATGTTGAAAGCATTGAGAAATAGGAGATGACATCGCGTTTGTAGTGTTATCACATCCTAAATTATATTTCGACTATAGACACGTATGTGTTATATGTGTAAGTGTGTGTATATCTTTCAAGAAGTTCAGCACTGGAAACGACCCCTCATCATTTTTATTCATTTATCTAGAAGACAACTTTATAAAATATATTACTAACTTATACAATATACACATATGTTTAATTCGAAATAGAATATATAATTCCTATGTTTTATAATGTCTATTACAATACTTTTCAAAAATGGTTATACTTTATCGAAAAACTGATAAAACTCACAAGCTACAATATACATGGCATCGGGGCACACTCCCGGACGGAAAGTGGTTGTCGGCAAATAAATTCGATATATCTCAATGCCTTATATGCACATTGCACATCTTCGTTTGCAAAAATCAATGTATAACTTTACTCGATTGTATTCCTTTTGATCTTATAAATCAGCACTAAATTCCATATTTTTTCATATGATTACACAATACACACATCTTTGGAATTCTAGAACAAAGGAATTTATTTTCAGTAAAACTTTCAGATAATATGCGAAATATTTGGTATCCCAGAACAAACCCAATATCAAACTATTTTCAATTTCACACAGCATGAAGAGATACAAATTCAGAATGGGATTCTCTTTCTTTGTTTTGGTTAAATCCAAGGATGAGAAGTATTCTCACACATATAAGATGTTGGCATATGTACAAACGTGAATATTTCCTGCTCAGCTGTCATTATACTCTTGAATATCTAGCCACAAAACGATGTGATGGGTAATCTAATTATCTGTTTATCTTCAAAAAATCTTTTTATTGGCTGATTTATCTGTTTCAGTCTCCAATAGCCTATCAAAATCGTCAGTCGCATAATCTGAAAAAGGATTTAGGACCCAAATATTTGAGGTTAAGACCTTATTTACACAGTTTTGAAAATGAGACAAGGTTCGCTTGCACAAAAGTAAGGTGTTTACTAATCACCTGGACCATTCGTAACTTAGATGCATGCTTCCTTCCTTGCAACTCAGGCTTTCCAAACATCTCCTTTTTTCCTTAGTTTTCCATGTTTCACCTTCAGTTTCAATGCCTTTATTATTTTTATACTCGCATAACCCCATTCCTTGCCTTATGGACCGATGTTTAGCTTGTTCACTTGATCAAACTTCGTTACCATGTTAAAAAGCTTTGCAAGCTCGAAAGTGTCGTGGCACTTAAATGGGCTTCTATTTTCTTCTTTAGTAAAGAAAGGTCTCTCGGAGCCAACACTCGATTGGGAATAGTCCACGTACTTCAGCATGAATGAAAGTTTGATGAATTTGCCTTTTATATCGCTACATAATTCAATTTCTAACATCATGCCGTTGCTTCGTCACTAAAGTCTCCATGTGGACCAAACCTTTCTACCCATATGTTTCTACCTTTCTACCCGCACTTCTTAGAAAATGAATGTTCGTGTCCACTAGACAAGATGTTTTCTATAGTTTGTATAATATTTTGTTTCTTAAAATCTTTCATCTATTTTTGTCATTAGCTTTTTAACGTAAATAAAATAAAGTAACGGAGGTTAATTAGTTCGATAATTATTTTCAAAGATAAGTTAAAAGTTAAATCGCTAATGAAAATTTTAACTCCGTTAATTAACGATTAACGGTTTTATGCCGTGTATGGAATCTCCTTAAATCTATGTATTTCCTAAAGTTTGAAAAAGTGTTACTTCTTGGAAAGAATGAAGTAGTATTGGTAATTGCTTAAACATTTCGCCACTTCTTTTATTACCTAGAATTTGGAAGACGTTTTTAGATTCTCTGCGTTGTACAAAATTATAGAGATTAAAAAAGAAAATCGATTGCATCCGAAATATAGTTCTTAAAAATGATATGAAAGAACGGATATGGGAAAAATGGAGTTGACTCTAAATTTTTTCAATATTCAATATTTTACAGTTTTGAACGCATAACACTTTATATATTTAATTTTTTCAATAATCATGGCTACTTTTTAGAGCTGATAATATTTGCTATACTTTCTTAGACAAGAATTAAGACAAAATATAAAGCAATTGTTAAATTTTTTTGTGAGAAAATAAAAACATGTGATAACTAGTTTCCAAAAATGCAAAACCTTATTTACGCGATCGTAGAAATGGAAAGAAAAATACTTTTGTAAATTTTTACGCGTACTTCTGTTTACGAAAATAACAACGTCAAAACAATTTTAGTAATGAGGTAAGTATACTTGATAAGGAAATGCATCGCTTATAGCAGCAAAAGTGGCCCACACGAGATGGGCCAGGCGCAGCATGAAGCGTCCTTTATTGCCATATGGGCTACACATGACAAGGAATGTTCGCCCAAACTAATAAAGGTAAGAAAGCGAATTTGTCCGACATTAATTATTATACAATAAAACATAATGTATAGAAATTGTAAACCATTTTTACTTATTCTTCCCCAGGTGTGACATATTTTGGAACTAACAATTTTTGGAATGTCTGGCTCAAACCTCTCTGCTGTTCCGACTTTGATTAGAGATGACAAGTATTGGTCTGTTAGCCTTGTTCTATGAGAAGTTTTCGAAGCTTGCATAAATGGAAGTAGCTGTTCACAAAAATAGGTGAAAGAATAAATCAACATCATTTTTGTAGCAAACTCTCTTAAGTTCTTGAATATTTTTTGGAAGATTTAAAAAATTTGTATCCCCATTTCAAGATAGTTTTCTTTGAGTTCAGATTTCGACTGCATTTCTCAGATTTACATGTGCAGCCTTCCTTCTACGTTTACAGCATCCAAGGTTCATCGTGTCAAGAATAATGCAAGTTTGTTTTCAAAAACGAAAAATCAAGAACTAATTCAGATAGCTAAGCTTCAAACTGCTTGCTTCAAAAAAGACTTCAAACTCTTTGCATGTTATAAAGTGAACTAAACTTTGATTTCCCAAATATAACTTTCACAACTCCAGTTTGGCAATGAATTTGATATCGTCAAAGAGCTGAGTTATGAGCTTATAATTTGAGATTAGACTTGAGAGATTTGCACAAAAACGAGATATTTGCATCCAACCCTCACTTTTCATTTCTTGTGTATTTTGATCTTTCATCCACAAAAATATAATTATTTCTTTTATTAAAAAGTAAAATCTTTTTAAAACCTCATAACATGACAACGAGTGAACTTTTGAAAAATTAAAAATTTTCAGCAAACTTTTGACATTATCTGTAGGTAACCTTATAACTTAGGGTCTATATTATATACTACCTTGAAAATTTATAATTATATACAGTTTTGAACGCATAACACTTTATATATTTAATTTTTTCAATAACCATGGCTACTATTTTGAAAATGTCAATCAAAATATTGATTGATGCGAAATATATTTTATAAAATATTCTTTCAAATTTCACATAAAATGTAACTTTTTATAAAAAATCAATCATGCTCGTTTCGTTTCTGGACTCATTTTTTACATTTAGGTTTTGAAAATACCTAGAAGTGTTAATCAAATATGGGGTTACTTCTAAAAATTGTCTCCAAAAACATTCCTTCAAATTTTACATCAAATATATGTTTTTATACCAAATTGATCATGCTTGAGCTGTTTCATTTCTGAACTCAGTTTTTGCATTTAGAGATTTTAAATATCTCAAAGTGTCAATCAAATGTTCGATTTACTTCTAATGTCTACAGAAATATTTTTGAACTTTAAATAAAATGTGTTTTTAATACTGGTTTCATTTTTGGACTCAAGTTTGGCATTTATGGTTTTAAAATATCTGGAAGTTTTAAGCAGGTGTGCGGTTTACTTCTAGATACTGTCGTCAAAAATATTTTCAAAAAAAAAATATTTGTTTCAAATAAAATATCTGTTTTTATACCAAATCGACTATGCTTATTTTATTTCTGTACACCATTTTGGCAAAAAATATATGGAAGTAGCAATTGAATTGGTGATGTATGACCGAAAATCAGTTCTGTAAAATTTTTCCAAAAAATCATTATTTATTAGTTATATAAAAAAAAATTTTTTTTATATATATTTTGGCTTATAATACTTTCTTCAATCATCTTGAGTTGGCAATATTTATTAAAAAAAACAAAACGTATTATAAAATCTTTTGAAGATTACTATGAGAGAAGGAAGCAACCTGAAAACTAATTTAAAAGAGAAGGTGTGATCAAAAGAAATAATTAAAAAAATATATATCTTGACTAAATGGAAGATCTACCGTGTTCTAATGAACTAGGTTGGTTAGGTACGGGGTTTCGATAACTCAAAGTCTTGGGTTCGATCCCGTATCAAGCCTACTGCTTTATCGTTATTGCTTTTGGCCATCTAATACATCACCATGTGTTGGTACATGGAGCATCATTTGAGATACACTGTAATATTTTGTAGCGAGTCTTTTCTATACTCGTTCTTTTCTTCATCATGGGTATTACATAGACTATAGAGATCAAGATGCGTTATATACCAATATTGAGTATTCGTTTGCGGTATGTAAGATTATATTTGCTGCCATATTAAAGTTGGCATGCACTCGACTAACAAATGTAATTATGATAAAAGTTCTTCACATTTTAAACATTTTACACTCAGTTCTGCTGGAGATAAAAAAATTCTTTTCAAATGTTTTGAATATAACTACTAAAATAATATAATTAATTTTATTGATCTTTATCAATTCTTATTCATACTACTTCATAAAGGAACGTAGTCGTTCTGAAATATATTGTTACTATTTTTGTATATTTCCTTGCACAATGGAGCAAAATAGTATAACTTACTACTTATATGGATTCTTCAGAAATTTTTTCTCTACTTCCGATTTTGAGTTTAATTGAAGCGAGCATCATTTTTAGGGAAAGTAGTTCATGGATATTTTAACTACTTTCCAATTTAAAGAAATTAATTTGTTCACAAATGTAAGACTGACAGTTTACTTTTCCTTCCTACTTGAAACTTTTAGACTGGGAAAATAAAATGCTGAAATCATGTTACAATCCTCACAATCTACCCACATTGTCATCTACATCAAGCATTTTGAAGAAAACTCGGGCGTGCCAGAGCACAAATGAAGAAAATTTTCTAGAAATGAGAGATTGAAAGGGAATTTTGGAAGTCAACTCAACCATTAAACTCTTTTAACTTTAAACTGGAAAAGTTTAAAATGAGCTACGACACGACTCAACACCCGTTCTTAACTGATTAACGAACGACCAGAGTTAGCTATCGTTGCATTTACAGAAATAAGTTGGACTGCTTTTAAAAACACTTTCTAATACAAATCTTCAGGTTTACACGAAATAACGGCTGCGATTATTTTGGTGGTTAATGCATTAAAACCATAAATATGGATATTATTTGAAACAAATAGAAGCATATTTTCTTTTACACTGGCCCTCAGCACGTGATTGATATTATAAATCGAACCATATGTTTCTACAAACACGTACTATTGAAGGCAAAGATGAATCATATATTTATGCATTCAAAATGGAGGTGAAACAGGTGTGGAGAAACTTGAAATGCGATATCCACGTTTAAAGTCACGAGGCAGTCAGTGTATCAAAAGGTTTGCACTGATGAAAAGCAAAACTTTAAATTCCTCTCGAATATGCTTTGCGTGAAAGAGGAGCTTTGTGTGTGAGTTCGAAAAGCTTGGATTAAAGTCAATTATAAATTTGTCATTATCTCAAAGTGGCCAAGATTAGAAGTTAATCTATCTATTATAATTTTGAGCGTATTGATAAAGTGTGCTTGGACATGCGATGCTTCCTCGATGAAAGGTAGAGTAAGTGAGGCAATTTATATTTTGAGTAGACAAGCTTCGTGGATACGTGTACTGTGGTGTGCATACAAGCACAGGCGAAAATGAAGGAAAGCACAGCAATTTTGGCATAATTATGAGAGAGAGAGGGAGAGAGAGAGAGGGAGGGAGAGGATCTCAGTGCCTCTGCCTCAGCTGAGAGAGGACGGTGCTCAACTCTGAAGCAAGCAGTGATGAAATGTGCGCCAAAAAATGAGATGTTTGAGAGGAGTAATTAAAATCAAATTAGTGGGAGCGCCGCTTCTTTGACGCTCCTCTTCACGCATAACACTTTCTTCTCAGCTCTCTCTCTCTGAGAGGAGAGCACCGCGAAGGCATCCATCCAGCCAGCCAGCCACACCTCACTTGCGTGCAAGGAGAGCGGTAGCCTGACTCCCCTCGCTAAATAAACAACCTAGCAATCTCCTTATTGTCCTCATCCCTGCGTGTCGTTGTTTTGTGCTTCAAGATTCAAATGAAATGTTTCAGTCCTGAATGAAACTCATTAAAATTTGACAGAGAAACAAAGAGAAGTTCTTTTATGCGAAAGCAGTACGTTTGTCTTCTTTGCCTTTGAATTCGCACTTCTCATAGAAGAAGTGCAGCATTTCCATCAGCACACACACACACACTCAAACAACCTCCACCACAAAAAGATCTTTCGGCTTGCGCTTTCACACTTCCTGAAAGGCAAAAGGCATCCTCACTACGGTGTAGACTGCAGACAAAGAACTAAAGTCAACCATAAAGTCCATATCTCGTCGTAAGCCCAATGAAGGGGGAATGCAAGGCCGAAATAAATTTTATTTATTTCGAAACACCTGTTAAGTTCTTCCAAAAGCGTTTATATGCAGAGGAAGCACTTCCAAAATGAATGAATGAATGGCTTCTAAGTATATGTGTAAATACGAGAAGGAGAAAATTGTTTTAGGATTCGGAGTTTTAAATACTTCAGTCTTTCTCAAAATCAGGTATTCGCTTCTACGGATAATTTTTTATTCTTATAAAAAAAAGCTTTGAGAAGAAGCGAGGTTTGCCGAGTCTTGGAAGAAGACATTCTCTCGTTAAGTTTTGTTGTGAGAGCAAATTAAGTGAGATGACTCCAACTTAGGCAGGATGTAAACAAAATATCTGGCACAAAACGACGTCATCGCGTTTCTTCTTGATAAGTGCCTTTTATAATGCAAAGATAACAATTTATATATTATACTGATTCGTACCAAAATTTTATATATATGGTAAACAACAAGAAAGTCTTGCTCAGATTAGCCTTGGAAAACATTTACTAATGCTCATGCCAGCAAACCCAAATTTTCAGATAACTATGCCATTTTGAGTGAAGTTTGCTTTTAAACTTATTTTTTAAATTAATGTGGAAAATTATAATTTCGTTTTGTCATTCAAAATCCCAACATGAAACCTTGAAGGAGTTTATTTTCAAGATAAAAAGGATCAAAATGTAGTGTTGTCTGTAAAACCGCAGACTGAGGAAAATTATTTAAAAATCCTTTTAAAACATAATTGATAATGAATTTAGAAGCAACTAAAGAGGTTCACATTAAAAAATATTATAGAAAATCATTTAAGTTTGCTGGAAAAGGCTTAAAATAAACGGAAAAAATGGTAGAATTTCACTAAAGAAAAGCTGAAGACTTTTCCTACATAAATAGCATATATTGTGAAAGAATATCTCCTTTTGGTTTTTTTAAGTTAATCAAAAAGACATGTTAAATGTTGAAATGGATGAAGAAAATGTTTTGGTGCATTAAAGTTAGAGCAGAAATTAACATTTTTATTTAAAATCTTTTTTACTTTTTTTACTTTCTTGTTCCCATTCCTAACAGATAATTATCAAAATAGGAATGAAATTTAATTTGTAAAATAGCTCTAGGAATTAGACGAGAGGAGAGTTTCTCACTTGCGATGCTGTCGTATTGCAATCCTTCATCCCATTATCCCTTTCACTTGACATCATAAATTTAATGGCACCAAAATAAAAAGTCATTATCAATTGGATAAACAATCTTGTTAATAACAAGCCATGGATAAATGAAGGAAACTTCTTAAAAAAGAAGACGCGGTTTTGTTTATGTGAAAAAAAGCGCAATAATCATTCAATAACAAATTGTTTCCTACAACATATGGATAATGTAGAGAGCATAAATATATGATATATACAAATAGGAAAAAAGACACAAAAAAGTATATGAGTAAGTTTTATATACACATAAAGCATGCATATATATATATAAGGAAAGGATACGTAGAAAATTGAAATTCATTAACATACAAAGTGAATTAGACTAAGCAATGAAGCAAATTTAAGGCTTCTTAATTCACATATCGACAATAAGATTAATGTGAGTAGCAAAGAACTAAGAGAATTTTATGTTGGTGCTTTCTTTTCGTGAAGAACAAATCTGAAATTTATGGCGACTTTGTCAATCCTACTGAGATTAATTCAAACACACACACACACAAAGTTGTTTCATTTGAAAAGGAGCAACACTCGACCACAAGACCATATCTCTAAATGTGATAACTTTAAATTTATTTTATCGCTAATCCAACCATCTTAAAATATTTTATCGCCAAATTCCAAAGATCTGCTTAATCCACTGGCATTTATCACTTTTTAGATGCGAAGGAAACTGTGTTTGTACGAATAGATTTCTTTATCTTGCGATTAGATATGACACAGCTTATTCAAAAAGCTTTCTCAAAGTTATCAAAAGAGCTTAAATTCATTTGAGTTAAACTCACAATCTTTTTGGGCCATGTTCAACTTTTTGATTACGAACAACAAATTAAAATAATGGCACCAAGGCCGCAAATTAATATTTTTTATTATTAAAACTTGATCCAAGTAACTCATCTACTGCTTCTTTTAAAATGGCTTTTTAGAATTGTGATGCATTTTGAATATTTCTTTCTATGAAATAGTACTGCATCCACACATTCGTATTCTACAAAGTAGCACAGTCATTCATCCTTTACCATTTAAAAATTGCTCTACTTCTGAAAGTGTAAACAATTTTCCCGATTAAAAACTTTTAAATTGCAAAAAATGTCACCATACTCAATCTTCAAGAACTGAGCATTCACAACGATGCGAGCTCATACATTGCTTTTTCGTGCTTGAAAGACTTTATTTTAGAAATTTGTGAAACAAAAAAACATATGAGCCATCTAAAAAACTTTTGAAAATCTTTTCCGCTTCCCCGTTGTCCGTAATCGCGAAGAAAATAATTCGGGAAGTTAAAAATATTAGTTAAAACGCTGTAAGCACAGTAACGCTGTGGTTGGACATTCATTATTATTAAAATATATTAATTACTATTGCATTGTTTGTGAGCAGACACCAAAGTTAAATGCGATCAGTGAGACACAACATTAACATGGTATGAATCAGTTCATCAAAAACAAAGATCTTTTTGCCAAGATTAAACATATGTGATGATCTATTTTTCAAAAGTTTAGCCTCTCCTTTCCCCCAAGATTCTTGTTGCGTTTTTTGCTACACAATTAAATTAAGTTCATAGTAAAATGTAGAATGATTTTAAAGTAAACAATTGTATCTTATGAACTTGGTACCGCAATCTTTTGATCTCAACTTCAAAAAGCGTCTCATGCACTGCATTTGATAAGGTAACGATTTTTAAAACTTCAAACTGTACACGAGTAGAAGCAAAATATGAAAGCTCTAATTTTATGCATTCATCACAAGATACTTAAGGCATAGTGTAAAATAAGCCAACTTTTTCTAATTTTTTTCTTTATTACTTAAATTTTTAAATGAAGAGTTTAAAATTTTTATCAAATTTGGGAATCCAATTAGTTAACAAGATGCTGCATAAATTCAAAATTATATTTAGATTGAGATTGGGATTTAGATGAGACTTGAAAAAGATATATGCTCTTTTGACAACTTTAAAACAAGTACCAAAAATTAAGCAATCCTCATGTTAAATACAAAAAATTTTAATCAAGTCAATAATTTTATAAAACTTTTCGAAAAAGCAAATATTTGTGTCAGTAAGTAATGGAGACTTAATATTTTCATTAATAGACAAAGAAGCTTATTTATTTACACGTTTCTAATAAACTTCATGTACTCGTTCTCTAATAAACTACGAATGATCAAGGTATGAAATATTTAAACTACTTCAGTAAAATTTGGATACATTTAAAATAACTAAATAAATAATTCAACACCAAGAAATGATAGAAGAATAATTTTTCTATTGTAACTGAGATTCATAAAAACAAAAAGTTAGTGTACTTTCCCATTCTTCTCTCAACAACACTACACTGAAAGTTTGTATGCAACTTCTCATTGTGTACAATGAGATAATGGGGATAAACATGGAAAATAAATATTATAATGTTTGAACATAATAGATTTATCATTTTCAGAATTTCTATCCATTAATTAACGCTTCACGTTTAAAATTCGAGTTATAGGCACGGATGTTCTGTCAAAGTCAAACTAAATTCCAAGATTCGAAAAGAGAGGAATTGTGATGAAGGAAATAGGAATTGAAATATGAAAATAGGACAAAATTTATTATCACACTTTTAATGCGGACTTGATGGTGATATCACTCTTTTTCTTCTTGTCTTTGGAGAAGAGCTGGATCTTTATCAGCTTCTGTGACTCAGAAGTGGCATCTATCGTTACATACACACATTGTCCTTTGCCAAAGAGGTTTTGTTCATATGCAGCAGCAAGCTTATTAACAACTCTCCTCTCAACCTAAAAGAGTAACATTAGACTAAAATAAAATTCAAAAAGCCAAATTATTCCATTATTCCAGCCTTTTTCAAAGTTTGGTCTGACTTATTCGAATTTTTTTGACTTAATAGAAATATTTCTGCATTGAAAAAAGGATCCTTTCTATGTTTATTATATAATTGCAACATTTTAGTTAAAAAAGGAAGTTATTGATAAATATACTGGTTTAAAATCATAAAAAATTATAAATCTATATATTTAATAATATTTGAAGTAAAAAATGGACAATCTTTGCATAGAAGTTCATTCAACATCAAAGAAAATTTTTAACAGGCTTGAATGAAGTTGCGTTGTGCTTTTATAACTGAAAAATGTAAAAATAATTTACCTTTGAAAAGAAATTTACTATAAAATGTTTTTAAAACTTTTTATTGATTTCGAATTTTTTTGACTTTATTGCATTTACAGTTTACTTCATGAATTTTATTCATTCTGATCGTGACATAAATAAAATGAGAGCAAGCAAAGGTAAGAAAAAATGTTATCTATAGAAGGCATCGCCAACCTTTTGATAATGAAGTGCCAAACGTATCTCTCAAACAACTCCGTTTTAAATCTTAGTTAGTTATTTATTAATTTGGTTAATAAAAATTATAAACTTACAAGTTTATGAGGGTTATTTACAAATAATGTTAATTTGGCGATTTGAAACTCCTTTGAAATATATAAATGTATACACTTTCTTATATTCCCGCCCCATTAAAATCAGTTTTGCTTGATCATTTTTGCTCCCCCCCCCCTCCGTACTGGAAGTGGGCAACGGGCTAATTTAAACAATCAAGTCTTATATTCTAGAAATCAAATACTTTAGCATCTTTATCCTTAGATATTTGTTTTTTTATCAAGATTTCTTATAATAGTTGCCAATGTTTTTACACTTTGTTTGTTAATAAAACTTGGTACAAATAATTTCATGTCATTTTTAGCGTATAACTTAGAGATTAGAATAGCTAATTTATATATGTTTGTAGAATATTTCTTAGAAAAATTTTAAACCTTCAACTTGTATTTAAAATGGCCAAATTTAAATTTACGTCTACATACCCGTCAATACCTGATATAATGTCATATCATACCCATGTCCTAAATAAATTTTCAAACAATTTACTTTACTGACTGAATATATGTGTGTGTAGAATATGAAGATGATATAAGATGATTCTTTGTTTTTCTGTGTTACTAACAAAGCTTGGTAACATTTCATTGATAAAATTTTAAAATTTAATTTTAAGCAACAATGCATTTCAGTACAGAGTAATCAATCAATCAATCTACCTAACCAATTCATTTGATGTGAACCAGGCTTGTTGACAATTACTGAGAAATATCTTTTAAGCGGTCTAACTTTAATTTTTTGTTAGTTCGGGGTTTCATTTAAAAAAATAAATCAACATATAAACTTCTGTACTAAAAAATCGACACCATTGTTTATTCAAAAATAGTCTGAACAATTCAAGTCTCTATCGGATGGATAGCATATGCTTTGTCTAAACCAGTCTATCTAAATTTGGCTCTGTTTTGGCCAATGCAACTTTCACAATAAACTGTTCTTTAATTAAGAAGTCTTCTGAGGCGAGATTACTAATCGAGAATATAATTCCATTATTTAAAAATAACCCTCATAAACTTATATGTTAATAAATTTTATTAACTAACTAATTAAAATTTAAAATGTTTATTATAATATTTTTTATGAATAAATTTTTATTATAAAAAATTAAAAAAACTCTTACTTATTCATGCTATTTGATTTTTATATGTCGGAATGACAAAACAAGATTTAGTGAGGAGCAAAAAGAATTTATTCAAAATATAAATTAACAAGTATGAAATATTGAAAATTTTAGGTTTTGTAGGTGTCGATTTGTGGTCGAAATCGCGTATTTCCGTCTGAAAAAAGTGTTAGGCTTCATTTTCTCTCTATAATTCTCTACTGCGTTGACGTAGAATGCTGGATCAGTGCTTTGGATGAGCAAAGTAACTCTCGTAAGCAGTGGCTCAATTTATTGCATTTCGAACGTAATTTATAACACTCCTCCTCTAAGAAAATTCTTAGCCCCGACTGTGATCATTTATTTGCTGATTCATTCGCAAACTTAACTTTTTGTCACTTGTTAAGCTTTTATTATTGTGATTTTAACATGAATCTCTTTCATATTTATACATAATGTAGTCTATGTATTTTACACTTCACTTACCAAAGAAGCTAGGCGGTAATAATAATCATACTTGTTTATCTCCTTTCTTTTAGCTAAATTTTCTCGGCATTTTCTGCAAACTAATTTTAGGCATAGAAAACACAAGGGTGTTAAAAGTATTTAAGAGTTTTCTATTTATTTGACAACAGTTTTCCTTTTAGATCGTTAAATATTCAAAAACATTAACACTTGTACGTTTCTGTTGAAATCCCTTACCTCCTATTCAAAACAGGCTTCAAAAGTTTACGCTTTAGGAATACCAAAGTGTCGAAACTGATATTTAAGGTTCTCAAACATTTAAATACGAAACTTTAAACAAACAGAGACAGGATATTTGAACATGTTTAATACTGTAAATCTAGACATTTTCACGAAAAGCTGATATTTGGAGAAAATACAACTCACGAATGCATTTATATGAAACACCCGCAGAGAAAAACAAGTATAAGATATGAAGATAATTTTGAAAATATATGATACCTCGAGAAAATAACACTACTCAAACTTTTTAACTTGAAAATGTAATATGTTGCAACATTGTCACAACACCCTACAAAGAACATTGCTAACGATAACATTTTAACAGTACACATCTTGTCACATCTCACCTTACTATCTCAAAGCTATAAGAAAGTTGAACGAATGAAGAAAAGAAATTATCAATAAATAAAATGTATGCTGATTTTGGGTTAAGAACAAAGGACAATTTCCACTGCGAATAAGAAGTCTATTTTGTCCTTATAATCTATACGACTGTACAGTGTACATTTGCGGGAAGTCGTAATCTACATTGACCCAATTGAAAACTCGTCAACACTGCCTCTGATATGCGTGTACATTTGCTTCCTGTTTCCTACTCGAAATCACCTGCTTATAAAGAAAGAAGATATTTTTCAAATACAGAAAGAGTTTATGTGTAACATCATTACAAAATAAATGTGTATGTCAAGAAGTTTCTATTTGATTACCTACACGTAGTAACTGCCTTATTTGCTCGCTAACTCTTAGATATTTTTGGGATAAATAAGGAAATTTTTCAATGCATAAAAATTACCTCGTATTTCAGAGATCTCGCGCCATATCTCAAATTATAGCCATCAGCCAGTAGATCCAAAACTCTTACATCCCACTCCAAAGTTATGTCATGATTTTTTTTTGCCTGAAATAAGCAAAATTTATAGAAAGGAAAATAGATAGAGTACACTAAGACATAACTAAGCAAATCTACCCTTGTTTTTGTTCATAATCCAGAAAAATGATACCACAAAGAATCAACATTCTGAAAACAGTAAAACGAAAAAATATCATTTTGGCTTACATGATATTCTTGATTGTTTGCCTATTGCTAAAAATAAATGAGACACTTCCGCCCACCTCACGTGAATATGAAAGAAGCCTTTCATTTTTGACATCTTTATTTTATCTTCAATGGAGACAGAAGAAATTAAGCTTTTACATGAGAAAATATTGAAATTTATATAGGAGCCTATCCAAGAACTAATAATTTTAAATTTGTTTTTTTCATTAAAATTTTAAATCCTGTTTCAAAACATTATTCTTAAAAACTAGTATACAATTTTTTTGTATTTCACGATTCCACAAATTTTTTGGATCATTAGTAGAGTGTTGGTTAATAAGAATTATTTTTTCGTTAATAAAAATATGTGACTTTTTTAAGAAATAACAAAAAAGCATTAAATATGTCAATACTTAATTTTAATTAAAACTTTTTAATTTTCAAAGATCACATCTAATTTGCTGAAAAATGGAAGACTAAAATAACAAAAAAAACGAAAACCTTTTATTTAAATTGATGTTAAAATTAAACAAAAGTTTAACAGAATGTAAGATATAAATAGATGTACGTACACATTTTGAAAAAAAATTGACCCATATTTTACAATGTGGGAGGCGACTGGTTGAAGAAGTTCTTTCTACAAGGTTTTAGAGATCCAATATTCCGTTAGCAATGAAAAGATGGATGCTTAAGTCAAATTATGAATTAAATTTGAAAAAAAAGAGGGAAAAGTTTATAATACTTTGCAAAAATATAATAGTATAGTATTCCTCATTTATCGCCGGTGTTAGGTTCCAGGACCTCCAGCAATAGGTGAAAATCCACGAAGTAGAAACACTATTTATTTAATTAATTATTTACGTATGTTTTAAACCTGTATACACCATTTAACGCTGTTATCAGGCCACCCGCAAATTGAATCACCCTTTCAGAGACCCTTAGAGAAACATTTTGGTACTTTTTTTTATGTTATAATAAAATTAAAAAATATTTTTATTCATTATTTAGTGAAGTCACCATTTAATGTACCGCAATGAAATGAAACTTGAATGATGACGATGATGAAAGTGAGCCAATTCTTTTAAAGCCAATTGATGAGCTTTACAACTCTTATGTCTGCAGCTCCTCTTCCCTAACTTCTAGTGAAGACGTAAGAGTAACCGCTTTTTCCGTGAGAAGAACGTTGTGATCGTTTGATCTCTAGCAGATCTTCATCGGTCAACGATTGTGAGGCAATCGATCAGCTCATTGACATTGCCAGGTCATATCTTTGAAACCGTCTTTTCCGGTAATCTTGCGAGCCTCATTGTTTTGTCAACCGCGAAATCATGGATCTCTTTAACTGTGAATACATACTACTACTGGAGAGTAATATATACATACTTTCTGGAGAGTTTGGAGACAGGTTGCAATCGTTTAGTTTTGCCAGTACGCATTCAATGTGAAGTTTTTGTCAGAGTCCAAGGCATCAACTAGATTCTCCAGGGTATTTCGCGTGTATAGAGCCTTAAATGAGCTAATAATGCCTTGGCCCATAGGTTGAATCAGCGATGTGGTATTTGGAAGTAAGAACTCTATCTGTACTCCGTCATAATGGAGATTAGTTTCGTGACCTCCAGGATTGTCAAGCAAAAAAAGGACCTTAAATGCAAGATATACTTTGACCTGTGGGATAAAACAGTGATGAAGACAATCAGACATAAGGGATTTAGTTATCCAGGACTTAGGGTTGTGCACCCAATATACTGGCAGTAGATTATTTTTGTTTTTCAAAGGCATTGTGTTTCTGTACCTGTAAATAAGATCTCGCTTTAACATAAACCCTACAGCGTTTTCCTATAAAGAGAGGGTAACACGACCTTTGAGACCTTTAAATCCGGGGCGCTAGCTTCTTCCTTGAACGGCATTCTCTTCCAGAATAACCCTGTTTATTCCATGTTGAAAACTTGTCCTGGAACATAACCACTAGGCATATAACTTTTTTATATACATTCAATAAGACTATTAACTACTATATAGTTTTTAAGTGATTGATAGATAATTTTGATATGTTGATGAAATTTTGAATTTGTTCATTTTATCAATTAAATTTCTAAAATTATTCAGAAAAGTTTATTTTTCAAAAAAATAATAATGTCATATTCCAGAAATATATCGCATTAAAATGATGGTAAAAAAAAGTTTAAGATTACAAATGATTGGAAACAACAAATTGCAGCTCAAATACTTGTTTGTGCGGCTATTTTGAACCATTTCTTGCATTTTTTAACTCCTCTCTCAGCAAGTATATTTGTTCTTGGAATACTAATTTTTGAAGGTTCTTCTTTATAAAAGTTTAAAAATGCTGATAATGCTTTAGGACAATTCTGGGATTTAATTGCATTAAAGAGACAATTATATGAATTTTCATCATAATGCTGATTACGAACCAAACACTTAGACACTCTTTTGTAATAAAATGGCAAATACTCTCTAATCGACTTCCCCACTTAGGTAAAAGAAAGTGGTCTAAGAAGGCATATGAAGCCAGTGAATTCCACCTGACGCTATGCAGAGCAGGACTCATAAATGTATTTTTGGCCATTTGGATGTCTCTTTATAAATATCGAAAGCATGACAAAGCTGATACAAAAACTTAAAGTCGTCTCTCCATCCTGGATTTTCCTGAAATGATACTTCTGACTCATAATTGTATTCATTTTACAATTCCTCATAATTATTGCAGATTTCAGTTATGAAACTGTAGTGAAGATCTGGACTTTTGGTGGTGCCCCCGAAATGGAAATCCATTATATGTCTTAATACGAGGTCAAGAATATGGTGCTGGCAACCAATAAATTATGGAGACTGCAAACCTTTATTTGCAATGGCTTTTTGAATTTTAGCTACAACACCATTTTCTTTACCCGTATTAACTGCTGTTGTATCGGAAATAATCATTTTTATACTTTTCCAAGCGTTGTATTCATTCATCTTAAGACTCTAATTTCATCAAATATGTCTTTAGAAGAACTACTTCTACAACAAAGAATTCCCAAGTTTATAATACAATGTTCGTTTTGGAGACAAACAACTTGATATTCTTTCTTCAAAAACATTTTCCCATCAAAATGAAGACAGAAAAACTCTTTTTGTAAAATTGATTTGATCTTAACCCTTTTTTGCTCTGCTTCCTAATGATGTGTTTCCAAACACCAACCTGTGTAGGTGATGGAAGTTCTATACCATCTTCTGAAAGTGACTTACAAACAGAAGCTGCTTTCTTTGTCGATAAGACGGTTCACTAACAAGTTTCGCAGAAGATGAAGCTGAATGATATTTTTTGAGTTTTTTTTCTGCCGGTTCAAAATCATTATCACTTCCTCCGTAGTCGAAATTAAGGAAATTATCATCTTCTTCAACTAATTCAAAACTTGGAGGTATTTGGGTAATGCCAGAAGTACTAGGCCTACTTTGAACGAATTTTCTTTTAGAAGGATGGATTGAAAGTATAACAGCATCTTTTATATCCAACTCGACCGGATGTTTTGATTTGAGTGTTGTAAAGTTCCTTATCTTTAGAAGACAACCAAATTCCATCTGCTTAAGTAATATCAAAAAAACTTTCCAACACTCTCAGATTTCCTTTTTCTATACTTTTCATAAAGATCAACAACATGCTTGATTTTGGAAATGATTTGCTGACGTGACACGATAGGAAAGTTTAGAAATTTCCATAAATGACTCAACTCTTCAGCAATTCTCTTTATTCTTGCTTGGCTCGTCTTATCAAATTCATATGATGCAGGATAACGTCACACTATTTGATTTTTGTTGGCATTTTGCATTAAAGTGACAAACTGCTTGCGACTAATGGTAAATTTGGTCTTCTCTTCACACAGTTTGTCTTTGGTAAGTTTTTTATTTGAACTTGTTCTTTTTGACTCATTTTTAAAAATAAAGCTGAACTGAGTTGAAGTGTCTGCAATGAAATAAGCAAAATAAAAAAATGAAATTATTGAAGAGGCTTTCATACTCTTTCGAAATTGATGAAAATTTTGACCAAGAAGAAGAATTTTCAAATCGTATATTTTTTCAAAAAGCGATGCGCACAGACTTTTTTTGCAATAAGCAACAAAAATTATATTTTTTAAATTCAAATGAAAAGTTTCATTGAATAAAACAGCAGGCATTTTAATTTGATAAAAAAAATCAAAAAGTTATAACCCTAATAACCACCAAATTTTTTTTACATATTCCTCAGCTGAAGCTCTATCTGCTTCATCATGCAGTGAAATGCTTTTCAAACGAAGGCGTTTTTGGAATTTACCAAGCCAGCCCTTGCTGGAGCGAATAAAGAATCGCTGGACTCACCGTTTTTAGGTCGTCGATTTCTTCTTTCTCATGGCGATCGCAAATTATATTAATATGATCTTATTGCAGGAAGTCAATATCGTCTTCTGTTATTTAAAAATAAATTAAAAGTTAAATTTGGTTTCTTGGTGATTTTTTTCTCGTCTCTCTGATATAAGGAACTGAAGATTCGTTGATGCCATAATGGAGCCCAACAGCCGTGAAGCATATCTCTTCTTTCCGAATGTGAAGAAGTTTCACATTTTCTGCAATTGAATGCACTCTCCTCTGCCGATCTGTTATGAAACTTTTGAAAACACAGTAAAGTAAGAAATTTTTTCTTTAGCTAAAAATGTTTTATCGGTAAATTAATAAAAAAAAAATGAAATTTAAAATTTTCTATCATACTAAACATCTCTATAAAAATCTGCAATAGAATAGAATCAATAAAAATACAAATTTATATTAAAAAAAAGAGCGATAAAGAGAGACCGCGAAAATTGAACCGCAATATAGAGAGGGAAGACCGTAGTCACTCATTTTTAACTGTGAGTGTAGGAATATATAAAACTAAAACTGAACGAAATCGTGATATTAGTTGATAAGTTATGTTTAGCAGCAATTTTTGTTTTAATCGGTAAATGACCTGACTCGACTTTACAAAATAATGAAACGTCTTTGTTTATAAATGCTTTTTATACAAATTTTCTGCTTTACATTAGATATCGTCTCGTTAATCTGGTCGTTAACCTGTTAAGTAGAATTGTGCTTTTATGCACACTGTACATCCTGTCCAAAACATACATCGCTTTGTCACATAGAGCAAGCATGCTTGTCTTCTTCCATTTTAATTCATTTTAGTGCATGATAAGAATAAAAAAAATGATGTGATAAAATGGAAAATTTCATTTCCAAAAAATAAATAAAATAATGTAAAAGTATTTTGTTTACTGAAACCATTGACAATAATAAAACCCATTCGGACATAACTTTTTCCGAAGAGCACTGCAAATATTTTGGAAAATTCTAGTGTTCCGGGAATGCCGGTTGAGAAACGCTGAGTGTTGAAACATTCTAAAGCATCCTTAACAAATATTTTCCTGACTCCCAGAATAAAAGAAAGTTAAAAAATGGGAAGAAAAAGAACTTACAATAGTGGCCCAGTACTCCAACTCTTTTGTAATTAACTTAGTCAATTCAGAGCGTGAAAAAGGCAAAAAGTAAACAAATTCATTGATACGTCCCAAGAATTCATCTCTGCCAAAGTGTCTCTAAACAAGAAATGAAAAAAAATTAGACCCATTAACAACATTCAAAATCCCATAACATAAAAGTTGTGATGATTCCTATACCTTCAACCAGTAATTTCGCCTTCCACAAAATTTAGAATGTAGTTTTGGTATTTAGGGGTCGGGATTCAGCTAAAAAATGTGTCAGTAAGATTTCCTTCTGGATTAGAAGAGAAATTTAAAGAAAGGCAAAGAAAAATGATACGGATATATTTATAAAGCCTAAGATTAAGGGCCTTAACTTAGAATGGAAACTGCCACTAGATATCATCGAAAGAACGCGACTTTAAACAATCGCTCAATATTTAGGAGGCATATAGATAAGGTACGCTGCAAATTATGCATATGAGGGCAAACTGTCGGTATTGGATCTTAGAATCTTGGAATTTTTGTGTGCAAAGTGATTAAGAGCCAACTTACGGCATAAAGAAGGGTCGAAGTTATGAAATCTTACAATGCCGTCAGAACAGCAATATGAAATTTCCAAGAATTTGCTTCTATACCTAAACTTACCGAAAAAACTGTAATTCAAAGTAAAAATATTTATTCCTCAATGATAATATGGAGAGTGGTTGAGAAAATGAATTGGCCGAAAAATTTATTGAAATGTAGCCATATGTAAAAGGAAGGTTGCCGATTAATATCATAAGTGGGCTTAAAATCGACGCGTTTTCCAAGAGGCTTTGAGCCGCAAGCTTTATTTCTATAATGAAAAAAAAGTTTACTTTCAAATTATACTACATGTTATTTTTACGCTATATTTTAACATAAATTCACTATAACTAGAATATAATAACAATAAATGAGAGGAAGAAAAATGAATAATCCTTTGCATTTAAGTGAATATCATATCTCGGATATATCCTTTTATCTTTTATTAGAATTTTAAGGAAACAGTTTAGCAAAACTAAGTGTTAACTCAGATAAATCTAGAAAAATGTGTTGACAAAGTTTGCCTTTTATTGTTTGTGTGTGGGTATATCTGTCAAAGGCGCTGTCATGAAAAAGCAAAACCACTTTTGGTTGGCAAAGTCTATTTGCAAAAGGAAAAAGGTAGAGAAAAGCTTTTTATACGAGTTCTACAGCATATAGCTTTTTCAAACTTTAAATCAGAACGAACACTCTCATTTAAATAAAGCAAACATGCTAATACTTTTCAAAATTGCTATTACTAACTTTAGATAAAATATATGATTTGCTTTTTGCAAAGTTTAATTAAAAATTTTAAAGGGTAGTGTAGAATTTAATAGGAAATCCTGAAAGTTAATCGAAACACCGGAAAAACAAAACGAAAACAGCTCCTACTAGAAATCGAGTTGATTACAAGGGCATGCTAAATTTAAAAACTCGTATACCTGAAAATAGTATAATGAAAGCAGAACATTTTTTGAATAAAATTATTTATCCGATGCTGACATAATTTCTATTCAAATGACATTTTACTAGGAGGGAGTCATTAGGGGATATAGAAATAATTGAATTTAAAAATAATAATTCAATTAGGGAGGAAATGAGCTGTGTACATTAAAATCTTTGTATTTTCTAAAATTTCGGCGTAGAATGCTTCGTAAAGGTGAAAAGCTAGTTTATGAAGGCTTCTACAACGGTTATCGTTTTTTTTTTATAAAATTTATTCACGGTGAAAAGTATGACATTGGAAAAATCCTATAAAAGTAATGAAAAATTGATAATATCTGCCAATAGATAAGATTTGGATTCGGAATATTTCTTGAAATGAATGAGACATTTTAGGATGATCTAAATCTAGATACTTTTGAGAAGTATGAATATATTAGAAAGTAGAAAGTAGGTATTTAAAGGGTGAACCGTAGAGCCTTACTTTCAAAATGGGCTCGACCACATCTTCCTTGAAGTCTTTGGAAATTGTGATTTTTTCCTTCAATTTATCTTCCGGGCTTTGCGAGAACTTTTCCTTTGAAAACTGCCTAGCTTCGTTCCTGAGCTCCAGAGCACGATCTGCAATGACATCACTCGCGAGATTGGAAGTCATTATGAAGATTGCGTCCTTGCATTCAATCGTTTTTCCCTTTCCATCAGTAATTCTACCCTAAAAAATGCAAAAACAAAGGAATATAAGCTCAAGCGATGGAAAATTGTGATAAAAACTAAAAATTTTAAACACTTTATAAGATCTTTGTGCTACACTTGAAAGATTGAGGAAACAACATCTGATAATTATAGCCTTATGGACATGTATCTATATACAGTTGACTATCTGTAATGCGAAAATCGCTAATTCGAATCTTCGTTAATCCGGCACTTTGTTTATTGGCGAAATCTTTAATTTAGTAAAATAATTGAATGATTGATTCAATTAAGAACTGAGCTTCTACAAGGTTTAGAAAATAAAAGTTTCATAAATGAAGAAGAACTAATAAGTATTTATATCATCTTGCAAGAAAAAGTAATTAGAGAAAGACCAAAGCACCTAGAACAATGAGTTTGAAAGGAATGTTCAAAAAATTGTCTACACCCCTAGAATCAGTACATCTGAAAATTAACTTACAAATTCTAATGTGAAATAATTATTTGCAGTACTTTTAGTAAAGAGAAATTTTACATTGAATTTTAGTTGGAGCCAAGTTTATAGTGAAGCAAAGGGTGATTTTTTTAATTAAAATAAGAATCATTAATCCGGAAAAATGACTAATTGGGAAAGGCCGAATCCCAAGCATTCTGAATTAGTGATAATCAACTGTACGTGTTTATGATTAAGAGATATACATAAGTGAAGGGCAAATCTACCAAAAGACAAAACACGGTCCACCTTGGCATGCTATCATGCATGCTAGAAAGGTGGAGTTAAAAAATGAGTACTTTTATTTGTCAATTTTTATGGTAAAATTTTGTTATAACTCACATAGTTCATGGATATAAATCATCCAAAATCGAATTCGTAAAAAATTGGGAATTTGGGTTGAATGAAGGATTATTTATAAAAAAAAGTAAGTTTTTTATTTAAATTTTTAGTTAATAGTATTTAAAATTCTCTTAATTTGTCCAAACAGTCTAAATAAAGAGGCCTGGATGTAAATGTCATTAACAATTGGATTGTCATTTATGTAATATTTATTCTCCTAAAAGAAATCGCTTAGAAGCAAAAACAGGAGAAATGCTTATGTTTTTGCACTATAATTTATGAAAGCTCCAATTTAATTACGATTGATTCAAATGATCTCTATGTAATATTAATAAATTTTATTCTATCATTATAAGCTGAATATGCTTCTCACTGCTCAAAATTATGACTAGGGTTTTTTTAATTTTCAAAATTTATACTCAAAATTTTCAAAAGTGGATTATTTATATAATTTTGCTTTCATATTGAGGATATTTATTCGCAAAAAGTGATAGAAATTAATTGAAGTTCAAAATAATATTAAAAAGTTATTTCAAGTTGTAATATTTTAGAATCGGAATTGTATCGGGAACAGGTATATTAAGTAGAATCGGAATCGTATCGGAATCGTTATTAATTTTGGTATCGTACCATCACTAGTAAGAATACAATAATTTATTTATTAAACAAGTCCGAGTAGTAATCTAACAGTATCGTTTGGCAGGAAGATATGCTTCTGCTTTACAAGTTCAGAACTTAGCACATCCAATATGATATCTTTGCAGCAAGGTAATATCAACTATTATCCTATGTTGTGAGACTTTTTGAAAACAGTTTTTTTTTGAAACTTTATAGAAGGCCTTCAAACCAGACTTAATATTTTGCAAAAACATTCCAATGTTATCAAACCTGGATTTGTGTAATCGTTCAGCTTGGCGTAAATAGTCAATAGTTTTGTTTACTGAACTCAAGTGCTACATTTCCAGTGAAAGTTTAACTTGCCGGGCTTTAAAAAAGTGGATACTAACACTTGAGAAGACAAAAGACACTTAAGATCCTCTTCCCCACTAGAGGTTAATGCAGTAAAGCGAAATTCAAGTATGAGTCGTTACATTTCATTTGTTAAGACATTGAGAAAATGCACATCTACATCTATAAAATCAGGCCTAAAAAATAACAAAAATAATGCTCAATCCAAAGACTAACTTATTTATTCTTATATGACTTATTGACAAAATTTGCAAATGACGCAATATGTTGCGCAAAACGATCCACTCATGACTCCTTCTCGATCCCCATCGCACTGCTTCACGATTCCCTAAGGCAGCCTGGACTTCAGTTTGAGAACCACTGAGCTAGAAGATAGTGATGTAATCAAAATTACAAACAAAGTCATTTCACTTGGTAAAATTACTGTAGCTATCCGCAGTTATGTTGGGATTGGGAGCTTACAGTGCAAGTATAATGTCGGGTAATAATGGCGGTGTGTTCATTCGACAAAAATTCTTTTATAATAAATTTTGAAAATTATAAAAAAAAAATTCGCTCCCCAAAAATTTTGAGGATGTGCGCCTCTACCTTTCACTTAGATAAAGTAGGAAAATTTCACCAACTTTGTTGTATATATTTAAATATATAATATGGAAAGAACTTAACTACTAATAAAACCTAACTATTGCAGGGGTTCTTAAACTTTTTCAGTCACGGGGGAGAATCTGGAGAACTCGCGGACCCCTTAGATAGGAAAATACATATAAAAAGATGACCTTTCATAAAATGAGTTTGTTTATTCAAATCTAATGAAATCAATATATGAACACAAGAAACAATGTGAAAATGTAACATATTTATGTTTTGTAAATTAATTAAACCAAAATCCTTAATTTTGCTGGAAAGTTTTTTTAGTGAGATGGATGCTGTTGTTTGCCCTGAATAAGAAGAGGAAACTGTGGAGTGGTCTTCGATAATGTTACACGTATATAATCTCTGACATCTAATCGATTTCTGTTTTTGTCTTGATATAAACGAGTGAAGATAAACCCGTCTCACATGGGTAAGTGGTAGCAAATGGAATCAGAGCACGCAGCTTGCTTTACCCGACGAGGATAGGCTTTTATTAATGCACACCAGAATTCTTCAATGCTCTTTGTGTTGAACTCATTTCGTAACATTTCCTTTGTTCTCAGATCAATGAGATCATCCTTAGCAAGGTCTTCATCACTAATGGAGTCTATGTCGGCAAGGAAAGGGCTACTACTGTATCCATTTTTCAAATTTAAGGTCACCTAAGCAGAAGAAATTTTTGAAAGAGTTCTGAAGAGTACTCAAATGTTTGCAGAATTGTTCTTGCAGAGAAATAGACATGGATTTGACACTTCCGATTCCATTCTGTAAAAGTATCTCTTCTAACATCGGAAAGTTTGTATAATTACGCCCAGTGGCAGCTTTCCAAGAAAGGCGTGGAGCCTTTCTGAAGCATTCATAATGGTAACATCATTTCCTTGAATCGCAAATGTCACATTATTCATAAGGCTGAAAATATCTGCTAAGTATGTCAAGCCAGTAATGAACTCTTCGCTATCAAAAAGTTCGGAAAGTGGGTTTTCTTTTTCTTCCAAAAATATTGAAACTACTCAAAGTTCAAACAGACGTTTCAAGATTTGTCCCCTTGAAAGCCACTGAACTTCTGTGTGGTAGAAAACTTTAGATTGTGATCCCATTTCATGACAAAATCTTTTGAAGAGACGATGATTCACAGATTTGGATCTGATGAATTTGACTATTTTCACGCAAGAAGAGAAGACTTCTTTCAGAATTGGTGGCAGTCTTTGACGCCAATGCATGCCGATGTAAAAAAGCAATGCGTGACAAAAGCCTGGGGAGCTTCTTTCTGCACTAACGCAGCAAAACCAGATTTGTTGCCAAGCATTGCAGGTGCCCCGTCTGTACACAAAGAACCAAGTTGGTTTTCCTATCGAAGTTGTGCTTAGCAAAGAAATTATTCACCAATTCCAAAATTTCGATGGTTTTTGTTGTTTCCAAAAGAGGTTCACAGAATAAGAATTTCTCTTTGATAGCATCAATATGCATATAACGAACAAAAACCAGAAGCAGGCTGCACTGTGTGACATCAGTACTTTCATCAAATTGCATGCTGAAAGGAAATGGCGTGGCCGTCAGTTCTTCAATTACTTGCTTCAAAATATTATACGAAATGTAAACAATTCTTTAGTAAATTACATCGTTTGACAAAGGCACTGCTTAAATTTTTTTCTAGCCACAAATAATCTCAACCATTTCCAGGGCACATGACAGTGTTTCTCCAATCGTATATGCCATCTTTTGCTTAGCAATGCGATAAGCAACTTTGTAGGAAGCTTCAAGACAGGGCTTTTGTGTTGGGACAAATCTAAGTTTTGGTAGTTACAGATTTCTCAAATTTCCTTTTTGGGATAGTGAAAAGTTCTTTTCACAAAATTGATCAACGATGAGTTTGCAGGATGAACAGAAGTAAGGTAATCTTTCAGCTTTGTTGGCTTCATGCTTGCATTTGCAAGAACTTTTCCACATAGGAAACACTGTAGCCTTTGTGTCCCATCACGTTCAAAGGTGAAAGTAAAACCAAAGGCTAAGTAATCTTGGTTATATTGCCTTTTTTTGACGTTTTAAATTAAACTAGGCCTAATTTAAAATAAAAACAAGTATGTTTCAAAATTACAAGGTAAACAAAAAATTATGAACGCCAAAATCGATTTGCTCATTACAAGTGGAGACAACAAAAATTTTTTTTTACAGGTTTTGAAATAGTTCGCCCTGGTAATAAAACTAAAATTAATCTTTTGTTTTTTCATTACTAAAAAAATTTATAAAAGATATAATTAAAAACGTTTGTCAGGGACAGTAAGATTTAGAGGTGAAACAACGCTAAGAATTTCTTAGCGCTAAACGCCTATTTTTCGTTAGCGATAAGCGCTATCGTAGCGTTTTAATAACTCTAATATTACCACACTGTCCACTCGGGCTCCAGGCCCAATCCCAATACCAACGAGACGACCACCTAAACAGCTCAATAACCAGTCTCTTACCTCTAAGAAATTATTTTAAATTTTGAATTTTCAAAAACAGAAAAACTACTGATTAGAAAATTAAGACATTCAAAACTAGCTTATAAATAAAATATATTTTCAAAGTTTTCAAAAAGATTTAAAATTTTAAAAATCTAGGAATTTTTTTAATTTTGGATTTTCAACAACAGAAAAACTACTGATTAGAAAATTAAAACATTCAAAACTAGCTTAAAAATAAAAAATATTTTCAAGGTTTTCAGAAAAATTAAATTCTGAGTGGAAAAGTTCTGACTTAAAAAGTTTGAGTTGAAATGAAATAAAATTTTTCCAAAAAAACTCAAGATTTCTTTTATTTAAAAGGGAATAAGCAAGAAAATAGATAATTTATTTTTTTTTCAACCTAAAACTTCTTAAAAGTAATTTTTAAGTAATTCTAAAAATTCAATGCTTGATTTTTTACTTTGCAGCTCTGTGGCTTAATTTTGTAAAGGTAAATCATAGTGTTTAATTTGACCTTTACGGACCCCTTGATGGTCCTTCACGGACCCCCAAAAGGTCCAGGGATCCCAATTTAAGAACCCCGGCACTATCCTTTCAAATAGACATCATAGGAAGGGAGTGACGCAAGTGAAAACGCTTTTCTCACCTCATCAAAGAGCTGTAGCATGATCGTTAAAACATCGGGGTGAGCTTTGTCGACTTCATCGAAGAGAACGACTGCGTTGGGAAAGTGTTGCAGCTTTTTCGTCAACTGACCGCCTTCCTCATGACCGACGTAGCTTTAATTAAGAAAGGAACATGCATGCACATGACACTTCGCCATTTGAAAAGAGATGCAAAAGAAATCAGGGTACCCAGGAGGACTGCCGATAAATTTAGCCACTTCATGCTTCTCCTGATACTCAGACATGTCTATCCGAATGAACGCCTTCTTTTCACCTTTGTGTAGATAATTCGCCACTTGCTTAGCTAGCTCTGTTTTACCTGGCAAAAAGCAGTATGTACAAATTTAAAACTAATACCAAATTTCTATTCGCACTATCATTATTATCAATACTGCTCAAGCTCGCTGGACCCTACTCTGAATATCCACATTTTTGAAGTATCCGAAATGCAAGTGAATGTCGCTCGAAGTAAAGATTCGCGCATCTCGATTTTTTCAATTGTAAAATATAATCTGTCGATAAAATCATTTATCCCAAAGTAGCATCTTACCTACCGCGAATTTGGGAATATTCAAAGTTTTTACAACTCTTATATTTTTCCGACATTCTAGTTATTCTAGCCAATCAATCAACTTGCAAATCCCAAACCTTGATTCGTCAGAACAAATTCCATTTCTCCCATACCGTTCCCACACTCTATGTTCTACTGTATTACTAATGACTATATGAAAGACATTTCAAAAAAGCATTTCCAATAGGATAACAACATTTTATAAAATTTCACAATAAAAGTAGGAAAGTAAAGATGTAGTCTCTATAGCTTATATAAGTATGAAAGAATCCATGCCAAGTGCTACCTTAACTTTCTTCCGAAATGAGCATTTGGATATTTTAGAACTGGAGCTAGAAGCTCTCCAAACTTCCAAATATCGCCTTCCCTTCCTTCCAAATTAAATATGTTAGTGTTAAGCTCTTTATCAAAGCCAGCAAATTTTAATGAAAAAATCAACGACAAAATCGCTATTTTTCATTACCATGAAGTGATATTTCCAAAATTTTTATTGAGATGCGCTAACCATCGGAGATGTTATAAAAAAGAAAAAAACTTTTTGTGGAGAATTTAAATGTAAATTTTAATATTGATTCTTTTTTGTTAAATATTCTAGTTTTTTTTTTATAAAATAGTGTTTTTTAGTTTAAGCAAATAATTCGAATATGAACAAAAAATTTGTGCATTTTAATGTCTTAATATTTACTCTGTTTTTCTGTAATCAAATAATTAATAATGTGGTTAATAATAAAAATTATACAACATATATATAGTAAAATTTGCTTGTAGCGATAAAATCCTTATTTGAGTTCCAACTTCCAAATGCCATTGGTTGGAACAATGGTTAACGAAAATTCTTATAAATAAGATTTGAAAAGCAACTTAAACAGATTATTAAAACATTAAAATAAAAAAAACTATATTTATTTTTTTGTAAATTTTCATTCCTACTTTATTTTATAACTTTTATATTATTTTTAGTAGTTTAAAAAATTTTTTCCTTCTTTATAAGGGGAACTCTGGTGTCCCATTATAGATTTGTGGTAGTGAAGTATGTATAAGATTTTGCTCTTTAGTGAAGTAATTAAAATGATAAGTGACTCTATGCCATCATTAGTGTAACTATTTACAATATTAGTGAACTATTTGCAATTTATAGTGAATTTTTTGTAGTCTTTAGTAGGCTCAAAAACTAATTTCAAATGTACAGGTCATTTTAACTTTTCGTCTATTAGTGTACTTGTTATAAATTGTTAAAAAGTCATATATAATGTTTTATAAAGATTTGAAGTTTTATTTGGATTTAAAAAAAATATATATTTTATTAATTATTTTTGTCAATTTGTGATAAAATGCTTAATTGGTAAAAGAATAGCTATCCCTATAAAATATAAAATATACACCTCTTATTAATTCCCAAATATTTATTTTGGGGCACTTTATATCAAACCTTGCGATTTTTCGAGGTAAAATCAGACAATTTAAAAAAACTATAAACTCACAGGATATGCTTACAATTAGATGTCATAATTTGGAGATAATAAAAAGAACCAATCAAAAAGGTTGCAAAGTTTGAATCTCCTAGATTGAAATAAGGAATTCCCTTTTGAAAATGGTTGCTGGCCTATCGCCAAGTTTTGTACGGAAGATAAGATTAAGTTTGCAGCATACCAATTCCTGAAGATCCTAAAAACAAGAATACTAGCGGATGATCTTTGTCATACCAACCATTTTCCCTTCTTCGAATTGCTCCGCCGACGACATTAATGGCGCACTCTTGTCCAATGATGCTCTCGCTTATCCTCACTTCCAACGGATGCTTGCGTCTTTCCTCAGCTTCCCTTTCTTTTCTTTCCTTCTCGAACTTGGGAAAAAATGAAAGACTAGACATAAGATCAAAGAGAAGAATGCACCTTGGTCTAACCTTGAGCGTGTATTCGTTTATGAGCTTCTTTCGGGATTCAGTGGCGTAATCAATTGGCTTATGGCCTAGATCATTTTCTTTTGAAGGATTCGCGCCTAAAATCACAAGATGATTTCATTGATTAAGAAAAATGAGATTTGTCTCCTCGGGTACATTTGGATCCACAAAAATAAAAAAAAAATGAATAAATCATTTTAAGTTTCTGTTAGGAGTTTGAGGTTAAGTGACTTTCTAGAACTAATTGAGTACTTTTATTTCATAAAAATTTGTGACTTGGAATATCCGCACAAAATTTTTATTTCTTGTACTCTTTGGGCCCATACGACTTTTGACAATAAATTATCCGTTTAAAAGTAAAGCTTTTTCATTGAAAACAAAATAAAAAGTGTTATTTATCATTTGCTTGGTTACACATTTTACGATATCTCGATTTTCACACAGATAATTTTTGTGGTTTAATTTCTTATACTGCTCTTTTAGAACTAATATAAAAATGTCTAAACAAAAATATATTTGTGAATCTTCTGATTGCGCAGTGCAGAATGGTTATTATAATTGAAATATTGACCACACTTCTGAAAAAAATGTTTTAACATGTTCTGAATTAGAAGCTCTTTATGATGAAGATGATTTTACTGTTGAGGTGGTTGATAGAGATCATTGCAATCGAGGAAAGAAAAATCTTGGTGATGATGTTTTATCATGTAAATACCGTAAAATAAATGGGATGATTTGGTTAGAGGAAGGCAAAAAGCTGAGAACAAAACCAACAAAAAATTTATGCAACGCTGAGTGGAAGAATAATTCTTTCTGCTATCATTTAAACAAAAAGATTTTATTTTATATTTGTACATTTTACTTAATTTTTTCTCAAAAAAAAATTTAAAACAAATTAATTAAATTAATTGTTTTTTTGCGTTGATGTCATCGTCTTAAAAAATAATTTAAAAAAATAATCTTGAGCTAAAAAAATTTAATGTAATGTCTTTTAATATCTTAATTAAACATATCATTCTTGACGTAATCCCGCATAATAAGAGAAATTTAAAGATAGCGCATAATTATTTGCTATATCAAAAATAGGACTTACAAAAATATGTTGAAAATTTTAATGGTATTTGGCTTAAATGGAAAAAAAAGCTTCCGATACAAAAAGATCACTTTTTTTATATCAAATTTAAGGAAGA
This sequence comes from Nectonema munidae, assembly GCA_030549495.1. Lineage (NCBI taxonomy): Eukaryota > Metazoa > Nematomorpha > Nectonematoida > Nectonematidae > Nectonema > Nectonema munidae. Next base: position 65,347 of record JAUIRK010000333.1, on the reverse strand, counting down.
ATTAAACTTATTAAGAACTGCTTCAAAATGTCAAGGGATTGATAAAAACACGGTAAGGTGGAATAAAAAAGACTGTTTGAAAATGTATGGAAAGCATGTATGATTCACAACAGGCAGGCAAATCAAACAACGATTGGTTAACTTGTTTTTAAAATAATTTGTTTTTTTTTTAATTTTACAGCATAACTTAAGTTTTTTTTAAACTAATTTCAGGTATCCACTACAGCATTCTCTATGGGTGGCATGGCAGGTTGGTTGAGATGATGGACTACTCAGCACGGAAGCCTCTGGGTTCGATTCCTCATCTATAGCAAGTTGTTCATTGTTTGACATAAACGGTACATCAGTGCATTGTCAATGAAAACACACCCACGGTACCTTTACCTTACTTTTTACTCAAAATTGAAAAATTTGCTACATAATTAACATAAGAGAGAAAGGAGACAAAATAAACTAACAAAGCAATTTTCACTATTTTAAAATGAAACTGTCTGTTCTCAGAATAATTTCAAAATAATAGGAGGCATAAAAAATGAGATTTTATTTGATATTTTTAAGTTTTTATAAGCAGAGCCAACGTTGAAGTAGCTAACCCTTATAGAGTGATTGGGTAACGCTTGTATTTTTACATTTTGTAAGGAATCATAGTATACAAAAAAAGGGTAGTTTAATCACTTTTCATAAAATTATTCAAGCCTAAGAACACAAAATCATAAAAAAACGATTTAAGCTAACATAAATCATAAAAATCATAGTATACGAGGACAAGGAAATCATTGCGTTTTTTGACTATTTCTCTGTCTACAAATAAAATTCTGACAGCAATCATAAATAGATCAAGTATATTTTTACCAAATATTTTTTAATCAAGTACATTTTTTAACAATCGAACATTATAAAAAAATATCACTGCTCAAATATTAAACAAATATAGTATTTTTGCATTTAAACTAAATAGCTTGTCAAAATATTCATTCCCAAATAGCTATTGAAAAAAATTCCTTGAAAGTTTTCAAATGTTTCAAAATGTAACAAACGTAGTGATAAAGATTAAAAGTGACCTTTGTTGAAAAAAAAATTTAAGCGAGTCTGACAATATTCATTGATATAAAATTGTAACGATTGAAAAATATTTTTCTCCCATTTAAAAACATAAACAAATTTTCATTTTTGCAAAATATTTGGTGTATTGATGGAACTAAATTTTAACCAAAAATCTCTGTGATTAATTTGAATAGCTGAACTTTTTTGGTATCATGAAAAAAGGTTCTGAAAATATTGAACTTATATTCCGCTAAAAACTAGTTTCTAATGAGATAAAATAGATTTATTTTTAATTTAACTCTAAATACAAATTAGAGAGAAGAGAGCTGAATGAGATAGGAGAGCTTAAACAAGAGAAGAGAGCTTGAGTGAAAAAAGAGAGCTTAAGTGATTGAGTTTTAGCAGAGAAAAAGGGAAGAGAAAAACAGAGAAGGAGACAGAAAGAGAAATAGAATCATCACTGTGACAGAAGATGAGAAAATTTAGTGGATCATCAGCATGTGTTTGCTCAAAAATACTACAGGAGACACTGTGATAAACATTGCTTACATATTGTGTGCAAATTGAAACTATGGATTATTATTATTAATATATAGTTCTCACATCGTTTGTAAAATATTTTTCATAGTAAAGGGCAAATTCAAGTCGTATCCACATGCCGAGCAAGGGCGTAATGAAGGAACAAAAATGTTCATCTATTGATATAATTCTTTTTCTAAAAAAACAAAAAATCAAATAGTGCTGTTCCAGATTCACAATGTCCAGTAAACACCACATCCACGTTACTGTACCAGCTTCGTAAACAACACTTCGTAATGTCGAATAACCGCACTCGTAAATGCTATGCAGGAGTGGCAAACATAAGGCCCACCAGCCTCAATTGGCCCGCCAAGAGTTACAGTGTGGCCCGCCGAAAGTTTTCCATTTTTACATACCCACATGAATATTAACAAGTCAAGGAACAAAACAAGACTAACAAATGATATAATAAATACCATTTTGACAGTTCCTGCTATTACGAATTTAAGTTCCGATATTGACAAAATTGTAAAAAAACGTGAAGTTTCTGAAAAATCAGAAAAAAATTAAGGATAAGAACTTTGATTTGTTTTGAGGACCAGTGTGACAGGGGTGAACCATGAAATGAAAATTGTCTGCTTTAAGTATAAGAAATTGCAATGGAAAAAAGAAGACGATTAGTCTCAAAGTGAGTCTTTTGAATCCTATGGTTGAACCAAATAATTTAAAAACGGTTAGAATGCGTGCTTTAATTCTAGACAACGTGTCCTTGAAATTGGATCATATTGTGTGAATTCAAAAGAATGGCAGCTTCTCGTTTGTTATTTGAACTGTTATTTCTTAGCTACGATGAAATTCAAACACGTATCAAATGGAGGAGGAATCTTCTTTGTGCGAAGATTCTTCTATCGATATAGTTATACTACGAGCGTGTAAAAGCGTTGTCAACGATGATGAAGATAATATGTTAGATGTTTTTCCAAAGGATACCTGCAGGGAAATAGAATTACCTGATAATTGACTTCTCATTCTAAACTTTAAAATGTCGAATCTTTGTTAATACTAAATTTAGATTGCTGTTTTCTATGTTTTTTTCCAAAGGAGTACATGAACGACATAGCCGAGCTGACATGTACATATGCGGTTCAAAAGGAATATAGGTTTGCTCAGTGGACTGGTATTTTATCTAGGTACCATTCTTTGCCTAAAAAGAAAGACTTTTGGAGTACTCAGATGGACATGGGTATACCTATATCGTCGGTATAGTTTTTTCTATAAGGCATAGAGAAATGGAAAAGTATTTTCTCCTTGTAGGACAATACAATAATTGAATTGAAGGACAGGGTTAGGCAAATATATAGTATGTTGAATTCAAATGTCAATAAGCACGACCATGTTTATAAAAACATTAGCACATAGTATAGAGGGTGTTGAAAGATACTCCCCTATTTTTTGTAATTTAAAATAAAATGTTACTTTTTTCTTTTCATTTTGTTATCTTTTACCGCCATTGGTCCACTTCTGGACCCTATAAAAGTAGTTCGGCAAATAAAGCGAAGAAATACAGTAAATATAGTAAACAGCTGTGGTAAAAAACTTGAATTTTTTTTATATAAAATCTAATATTTCTCCTCCTCAAGCTTCTTCAGACAATAACATGAGAGTATATTAATTTTTATCAATAAAGTTTTTTTTACCATTTCTGTTACTTATTCGTTTCCAACTTTTTGATGGCCCTTGACACAACTTCGTTTAAAGTGACGAGTAATTACATCCTTTGATTTAGATTATATATTATAAGACTCGTCAACGCTTCATGAATCACTCTATGACTGCGATGTCAAGTCCATCTTTCGAAAGGCCTTTCCTCCCATATGTTTTTTGCGAAAGCTCAACTTCTTGTCAACAAGTCAACATTACTCAGCGCATACATGCACAAAATCTCACCAGACACCCACTCCATACGAGAATGTCCACTGTGCCATTACCAAATACATGCCACATCTCATCTCTTACTCATTATCTCCCAGTGTCCTCATATGAGATAAGTTCATTTAAGTTGGATATATAGTTTTATATTTGCAAATCTACCACTTTGGTGCGATTTACTAGGTATTTCTTTATAATAGTCAGCTGTTTATTTGATGGTTTGTAGTTTTTCATAGAGGGAAATATAAATGTTAAAAGGGCAAAAAATGGCCGTCCTCGAAAAACATCCATCGTGATAAAATGATAAAAACCGTTTAAATCCTAAAAATACTTCATCAATTTACCATCTTATTTGTTTAAAACAAATTCGTATAGCAGGAAAGAGAGAAAGTTTTCAAAAGTAGACTGATCTCATATGAGATCACTGGGAGAATATGTTGTCATACACATAGTATGTGCCAAGACTTGTTTCTTGACCTGAAAGCAAATCAACCATCTTGCATTTCTTGTCAAAACTTGTTTGGAAGTGTTTTTGTTGAAGTGTATATAAAGACAACATTGATTTTAGCTCGTGCAGCCAATCAACGGAAGTCATTGCAGAAAAAGACACATAATTTTGATTCAATGAGGTAAGATATGAGTAGATAAGATGCTTTGTTTTTTTTATTCATTTCCTTTATACATTGTTTGCTTAATTCGTTTATTGTTCGGTTCTCATATATAACAATGATTCATATATATACTTCTTTTTATTTAGACATAAATTTGTATTTATTATATTATTTGACCAAACAAATGTCGAGAAAGAAAGAAAAGTTTCTCTCATTACAAGAAATAGAGCAACAATTGATTACATTTTGTGAAAATGTTGAGTCTGCAATATTGTGGTGATTCCACCTGAATTGACAGACAATAAAGATATTGATGACAACTGTACTAAAGGTATTGACGTTGTGGATCTCACGGGCTTTCTTAAACTGCATGCTGTTGGTCCGATTGCCGATGATTTGAAAAATAATGCAACTAGTTTTGAAAGTTCAATAGAAACAAATGAAGCTACTGAATCTAAAACTACCACAAGAAAGCAAAAACCGAGAAAGAAAAGAAAGCTTTGTGATTCAGTACCCGAATACAAGGTGCCCGAATATACAAAAGTCCATAAAAGAAATAAAGCATGCGAAGATAATATGAGAAGAATGAAAGAACAAGTGGTGTGTGTTCAACTCCAGCTGAAATTTTTGAAGAAATATTTTCAAAGAAACTGTTCGTTACGCCATTAGATTATAGTGTTAGTGAAGCCTAACACGACAGTAAACTCAGATAACACAAAATTATTTATTGGAGTATTACTATTCTAGCTAGTCTCCCATATAGCATGATGCGTAATTGCCATTTTTCTCGCTTATAATTTACATGTAAAACATCGCGATTAAATCGACGTTAAGCGCCTCACCCTAATTTGTATATAAATTTATTTCACCACTACTGCACTTACCTAGGGGCGTGAGTAAGGTTTGTTGGATACGGGGTTTCGTAACTCAAGGTCTTGGGTTCGATCCCGCATCAAGCCTACTTTCCTCGTAGTTCGATACAAGCGGCTCAATTGTGCCTTCTCAATGAAAAGACCTCACGGTAGCTTTACCTGTATGTATAATTACTACACTAAAATCAAATAATTAAAAGTGAGGGACATTTTAAACGGATTGTAACTTAAGGTGGTATTGAGTAATTATTCAATCGTTGTGAGCTCAATAGACACAAAAATTTACTCATGAAGATAATGTGTGTGCTAAATAAATTTGTCAGGGCCGCGGGTTTCTACATAATTTATTTTGCAAGTGTGGAAGGGTGAGGGGCAAGTTTTTTAAGTGAGGGCAGGTGGGGGTACAAAAATCTTGCTCATGCAAGAGTCGAATAAGGAGTATGTAGAGCTAGACCTAGATTCGTTTGCCTTTTCGTATTGAGAGTTTAAATAAAATTCGATCCAAAAGTAAATAGTCAAAAAATAAAAAATTCGGCATTTTGGTTACTAGTGTTAGAACTGAAAACCTTGCTGACTCAGCAATGATACGCAAGACAATTTCCTCATCGGTGTAACTGGCTGGACTTTGATGAAGAGTTTTACTCTCAAAAGATATAGAGATTGCAGACTAACCTATACGTATAAGTTTTATGGTGATATTCCGGTTTTAATTGAAACCATTTACTACATCAAAACTCTTGCGAAATTTAGTATTTATAAAAAAACTACAATTTATCACTAGGCTTCTAAGCTAGTGATACCACTAGATGCAGTGGCGTATATTCAGGGTGTGCTAGGTATGCGGCACACACCCTCCATATAAGCTAGTAAAAATTTCATATATTGATTATGCTCCATACTTGCGATCCACAACATACATTAAATAAATCCGTATTGGCTAGTTTGTTTAGACAATTTCTTTTGAGAATATACTTCTTCATGCCTTACCTAGCGTCTATCTACTTATTGCAATATAAGATATACATGCAAATTTGATTGACTAATCATTGTGATTTTATAGATTAATCAGCAATCACTCATTCTCTCAACTATACGTCATTCAATGTTCTAGGACCGCGTTTTTTTAACTTTTTATAATGAAACCCATAGCAAGAACCACAGTTTGCATCGCAACTCATAATACTTTCTTGTAATAAGACAAACTTTGTTCACTAGGTTCATTTATTCAGCACTTTTTGTCACGCGCCAAGGCGACCCATTGAAGGGTCAGGACCAACAGTTTGAAAAACTCTGTAATCTAAGGACTGTTCTTATTCCAAAAACGCGTGCCGATTTTATATTAGAATCTGGAATAAAAACAGAGAATATTAAAATCACACCAGAAAGAATTGCATAGGGAAAACATATAAGGCTTCCAATATCATTTGTAGTGATTACTGTTTTCTTTTGCAAAGCACTCCCTCGGATAATTTCTGGATACAGCGAATGTTGTAAAAAACTGAGCGTATAAATCGACACAGAGTAGATGCTTGAGAAAATAATGTTTCCTATTTTATTAGTAGTGCTATCTTCTTTTAGCACGCCTTTCTATGTCTTATAATATGTTATATGTCTTATAGATGTCCCTTCATAGTTAGATGTGCTGTTACTCAATCCATACTCTTTTGATGTGTAGTAAACAAACTCACCATCTCTAGAATATTCCCGCTTCTAAGAATTTGAGTATTTTGACGCATACTCTATCAATAATTATTATTCTATTCATTCTTATTCATAACTTTTTGGTTAACATTTTAATTTGAATAATTTTGCTGCAAGATAAAATAGTGCTTTTCAATTATAAATGGATGGCCCATTTCTTTTGAATACATAAATTGGCATATTACATTTAAGACAGCTGATGGTTCGTTCCATTTTGACTTTTGTTCCTCTTTCCTTCAAGTTTTTCAAAGCAAGCTACTTTAGGAGTTTTCATTTGTTTCCAATAAATAATGCATTACTATTCAACCCACTAATTGATACAGGTTTTTTAAACTAGATTTAAAGTAAAGTATTTTTAATATGTATGCCATTAGCACAAATAGAGTTGATTTTGTTTTAAGGCTTAAATCTATCGAGTCAATCACTTTTACAAAAAAATTTCACATTATTTGTCATCTTTTTAAAGTCTATATAATATGTTTTAAACTATTTAAATATAGATTGTAGGTTGTTTGTTACAATGGCGTAAATAAAAATAAGCATTTAATGAAGTGTGAAGTTTTCTTACCAGAAAAATCCTACAGATCAAGACAGGTGCTGAATAAACGAGCAGGAAGAGACTTATGAATGATTTTGTTGGCTTTTAACTTATTTTTTGAAAGATATTAGAATTTTTAAAGAATTACCTTTCCATAGTTAGAAGTTAGGTATAACATTTGTGAAACTATAAGCAATTAAAAGAAAAATAACAATTTGTTTAAAGGAAATGTGATGTATCTAATCTATAAGTAACAAACAGAAAATATATACTGGCGGCTATTTTCCAAAAATAAACAACAACGCACTAATCTCCATTCTAAAAATGTTGTTATAAGAAACAAGAAGGAAACAATTCAGAAAACCTGACTTCAGAAGAGTTTCAATGCACTGCACATTGTCTGCGATTGCTGCGTAGTGAAGAGCGGTGCAGCCTTTGAAGTGCTGACCGTGATTCAGAATGTTGGAAAACTCCCTCTCTCGTCGCATCGCAACGTCAAAAGAAGTAACGTGATGAGTTCGGCTGATGTCGTATATGTTTGTATAGTTGTCTCCACAATCAACTTCGCACCCCATCTTTATCAAGGTCTTCAAAACTCTTGAACATAAAAAGAAAATGAATCCTTGATTGTGGGTAAAACGGAAGCTTTAAATTTTCTTTTTTTATCTCTATCAATCATGGCGAGAAATTATGGTAATTATATTTAAGATAATTTTTAATTTACTTCAAAATTAGATTTCCACAATTTTTTTGTTGATTTTTATGTTGGCTTTATAAACCTAAGAGAATTTATGAAGAAAACTATTTGGAATATTTAATATTCTCCACAGCTTAGAGACTTTTTTCATTAATTCAAATATTTTTCTGATTAATTTAAATCTTTTTTCCTTTAATTACCTTTTTCTAATTAGTTAAAAACTTTTTATTAATCAAAAAATTTCCTAATTAATTATATTTTGGGCTCGGATGGTTCAAATTCTTAGCTACATTACTGACGACAAGGCTACTTTTTCATTTAAATCAACTTTATTTTTTATAAATTTTCCAAATGAACTACATATCTTTCAGAATTTACAAATCATAACAACGTTTTATTAGATCTATGGACACTAGCGATGTAGGATAGCAGCACCTCCTATTGATCTTCCCTTACTTCCTGGCTCTCATCCGTTCAAGTTCAAAAGTTTTTAGAAAATATTCAGAAAATAGTTTCTTTCTTCCTTAAAGTTACACAATTATTTTGACGTTGCAAAGTGAAATTTGATTATTTCAAGGTAATTCTTTTAGAAAAAGTTTTTAATTATATTTATTTCAACAAATATAAATATATGGATATTTTGCACAATCTGTGCATCAATCATTACCAATAGACCCAATAGGGTGGAAAAAAGTGGACTATATTCAATGCTCAGGCTATACCTGCTACAGCATGTTGGATCATCTTGTTCAGAGTGAGCATTATTTCCTTTAGTGTTGTCAATACATGCAACTAAGATTTGTAAAATTTCACTTAATATAAAGGAAGTTTAGATGTTGCACATGCATAAGAGTGATTTATAAAATATTAATCGCATTCAATTGTTTTTTATTGATAGATGGTGTTAAATTGTATTGACAAGTAACTTCAAATAATAAAAATTTTGTAATTAATCAAACAATAATTTCCAAAAATTAAATATTAAAGTTTTAAGTCAGCAGAAATGATTTTTTTGATTTCAATTTTAATAAGTAAAATTTTGATTTTTTTTATTTATAACAGCAATTCAAATTTCCAATTCCTGGTCGTTTTCTTTTTCTCTAATTCCCTTTCCTCAATTTTCAACCAATGGTGTCTCATTTGGATGAAAAAAAAATATTATCTATAAAAATTATATTTTTAATAATTAAAATTTTGCATTCTTTAATAAAACTTGAATATGTGGCTGAAATTAGAAACATTCATTAGAAATAGATCAACGCATAATCATTGCAGAGTATGAAAGTTATGCTTTCTAACTTTAACACTATTTACAAAGCTAAATGCGAATAATATACTTTTTTGACAAGTGGTGTGCGCCACACTTAATATCTCTTGAATATACCATACTGATAATTAATTTTCAAATAAAATATTCATTGCAAAAGCACTTGTAAATTATTTTAAAAAATATTCGATGATAAAAATGATAAATTAATGTCATTTTATTTTATTTGAAAATCAGGCCAAATCATTTATTTTGCCGACCAATTTGAAGATATAATCAAATAACAGTTTTTAAAAAGTAAGCAGTGGTATAAATAATGAATCCGTTACTTCTGGTTGCCATTCACCGCTGCTAACATTAACCCAGTCCAGCCAAATTCATGTCGCTCATTAACATCAATTTTTTTCTCTCGTAAAATACTAAAATTAAAAATGATACATTTAGCTTACTCATATTGCATACACTTAAGATTGGTAAAACTACGTTTTTAACGTCGAACGTATTTCGTTCTGAAATGACGTAAATACTTTAATCCAGATTTTTAAGATAAAGTTTTTTCATCACAAAATAAGTATGCGAAAAATTAGGAAGAAATGGATTAAATTTCTTCACTTGTATATACACTTATAAAAGAATAAAATGATGCCGAAGTCTAAATGAAGAATCATAACTTAAAAAAGAATAATTGTGTCTTGAGGGGACAAAATTTTATATATGTAAGAAACTTTGATTATTAATTTAAAATTCTTTTGGAATAAATAAATAGCGTATAAAAATTCATTTATTAGAATTGAGTAGTGATTTGCCTCTTTCAAGTTAACTATGGACGAAATGAAATGTTTGGGCCTTCAAATGAGTTAAAAGGAGAGGTAGCCCCAATCACCAAAATTTGCGCATCTGATTACTAAAATATATTTAAAAAAGAAAAATAAGTCTTAGTGTTTATGATTATAAACCATGAGAAATCTCTATAAGATGGAACAGAGCAGGGCCGCATGGTATTTTCTAATTCTTTTAACTATCAAAAATTCTGATCAATGTATTCATTATTAATATAAGTGTTAAAATATGAAAATTTTGTTATGACAGAGGCGTTAATTGAAGGAGGATAAATGCAGAGGATATAGATTTCGAATATTAGTTATAAACCACTCAGGATAAAATTATGTGTCAGGAGTTAGGTTTGTTTCCCATAATCTCGGGAATGGGAAATCTCTGGATCCTGAAGCATATTACAACTCAATCCTGTTGAGTATATTATACAAGTTAGGAAATTTGTAATCTCAAAAATAGTTGTCTTGCCCTCCCTCATTCATTGAAAGTGAACAATTTTTAGTTGTGGTGCACAAATCTCTCCCAAAAGAAATAAAGTAAAATGAACTATGTTATTATTATAATTTATAAAAAAAAAATTTTTTAATATTAAACGCTTTAGTTTTCCAACAAATATTGTTTTAATATTTTTAAGTGATGTTTAATCGCTATTTTTATCATAAAGTACAAATTCTAAAGCTTCAAAAATAAACAAATTTCAAAATTATGAAAAAATGTCCAAGCATCGCTATTTGATAAGGTAATCGGCATCGGTTAGAAAATTAAGGTTAGCATCGTTAAAAAATAGGTAAATCACTAGTCAGAGAGAATAGTGTATTGACCACATATGCGATCCATCGTTTATAAAAATTAAGGGTTAAATTTATTGTTTTACTTATTTATTGATTTTGACATATTAATTAAAATATTCTAAATGCATGAAACAAACATATATCTAATTGATAAAAAAAAATTACTTTTCAACTTCATTGGCATCATCTTCAATAATAAATTTAAAAAATCTTGTTTCTAAAATTATAATTCACAGTAAATTTAAGTTAGTAATATTTGTGTTTACCTATAGTGCTTGGAAAAAAAATTGGAGTTAAAGAAATCAGAGGTATAGTATACTTAACTTTAGAAGTTTTATTTAAAAAATTATTAGTTGTAAAATTTTTAAAAATTAAAAGGCAAAATCTAATTTGTTTAAAAATTACTCTGGAACGAAAGGACATAATAAAACGGAATAATTATAAGGTTAAAAATTTAAAAATTAAAGGATAAAAATTTTAAAAATTTTTTATAATATTTTCAATCATTAGTATATAATTTTAATTTATAGTATCTATTTTTTAGTTATTTTAATTATTTTTAGTTATTTAATTACAGCATGCCTTGTATATGGGTCATCTAAGCGGTCATGTCACAGTTTAAAAATACTCTTGGTCAATTTAACAAAGGAACGTTCCAGCAAAATAAGACTTCGTCATAAGAATTATAACTTTAAATGTTAAATTTCAAATTGGTTTGCAATAATGTTTCCTTAAAGGAAATTTTATACGTTTGCATATAATATATTTACAAAGTATAAAATACTTCAAAAAAGATTTGAAACACACATATGTGAAGTAGACTAACTGATCAATTTGATATCTATCACATAATACAATTATGTATTAGTACTATTTGTGAATATGTTATTTATGTATGTATTCAAGTGTTTGATGACTAATCTTATTCGTTAGTTCCTTTTATTTTTTGGTGCTTTCTCTCTCTTTTTTTGTTTAGATCCCATCCAGTTACATATGTTTTTTTATATCAATCCTTCCCTCAACCTTTCATTCAATTCTTCTTCCTATTGTCTATTCACAAAAAGTTGTATATTTATATTATTATTATTCTCATTCATTAACCAGTTTACTATGAAGAGTTTATTCTTTTTGTTAAAGTTTTGAAAACTTGTCCAGATGAAGAAGATGCTTTCTATGGTTCAGCAGTTGATGCGTATATAGATGATGATGATATTGATAATGAAAATACAATGATTAAAGACGAGAGTTCTGTTGAAAAATTCAAGATGAGTGATTCCATTTCAAGCATAAATCTTTTACAGAGATTCTCAATTCAAATCGAGAACAAAAATTTATATGAAATAGCAAAGTCTGTTATGAAAATCGTGGAAGAACATCATTTTTCCAATTTGAAATAAACAAAGCTAAATTGATTTTTAAATAAAAAGTTTTAAGTATGCTTTTTTATAACATGAACAAGTTCCAGGTGTTTATCAACTGTACTGCTCTAATGTTTTGCACCCCCTCTCTACAAGGACTGCCTGTGAGATGCGACAGATTTTTGTAAAAAAAATAGAGTTTTGAAGGGCTCTTTTAATTTTATTCTTTTTATCCTCCTATAAATTTAGTTAAGCATCTGTAATTTTTATTGCTTCAAGTTTTTATTCCTCTTTACTATATATATATATATATATTTTTCTTTTTAACAATATTTTGCAATTAGTATTTACACACACTCATTAACCTACTCTCTACTCATATCCTCTTATATTTATGACTACCAATAAAAGACCTCGAACCGAACCTAAACAAACACCATTACAGGCACCATTTACAGATTACCTAGAACAACTCTTTAAAAATTTCATTTTAACCATATCGCTGTCTCCTCAAGATCTTACGCTTTTTAATGACCTAAAATACAACATTTCATTACACTATCTCAAAACTTTTGAACAATCCATATCAAAGTCCATAAACTCAAAACCTACTTACGCCAACATCTCATCAAATCACTCACTAGACAACACTCCAGAATCTACCACCTCACTAGTTAAGACCATCTCCCCCACCAAACCTAAACAAACTAAATCTTTTTTAGAGCCTGATCTCATCATAAAAATATTGCCCCCACCTCCATAACTACTAAAAAAGAAAAAGTTTCTCATAAACAAACTATAATCAAAAATCTTGAAACCTCACAAAATAACTACACCATCACCAAAACACGATCATCACACTCTGGCGCCATATATTATCAATTCAATAACCCACAACAAAAAAAGCATGCACAAACACAACTCACCAAGAAAGGAATGATAGCAGAAAACATTACTACTTAAAAACCTAAAGTCATCATCTGAAACATTCCAAATAGCATACCACTCTTGAACCTTAGCAATATCATCTCTCAACAAAACCCAAACATCCTTTCCATTGGCTCTCTAATCAATCCTATTCAATTAGGAAAACAAGGTCTATACTCTTACACAGCCATACTGGAACCATCCAACACACAAATTTTTAACTTTCTTACTGACTAGCCAAAAATCTTCTTGACAACTACCTTCTCACCATACATATTTTCAAACCAAAACCCAAATAATGCAATAACTGCCTCAAATATAGACATGCTTAACTGAAATGCAATTCTTCTTGCACACATATTTCAGACACTTCGAAAATATCATGCTTAAATTGCCATCTTCCACACAATGCACCCACGACATTAATCATCTAAACCTCAAACCATAAACTCTCCATATCAAATTTCTTATGCTGAATTTTCTTCACATTAATCTTAACCACTCCAGAACCCGCATGGAACAACCTCAACAATATATTAATGTCATTTACATACGATATCATTTCTATTAACGAAACATATATTCACATTCCCCAATACACATGCAACTACACACTCATACATATACCTCCATTAAACGAATACTCTGCATGTATACTCATCAAATCAGCCATCCACAATACTCGGACCCTCTACCACAGCACCTTCTTCCAAATTCAAAGACCACTACACACACCAACCCCCTTTCTTAAACTCACTTTTCCCTTCTGATATACAAGATTCCGATAATATCTTCAACACAATAATTAGGAAAATAGTTTATCATCATCTTACACATAACAGAGTCTTCCCACCCATCACAGATAAAGAGTTAAATCATACTATTAATAACCTAATAAATCATCCTCTAGCCTTGATTACATATCATCAAGACACATAAAAAAAAAAGGTTATCACATTTTAAAACCTCACCTTCTCAACATATACAACGCTTGCCTCTAACATAGCTTTTTACCCAACATTTGGAAGATTTGCAAATTAATTCTCATTTCAAAACCAAACCGTAACCATGATCAAATTAAAAACTGGCGACCCATTTCAATCCTTCCAAATCATGGCAAAATTTTAGAAAAATTACTAAGAAAACGCCTATTACACTATATATCCAAAAACAACTTTATTCATCCAAATCAATTTGCATACCTCCTGAACACAAACATCAAACTCGCATTTACTCGCCTCTCATTCTTTCTAGAACACACCCTCAGTCATAACAATATTGAGACATCACATTTCTAGACATTGATAATGCGTTTAACTCTGCATGGCACCCTGCGATCCTCTACAATCTTAGTGAAAATAAATATCCAATTTATATAATTAAATTCATACAAACCTACCTAAACAACCGCATTTTAATTTTCTTCCATAACAATAACATCCACATTAAACAACTCTCTCTTTCTACTCAACAAGGAGATTGTCTTTCTGACATCTTATGGCTCATACTCATTAATCCACTCCTATCATACATAAATTCTAACTTGCACTTTTCTCAATGTTATTCTGATGATATTCTCTTTACATTTACCAACCCAAATCAAAACACAAACATCACCAATGCTACTAACCTCTTAAACCAAATTGATACACTTGCACCAAAATACAAAATCTATTTTAACACATCAAAGCTTAATATAATTCACTTTACACGCAAAAGAATTTCACCACAACCTCTTTACACAAATTCATCTAATCTCATCACAACTGTCACTCACCTAAAATATTTTGTCTTTACTTTTCAATCCAACCTAAAATTCTCTCTATATCTAAAGAATGTACTCTCCAAACTCACATTTCCAATCTTCTTATTCAAAAAAGCCATATCATACAAATGGGGTCTCCACCCAAAAATTTCCAAATATATATACTCTTCTATTGTCTTACTTATTATTCAATACGGCATTCAGTCATGGGGTCACACTCTAAAACTACAAAATACCAGAACCCTCATAAACAAAATTCACCGCACCTGCCTCCTCACGATTACAAACGCTTATCACACTACCCCAACTTCTAAGCTCAAACTTTGTACGCACACTCTCCCTATCTTAAATAAACTACAATTAACAATTTTAAATCAATACTCCAAAACTTTCAAAGTATTACCCTCCTCTATCCATCACTTCACCACGCTATACACACCATTCTCATCCAAAATGCTTTCATATTGGGCGACCATCTGTAACAAATACATTTCACATCTTACCCATTATTCTATATCACCTGAAATCCATCCTATCTCTCTTATTCATCCTTCTAAAATTACGCCCTACAATCTGGTCTTATGCAAACACAAAAACATCGCTATCACTCTAACCAAAAAGCAATCCTCAGATCCCACTCTTGCAAAACACTTATTTATTTTTACCGACGGTTCCAAAACTAGATTCTATGCTTCAGCTGCCTACGCCTTTTCCCTCATCAAACTCCTTTTACATCCATGGTCTTACATACTGACTCCAATACCTCATCATACGAAACAGAAACTCTTGCTATTTTAGCTGCTTGTAACCACCACATAGACAATATTCACATCTACTGCATCAACTTTAATCAAATACACTTCTAGACGGATGTCCAAAACATAATCAACGACTTAAATCTTGATCACAAAATCCCTCAATCTTCTTACAGCTTAGCCACAAAACTTATCTAAATTTTCAATTATTTCAACATAACAATCTATTGGTCTCTCGCACACTCCACTTGCACTGAAAACAATAGTGTTGACACACTATCTAAAACATTACCTCCAAACACACATTCTTTTATCTTATCTTCTCTCCCTTTATCCACTATCATTAAAGCCGCATATGCATCTATACTGAACACATGGTCATCTCTTAATATTACACCACCCTTGATAAACTTTGCCATTCACATCCCAAACTCTAGCAACCTGCAAGCATATCAGCCAAAGCTGGAAAGTGCTTAGGGATTTCCTCACTCACTCACTCCATATATAGTGGCACATTTAAAACAGACCCATGATAAGTCATAATATTTATTATACAAATAAATCAAAAAGTATAGAGTTTCAGAAAGAAAATGATAAAACTATCATATTTGTAGGCATGTAATTTTAGAATTATCGATTAAGATAAAGTTTTTGACTCCAGTTTTTCAAGTAGATTTAAAATGTCCTTTTTGTTTATATTTGTGTTACCAAAGTTTCTTTTATTCTATACATTTCATTTATATTTTTGATTACAAATGTTGATTTTTGTTTATATAAATATAATCCACAATTTGAATATATAATTCGCTTTATTTGGAAGAGTTAAATTTAGTTTTTTAAATTTTTTTACTAATGTTTTGTACTATTCCGATTACGATGCCGATCCTTAAATAATACACGGTGCCATAACCGGTTCTTTTTATTTTGAAACTTTATATTTTTCACAAATCGACTAATTATTTTATTTGCCATTATCTTTGATATTGAGGAAACATGCGATCAGAAGAAAAATTATAAAAAAATTACCTCTCTATTAACCCTATAGCAGCCAATGCCCCATAAATCGAAAGTAGACAAAACCCAATTTTTAATGAAATTTTGACCAAAATCTTGTGCTTTAGGTGAACTGATCGGTTGACTGTCTCACGAAAACACTAATAAATCCCACAACTATACTCTTTACCGCATTTTTAAAACTGCTATTTTGTCTTGGGCAATTGATGCCAAATTATAGACATTATTTACTTCATTACATGCTTTAACAATAAACCCAAGATCTACAAGTTGCTAAGAACAAAAGAGCTCTTAAGTTAAAACACTCTTTCCCAACTTACAGAAATAAAAACTTTTGATCATTAACAAAATTGTATGATTTGTAGTTTTTAACCTTGTTGTAGCTTAAAACCACTTGCTTAGATAAATCTACTAATTCTCTATATCAAGGGTCTCCAAACTGGTCGTTTAGCTGTGAGTCGAAAGGGGGTCTATAGATAAAATTTTGGTCCAAAATGAAAATATTTATATTAAAACATAATTCAACCATGAGATAATGAGGAGTGTCTTGACTATAATGAAAGTTTTTACAATTTTTCACGTTTAAATATGTTTATCCAATAACACAAAAACATATTTGTAAATTCATTCTATATATATATATATATATCAGGGGCGCACATCCTCAAAATTATTGAGGGGGCGAAATTTTTTTTGCAATTTTCAAAATTACTGTTCTGGAAATACCACGGGAGATCAAATATTCAAGCAACCCTTTAAAATAGAGTGTATACAGCGCATACATAAATTTATAAGACTACTTTATATTTTTTTTACAAAATTAATGAAATTTAAAATCTATACTTCCAGCGAAAATATTATAATTCATAACGCATATACACTAGTTTAAAAAAATCCAAATTTATTTGAGGGGAGGGGGTGAATAGGCTTTTCGCTCTCACCCCCGAATGTGCGCCCTTGATGTGAATTAACATTGCTATTCGGTATAAGTTGCTTGTTTAGAATAGTGGACACTTAAAAATACGCTTGGAAGTAGAGATGCACCGACAAGAACTTTAGTCGAATACCGATCAGTCGGTATTATTATTAATTGACAAATTATTTTGCAAGTTGGAACCTCGTGAGTTAGGGTTGAGCATAAATATCCTTACAATTTTTGCTTAGAAATTTTTTCTTAATTTTAGAATTATTTTAATTAGTTATTTGAAAATTTGTTTTTAGAATTTTTTTAATAGGCTAATTCCCAACTTTTTTAAATTTTAATTTTTTGCTTGATTCTTTTTCTTCAAATTTCATAAAATTTTTGGCTTATATTTTTTAATTTATTTTACTTATTTTAATTCTAGGCCATCTAAAATTTTATTTTATTTTTGTACATTTTACTCAATTTTTTCTCAACAAAAAATTTCAAACAAATTAATTGATTTTTTGACATATTTAAAAGAAACTAATTAAAAAATAGCAAGAAAAACTAAAATTTTAAATTGTATGCTATTCATCTCAAAAAATCGGTTACTTCTCGATTTCCATAATCCTGCACAATGTTTGCAATTCTTTTTGTTGTATCTTTTTTAATAAACCCAATTTTGTTTTATTGATAAATTACCTTTGCTTTCACAAATAAAACAAGTTTTGTTAACTTTACTTTTATTTTACCTTTAAAAAATTACTATCAACTTATCGCTTTTTTTCTCATAGATTGATATGTAGTAAAATATTGCATAAAACGATACAATTATAACATACTTATCGGGTAATCAGTCGGGCAATTGCCCTAGAACCGTTAAAATATTCCAATTTGTATCTTGTACAAAAAAACTTTTAGCAATAACGCCATGAAGCTAAATTGCTAAAATGAAAGATCACTTAGAAAGGATTCATTCTGATAAAAAAGATAGGGATCTCGATTATTTCCAAAAGCTTAAAAAGAAATTACTTACTCAACCAACCATGAATACTTAGTACTCCTTCAAGTCATATCACTAAATAAAGGCAAGACCTATGCTATTGGTGAAGAAATTATTTTACCAGCTATCAAAGATGTAGTTGAAAATGTTTTGAAAAAGAATCCAATCAAGTTCTGAAATGTATATCTTTAAGTGGAAACTCTGTACAGTGACGTATTGAAGAATGACCATTGATATCGAAAAAACTGGGATTTCTGAAATCAATCAATGTAAATTTGCTCTTCAGCTTGATGAATCAACTTTTGGAAGTTCAAATATTCTAATGGCATATGTAAGATTTTATAGCCCATCTTTGAACGACACTGTTGACTAGTTTCTTTTTGCTAATTATCTTGAAACTGATTCCAAAGGTAAGATAATTCTTTCACGTTTGGATAATTATTTGAACAAGCATAACGTTGCTTATGTAAAAAATTACAACTGTTTTTTTTTTTTTTTAAAATAAAAAAAAAAATTCTTCCCTTGGGAGAAGGGAATAAATTTTTTTTTTTTGGGGGGGGGAAAAGAAATGTTATTTATTTTTTTTATTAAAAAATATTTTATTATTGAATTTTTTATTAAAAAATATAAAGAAAAAAAAATATTTTTTTTTTTTAATTAAAAATTAAAGGAAAATTTACCCCTCCTCCCCTCACACTTATTAACCGAAGAAAAAAAGGGCCTTCAACCAAAATAAAAATATTCAATCTTCACTGACGAAGGATTTAAATATACTTGCAAATGGTGAAGGAATCTGAAATCTGAATATATATCAAACTGTGATTTGGAAATATATATATTGGGCATCTTGATAAGAAGATTTTAAAACATGTTTTGAGGACTTGGAAAACATGCATATTCCTGAATAGCTTATCAAATCCCTTTGATGCGAAAATAGAAAATGATGAAAGCGATTTAGAAGATGAACTTCTTGAAATGCGCTTTGATTTCGAAATGGAAACGTTATTCAAATATAAAAGCCTCAGCAAATATTTAGAACACTATTAAATTAGAGGAAATCAATTAAATAATGCATTTCTAATTGAAATATAGCGTTTTTTCAAGAACAATTCGTCCTCAAGTCAATATTATTTTCAATATATTTAGGGTCCGAATTAATCTGTTTCAAAGCATTTGCTTTTAAGAGTGTTTGTTTAAACCCTAAATTGGTTTAAAAAAAACTTTTCATGTTTAAATGCTAACGGCAATTTATTTGCATAGCCTAAACAATTTTGAGTTAAATAATTATATTAGGAATTAAGCTTAATATATTTTCATTATACACATATATTTGGGTCTAGTGAAAATGGCAGCCCTTTTTGTTTAAATATGGAAAAACGGGGCTTTCTTACTTTGGCCTTGAGGTCAATCACAATAGAGTCAAACCTGGAGGAAGTATGAGAACTAATCATTTTGATGTATACGTGGTTATGAGATGAAATAACTCCTATTCATTCAATTTGACTTATAGCTGGCATAATGAAACTGCTGATTCATTGAACTGTGGTAATAGATTTATCAACCTCATAATAGCTATAAATCCTACTTTCAGAGAAATGCATGATGAGCTATAAATCTCCAAATTATTTGTATTCACGCTCATGTGAACAATTTGTTCTAGCCAAAGCGTTATTCAGATGGTTAAAGAAGAAGCGAAAATGCATTCAATCTTAATATATTAATGTAAACGCAATAGGGAGCTGAAGAATTATCTATTTGTTTTCACTCTGACTCTATCGTATATGAGCGCTTTTTTTCTCTTGTAGAGCTAGAAGGTGATGCGATCACAAATCACAGTTACAAGCAAGGTAATTTGACGTGATAAAATCTGTTTACTTATCCGTAATTATGTTCTGATTGGCTGCTGACAGTGCAAGTTTAATTGCGGGTAAAAATGGTGATGTCTTCACTGGACAAAATTCTTTTATGATAAATTTTGTAAACCCCCCCCCCCCCCCCCCCCCGCTCCTCCCACTAAATTTTGAGGATGTGCGATTCTGATACACTAGTAACTCGTCTTTTTTACACAGCATATTATGACGGGATTTTCAAAAACGAAAATAATTTTCCTCATAAGAAATCGAGATTTTCGAGAATGTTTAATTAATTATTTATCTGTTGATTATCAATAACTCAAAGCAAAGCGCTAACCACAAAACACGTGTAATCATAATGATTGACAATACGTGGATGAACAGTTTTTTGCTTCTTCGCCCACATACTTTATTCCCCTGGGTTTGATATTTGAAATGTTGGGTCTTAGTATTTTTTGTTCGAAAAGTGATTTGTATCAAGCTACGATGCGTTTGAGATTGGAACTATGACATCCTTGACTCACTAAAAAATTGCTTGCAAAGATAAATCGTGTCAAACATGCATAAAATTTCTGAAAATTTAGAAACAAGATATTTATAAAGCCTATCATCATCACGCTGTTAAAAAGTCGTTTTCAGAAAATCACTTTTTAAGTCGATAATTTTCACCTGAAAATCTGATGCTAATTCTGATGCATCGGCTGTAAAAGGGGATGTAAAACTGGAAAATCACGTTTTAAATGACTGACTATTTTGTCAAAAATACTCGACGGCCCGCACTTTATCTCTTGGCAGACCAATTGCGGCCCGTGTGCCATATGTTTGACACCCCTGCCTTACACAGTGTATAATTTTCATTGAATACTTTTTCTTAAGGTCTAGATAAACAATGAAGAGAGAGCATTCGCCTGAAAGAAGAGGAGAGAGTGATGAGGAAGAAGCGGAAAAACTTTCGAGAAAGTGTTTTATAAGCAACATCTCTTTTTCAACAAAGTGGCACGAATTGAAGGATCTTGTTCGTGATACAAGTCTCACTTACTTTAATCTTTCACTCTGACTAATTTACCCCTTACATTACAGACCAAGTCTCTTTACTCCACTTGTTTTATACCTAATTTCACAAGAAAATTATGTAAAACTTGTCAAAAATTACCATCTTATTTTTCTTTCTTTTTTTGTAATTAATATCCCTATTTTTAAATCAGGTTATTTATAGTTTAGTTATTATAAAAGAATGATTTTTTCAATTTTTATAGATGTTTTAGATAATTGATAGAATTGATACAATGAAACGCTCTTGAAAAATAGTTTCGACAAAAAAATAAAAAAAAATGTTAACGTCATCTAGATACAAAATAATGTTTTCGTGTTTTATTTTCATTCTAAGAAAAAATGAAAATGTTTATCTTAGTTATAAAATCAAATACTTCTAAGGAAATATTTTCGTCCACCAGCTTTTGTAGAAGGATATCGATTGGGGAAATTCCGATTCGAAATTATCCTATTGTGACACACTATATCTCATTTAAAAGATAATAGGCCCACCTTCTATTTGCTTTGTAAGAAGTCAATGCTCTAGGCATTTTGTTTGCTGTTTCATCCCCGCTTTTAAATTCATTATAAATACGCGCCTACTGTTTTCATTTCTCCTAAAGTCTGAGTGGATACCATTTAAAAATTCTTACGTGCGTCTTTACGAGGTATATGAGCATTCAAGGGTGCATGCGTCGTTGCATATAAAAGTATACTTTCACATTCAGATTTTCTAAATGATTCGGTCCAAATATGTAGGCCGCACACGTTCTGTTTGACCTAAGCGTACCACAAAGTGTAGTCATTATTGCTAGTCCATTCACATAAGTTTTAGTAAGTAATTTTTATTACACAAACAGAATGTTCGTTCCGTTATAATACTTTTGATTTGATGAGTTTCTCTACTAAAATAATTTCTATTCGCTAAACCAGCATTTTGGGTTTTAAAACTTGCTTTAATCATCACAGACGTATATTTTAAACGTTATCCGCCAGGTTTGAAAGGTTGTAAATTACAATTTGAGCATCTCCTTCGAAATTTGATCAACTGCTCATCCACACTCATAAAATCTCTTGGTGTATAATACATTGAAAAATAGCATGCAAATATCTCAGCAAGGAATTTTTTTGAAATTCAAAATTAGCATATTTTTTAGAGCCAAAATTAAAATGGTATTATTTTTCATTTAGAAAATACTAGCGATGTATCGGATGTCTGCATCAAGCACATACGTATGATTCGCAAAAAAATTTACCTCATCCGCTGTTTTCAAACATTTTCCTTTTTCCTATAAACCGCAAAGTTTTTTTTGGAATTCTTACTTTGTCCAAAATTTTTATAAATACTTCTTTATGATAACACACATGTACATTGGCATCTTTTCTCTAAATTTTTAAGAAGTATGAAAGTAGCGTTTGCTTGCTTAGAATAACAATTATGATATCCGCATCCACTTAAAAAATTAATTCTGACATCCGCGGATACAAAAATGTGACATGCGATGCATCTCTAATATATACCCCAAAATTATGCGCTGTCTAGGCGTACACTTTTTTCAGTTAAGTGGGTTGTTTTTGAGCTTTAACTCTAAGCGCCAATTCTGCACTTTGCTTCGATTGAAGGAATCTTTTGGCGTTGGAGGGGTGACTTTATTTTCTAGTTTAATACTGTTTTTCTTTTCAGTTGGAGAGTGTCAGTACGTCAACTTTTATCAAGATGAAAATTCAGAGCCGAACGGAGTTGCGTAAGAATCTTTTTAATCCACATTTCTTCCTAGCTTTATGCCTTGATATCAAATTAATTCTTCTTTTTTTGAATGAATGTTTCGCTAGACTTTATTTGCTCCTAAAATCTAACTTTTCCTTGAAAATAGAACGAAACTAGTTATTCTTTGATCATCTGTATATTTATTTTTAACGAGTTCGCTATCTTAGTCTAATGGTGTTTTACTCTATTGATTTCATATCGATGCATTTTGTCTATTAAATCGAACTTAGTATTAAAGGTTCCAATTTCGCTTTAGATTCTAGATATCTTTCAAAATTGTTGTCTTTATTTTTACTTTACAACTGTGACAGAGGAGACCTTTCATCAAGAAGCATAGATGATTTACCTCTATTCTCAGTCTTAGCAGATCTGACACTATTTCGGGGGCAGCCATTTTAATATCTTGTTCATATATCTTTCTATCCTTATTTTGAGCATTATTTTTTTAACAGTACCATTACCTTTTCCTCTCCTCAAAATGCAAAAAGATGCGTTGATGAATTGAATAATTTTCTCCTGAATGGCCGCAAAATTGTCGTCAAAATAGTATATATACACATCTTCTTCATCTCTGACTTGTTTGGAGATTTGCATCTTGACAAACTTAAACTTTTGTAGGATCATGAAGAAAGTAGAACGAAACAAGGAAAACCGATAAGAGAAGATTTTCCAACGTATGGAATTAACCCAGCAGTTCTAGAAGAGTTAGAAATTGAAGGCCCGCTCACCAATAAAATCTTTGTTGCAAATGTAACTCGAAGTTAACCATCTATCCCTTTGCCAGGGCTTCTTTGTTGATTTAATAATCCTTGATTTGCGTTTTCTAGATCAACTTTAAAACGGATAAGGATGATTTGCAAGACTTGTTTGAGCAAGCCGGAAAGATTGTGTATATAAATTTTCACTTTGAGTCGCAAGAAGGAAAATTCAAAGGAACTTGTGAAATTGAATACACACACCCAGTCGAAGCCGTTCAGGCAATTGCTAAATTTAATAAGAAGGTAAAGAAGAGTGCGTAAATATGTCGTTTTTCATTTAACCTAACATCATCTCTTTTAGGTCCTTAATGGTAGAACCATTATCGTTCGTTTGGATAAGTTTAGCCAAGATCCGAAAAAGCTTAAAAAAATGCCTTTTTATAGTATACTTTTTGTCATTCTCCTCTCCACTAGTTTGATGCTTTATCATTTATTGTTTTGTGCATAGATGAGAGTTTGGATTCGTTTAGAAATGATATTTCTTCTTTTGGAAATCCTTCTTCTGAATTTAATGGTAATGCTTTCCTTATTTTTCTTTGAAAATTGTGCTGTCGTCTACACTAACATTGTATCTCCTTAAATTTCAATTCTTTGGCTATCTTGAACACAATAAATATTTTTATTTTAATTGATTGAACTTGATCTGAACTATTTTTTATTCCTCCCCTTTAAGGGACTAATAAATTTTTGTTTACGCACTTAATTTTAACTCCAACTCTTTCAAAAATGTTCGTCGTGATTCTAAATATCTTCTTCACTGTTATCGTGCGAATCTTTTTGATGTTTCATTTACTTTTTGCAGATTGTCTGTACGCAATTTTTATAGTTTTATTCCACAACACAAAATTTTGCTAGTTATTCATTTTGTTTGATTTAGTCAAAGGAATTGTTTAGCGTTGTGGTGATGAAGTTGTTTTTGCCAAGTTTTTATAATTTGAGAGCGTGTTTTGTTAAGCTATCGATGCATCACTTGGATCATGTTTTCTTATATTTCAACATTAACATGTTCTTCAACGGTGAATGCTTTATTTTGCTTCTACTGAATTCATATCTTCAAAAAAGATTGATTGCTTTATGATGAGTAGTAATGTTACTAGCACTTTTAAAACAATGGATAGCGGATGTTTCTTCAATATTTATCCATTTTTTACGAAACATGAATAACCGGGTATGAAAGGGAATTGTATTATTATAGCCATTTATTCCATCTCGCTTCTTCATCCTCACTTTTCCTCAGAAAATAAACGTTACTAATCTTACTAAGTTGACTAAGGCTGGGTTTGGTCTTAAAACCTTTAGTGTATGAAATTGGCAAACTTAAGCATAGGTCATGCTGATTAGATATTAGGTTCCATTCTTACAGTATTACAGATAATACTAAAATATAAAAAGGTCGATTTGCAAAATTATTCAAAAATGATACGAATAAATCTGGCGACTAATTGATTTTTGATAGGCTTGATTGATTTCAGTGCCAAATAAATAACATCATTAGAATGGTATTCAATTATTTTGTAAAAATATTTAATATTTTGGTAAAGGGGACGAGGTCCCAAGATCCCCTTCCTCTTTCCTCATCGTTAATGAATGTAAAGTATCGCTAAGCAATAGGGTCAAAATGTAGCTCGCTTA
This sequence comes from Nectonema munidae, assembly GCA_030549495.1. Taxonomy (NCBI): domain Eukaryota; kingdom Metazoa; phylum Nematomorpha; class Nectonematoida; family Nectonematidae; genus Nectonema; species Nectonema munidae. Next base: position 39,775 of record JAUIRK010000333.1, on the reverse strand, counting down.
TAAATTTTAAATTTATTTTGGACCCTAGTGTGTACAGTTGAATAAAGTATAATTAAAAGCCTAGAAATTAAAAGCCAATATTTGGGTTGATAAAAATGTGAAAGATTAAATATCATTTATTTGGTGATTGCGGTGGTGAAGATGTCTCCATTCTTAGGCACAGTTGTCCCTCTTCTGTCCAAATGAAGAATGAAGCTTTTATTCCGGTTTCGAACCAAAGACCTTGTAGTGTATCATGCTAAAAAGTACCCCTAAGTGAGAGCTTTAGAAATGAGTTTGGTATATATGTGCAAGTTTATTCCTTTGATGTCAGAGAGAGATAGACCATGTTTTAATAAAGCGTATAATATTATCTGCTTCTCTACCTCAACTTTCCTTAAAACTGTTTTATTCATTTGTCGGCTTTAAAAGCCATTTTTAATTTTTTTCTAAAGTTTCTACGATAGACAAACAAGCGTTATTCTGTATTTTTAGAACTTAAAAGTGCACTTTGATCCTGAACATATCACAATTTTAATGTAAAAGTTATTATTGTTTCTAAAAATTTCAACTATTTTTACAAAACTACTTTTGCTGTTTAATCGCTTTACAAGCTTCCTATTCCTGAAATATGCAAATTGTTTTATACGCTTAAAAATAGGAATGTACCGACTAGATTAAAAATCTTAATATACTTTTTGAAATAATAAAAAGAAATTGGCGCAAATAAACTGATTCGGTTTCGATAAAGTATTTTGTTTGCATTTTCAAAAGTTATGCAAACAAAGTCAAATGTGTATTCCACCAGTAAAGAGGAGCAGTTTTCTTTCTTAGGTTGTCCATCATTTCTTTAATTTTAGCATCGATAAAGGTGAGAGAATATCTTAGGATAAATTTGATTGCCAAGCCCTTGTTTTATTCCGATTGTTACATCCCCCGTATAAAGAGATGATTTAACGGAATCATCAAAAGTGGTTTTTGTAAACATGCCGTAGCTTAACCAAGATTACTCTGAGAAATTGAATCTCGTCTTTAATACACATTTTATTTTTAAATTGTATATTTTCCAGTCTAGCTGTCTTTGCTTTCATATTTGTGGACAGGTATATTCATGTATTCTATATAAATCCAACTCGCTACAAAATGAACTCTTTTAATATTTTGCCAGTCAAATAAATTTTATCTCATTATTTTAATGAAAATATCTTTCCACCAAAAATTTTTATGATTTTTTTTATGAGCCATAATAAAATGTCTTTAAATATGGTATATTCATATGTCATCAAACTTTTTTTGAAAGTTAATGATAGATATCAATTTTTTTCTAAAAATGAAGATTTTCATTTTGAAACTCTTTTGATAATATAAAAAAAGAATAACTTTTTTTATTTTATGCAAGATATTAATGAAATTATTTAAAACTATTTTAATTTCCTTACTTCTAAAAATATTTTTAGCATCAGCTATGCCAAATAGGCCTGCTGCTAATATGAATTTAAAGGACAACTTTGCTGTAATGGCTAACGCTCTACAAGTTTTGTCCAATTTAACGTCGAATCCATCTCTAATGAAGAGCAACTTTGGCAATGGTAGTATGATTTAACTCCACCCTGCATCTATTGATATTATTTGTTTCACAACTCTTTTCTAGACTCTCAAGCAAATGATTTCTCCTATAATTCCCATGCCATGCCACCATTTGGCTACCAACAACCCCAAGAAAGATCATACCTTAATAGAAGTTATGACAAAGTGAACTTTTTTATTTCTTTAAAAACTTTTCTAAGCGTTGTTGTTGTTGTTGGCTCCTTGATTGCTATCGAAACAAAAAGCCACATGTATCACTTAGTGACCGCCTGCCTCAGATGGGCACAGGATGGGCTCAATGTCTACAGGCTCATACAAAACAGCGTTAACCTAAAGTTTTTGCTGGAAAAGATATGAGTGACTTCAAGGTTTTGGCAATGCTAATAGTATATATACTAATCCCGCTATGTTGTGCGCCTGTGAACTCTGTTGTGATGGGCATAACCACTACGAAAAAGGTGAATGGCCAGAAAGCTTATCTCTTAAGGCCGGTGTATCCAAAATGAAAGGTACGGTTCCCTTGTCTCCAGTGAAAAAACGTTACCTCATATCAATTTGTGACTCGTTGGATGATATCTAGGCCGAAATAGATAGAACGGTCCCACGCCGTCACTAGCAAAAAAGCTGTTGGCGGGTTCGTTAAAAATTAGCCTAACTTTTTGAAATAATCTCGTAACTGTATCGATATTATTCAGAAAGAAATCATTCTAGAAAAAATGTTATGTCTCTAGCTAAATTTTTTTAATATCCGCTCTAAGTAATAATATGAACCAGGTTTTTAGTTTTGTAAAAAATAAATATAAATTTTCTTGTGATTTTTTCAATCAGCACTGATAAAAAATAAAATTTGTAGTGAAACAGAAATTTGTCAACATTTTTACTTCAGATGTATGTCGTGTGTACATGAATCACTATCCAGACACCCTAAATATCTGTCCCTGATCTCTAACCACTAATATGATATAGTAATAAACAATATGTTTTACTTCTATGGATATATATATATATATCAGGGGCGCGCATCCAGTAGACTATATTTTACTTCCATCGATATATATATATATCAGGGGCACGCATCCAGCCCTGCCTCCCCCAATGATAATAGTATTTAAAAGACTTGTTTGTCTTGTGCGTAGATTTTCAATATTACTTTTCTTGTTTTAAGGTTAAGTCCTAGAATGAATATTTAAAATCTATTTTTTCATTAACCTCCATTTCTTTAATATAATAATGCAAATTTGAGCTATATTTGATCAGATGCAGTAATGTAGCCAGTAATTTTAACAAGGGCCCGTACATTTTTCAGCGGAAGAAATATTTTTTATAAAACATAACTATATAAGAACTCTATAATTTAAAGCTTAAAATGTTCATTCCTATTAATTACTGTAACCAGACCCGTCAATAAGAAGGGGCAAATGAGCTTTGCCCCTCCCCCTCACCTCTTGACGTTTATTAGTTTTGTTTACTGAACTCGTGTGCTTCACTTACCGGGCTTTAGAAAAGTGGATGTTAACACTTCAGAAGATAAAAGACACATATGTTCCTCTTCCCCACCAGAGGTTAATGCAGTAAAACCAAATTAAAAGTATGAGCCGCCATATTTCTTTTTTAGCGATTAAGAAAAATGCACATTTACATCAAATTAGGTAATAGATAGAAATAGTACTCAATTCAAAGACTAAATTATTTATTCTTTCTAATGTGCCTTATTGGCAAACTCAGAAATTACCCAACATGGGTGTAATATGTTGCACAAAACGATCTACTCAGTGACTCTTCTCTGGTCTCCATCAAACTGCTTCGCGATCGCCTAGAGCACCGCGGACTCCAGTTTGAAAACAATTGAGCTAGAGGGAATCGAATAGATTCTGATTAAATGCAATCGGTCATTTGACTTGATAAAATTAGTGCAGTTATGGTGGGATTGAGAGCTTACAGTGCAAGTATAATGTCGGGTAATAATGGTATATATATATAAAAAGTTCGGTCCCGCTCTAAATTTTGAGGATGTGTGCCTCTAATATATATGATGCAATCATAGACTATATCAAACAACTTCTCATCATTTTTTGATATAATATAAGTTTTTTTTTGTTTATGATCTATTTAAATACTCATCAACCTTGTGAGAAAATAAGTGAAAAGCTCGTGTTTATTAAGCCCTTGAAGACCACGGCAGGAGAATCTTTTATGTCTTCCCACTATACCTATTCTTGATATTTGTATGGCTGTTGTTTGAAGTGAGTTTTATGCTATATTTTCATTAAATTTTATGGCCCCTTATTTTTATTGCTCATGACTTCTCTTAGACTAAGATTTTCTGTTTCTCCTGCTAACACTTTTTGAACTTTTTTAAGCCGTCAGTTTCGCTTGCAGAGTCAAGAAGCTTTCCTTCACAAAGCAGTGATATCGTAGTAAAAGGCTTACCTTTTAGATTTAACTCTAAGGAATTACGAGTGAATTTTTTTTACTCATATCTCCTATGCTTTAACTGATTTACATTGCCTTTCAGAATATTTTTGAAGCTTATGGCAGAATCAAGAATGTTTTCATGCGCAACAAGGAAACTTCTTCAGATGGCTACATTTCTTTTTTCAATAGTGAAAGTGCGAATCGTGCGTGCCATCGTATGAATGGCTCTTCTTACTTCGGACGACCGATCAATGTAATCTTGGATCTTTAACATTTTATTACACTTCCCTTTCTGTAAAAATATGCCTTAGGCATTTTATTAACTATAACTTTTCATTGGTGTTCTGTCTATTATAATAAAACACTTTTTTATACAATTCTCAATGGCGTCAATATAATATGTGTGAAAGAGTGAATCAAGTGTTAAGACATCTTGAGAAGTGCTTTTAACATGTTTAATGAAACAGTCATTATGTATTAGTGAATGGACATTCTATAAATACTATAACTATAAATACAGTCTTCCTATTCTTTTAAATGGGCTTACTTAAGGGATCGATATAAAAACAACGTAGTTTTCGTTTATGGATAACTGTCCACGAATGTGATTTGTAATATGTAAAAAAGGACACAACTAGTGATTGCGGTTAATTTCTGGAAAATTTTGAGTCCAACGCCATTTTATTAGAATTTTGTTATGCAATTCCTTTTTTAAAACAACACTTGTTTTGTGTTTAATAATTTTGATATAAATAAATAGAGAAACATTTTTATAAAAATTCTTTGTTTTTGCGACTATAGGAAAATTTCTAATTCGCTATTTGACTCAAATTATCTCCTTGCAATTTAGTTGAAAGAAATAAGGAATGCATTCCAATGTACTTAATTTTAAGTCTGACTTTTTATCCTCTTCCTTCAGTCGCAGGAGCAGACCATTATGTTTTTGCATTTTTTTATTGAAGTTAAATAAAAAGTAATTTTAAGATTAAACTTTTTCCAATTAAGCCAAAGTAATTTTTGATTTAAATTTGAATACGCAAAAAAATGAAAATAGTGAAGTGAAAAGGAAAATTTTACAGCTTCTTTCTGCCAAATAGATATAAAGTAAGAGGAGAAATTTTTTTAAAGAAAAGCTCCTGTTAGTAACTCATCTTATTCGCGATTTGGTTTTTAAAATACAGGAAGAAGGAAGGAAGTCTTTCACAAAAATTTTAATTGGAGATGATAAAAGTTTTAAGTGATTGGTTAACAAATATTAAATTCGTTTCGAGAAGAGCTTTTATGTGCGCAAACAGCCGCATCTTCATGAGTAAATTTTGCGTCTATTGAGCTAACAACGATTGGATCGACTGACCTTTTGGCTAACAAAACACTAATTTTATTACGTTTCAACAGGTGGCGGAGTCGAAGGTTTAAACATCTGACTCCCACTTGAAACACTTAGAAATCTCTGACTCCAAGTAAATGCCAGAAAGTATTCATTCGTATTCTAATTTCTTCTTCTGACTCCAAATTTCTATCAAAAAGTGAGCTTGACTCTTTCGTCCTCAAAATCTCGTGCTCCAACTCCGCAATCCTGATTCTCAGAATGATTAATGCGTTTTAAGGAAAATTATTTTTGAATTGTTATTATCGAGTGGCTTAATTACTCAATACCATCTTAAGTTACAATCCGTTTAAAATGTCCCTCACTTTTAATTATTTGATTTTAGTGTAGTAATTATACATACAGGTAAAGCTACCGTGAGGTCTTTTCATTGAGAAGGCACAATTGAGCCGCTTGTATCGAACTACGAGGAAAGTAGGCTTGATGCGGGATCGAACCCAAGACCTTGAGTTACGAAACCCCGTATCTAACAAACCTTACTCACGCCCCTAGGTAAGTGCAGTAGTGGTGAAATAAATTTATATACAAATTAGGGTGAGGCGCTTAACGTCGATTTGATCGCGATGTTTTACATGTAAATTAAAAGCGAGAAAAATGGCAATTACGCATCATGCTATATGGTACTTGTAAAAAATTTACGTTTAAGCCCGATTTTTCAAATTATCCTCAAACTTAAAGCTGCCCTAATTACGTAAAAAGTCATCTAATTTTTTGTCTTCTTGCAGATGGCTTTTCTCATAAGAAGAAGAGAAAGCACAACAGGGATCTAAAAAAACTTGTAAGAGGAATCTAGTGATCTTATTTTCATAAAAATGAGGTTCTCGACACGATCAAACCAGGTCTTATTAAAAATTGTACTAAAAATATGGGAGGCGTGCATATCCATAACGGGATACCAGCGCAACATCCGTGAAAGGAAAAACTTGCCATCACTCTCCCATTCCACTCTCTTTGCAATCACTCATACAATTTGCTTTGGTTCAATAAAATTGCCTCTCGTAATATGCCTAGAGCACTTCACGGGTACGGTTAAAGCCCGCTTGCCCATGGTCGCGTCTAAATTTAAAAATAACACAAGAGAAAGGTATAGGTTGAGACGACCCTGTCGCAAGACTCCAAATACAGCAGGGCATACTGATTTTTATGCGGCCAGGATTATAAGAAAGTGTATACATTAATATATATTTCGAGAGAATTACGCGGGGCCACGCCTTGCCTCCCCTCCCCCTTATCAAAGGGCGTGGGTTGAAAAAACAACATACCAATTCCCTAATACTGCCAATTGGTGTATGAAGAAGGAAGCCTGTGGTCTATTTTCAAAAACTTATATGACATGAAAATTTTAATTTATATAATAAAGCAAATTGCAATTTGTTTCATCTGAATATTGAGGAGAAAATGAGTTGAAAAAAATATTGTGTAAATAACAACATAAAAATTGGGAAATTTATGAGTTATCTCAAAAAAAATTAAATATCAAAAACAGGGAGCGAGAATTTAATGCATTATTATACAAAAAAAATAAGGGCGTCCAAGAAAAGAGGAATAATGGTTATTGCTGGGCTTAGCCTTCGCTTGGTCGTATAGGGCAGGGGTCGGCAATCTTATGCTAAGGGCGTGCCAACTTAACACTTCTCAAATCATCTCGAGTGCCAACCTCATGTATATTATTTATCCAAACCAAAATTAACATAATTGTTTTATAATTTATTTAATTTTTATATACACATTTACATAAATATACAATAATAAGTAAAATATATAAGTAATTAGTGCTTGACTCTTTGATAACTTTAGCCAACTCTTCAATATCGGCACAATACTAAATAAAAATTGTTGCGCATAGTTAAAAGCACAGATTGCCTTTAAGATCTATTATAAAAACTGTTTAAAAATTTATAATTTAACACCACCTATAAAGTTTAAAACTTTTTCATAATGTATTTCCTTTTAAATTTTTGACGTTTTTTAGAATAAATAAAAATGAGTAAATTTCGGTGACATTAAAATCATTTTTAATGATTTATATAAAGATTATAATTAATTAAGATAATTATAATTAAGATTACTTTGAAAATTCCTTTTTTTGGTTAGTGCGACAAATATCTTAAAATATTCCATCATTAACATTTAGATATTTATACCCAGTAACGATCGGCTAGCGTCAGATGTCCTTTTGCTTTTATTTTCTCAATTTTTGGAAACTTCAACCCCACTAAAAGTGTGTGCTTTAATTTAGTTCTATATATTTCAGGTGCCAAAACATAATCTGGAGAATCAATTATATGATATATTTTAATTAACGTATCTTTTTTTTTGAAAATTCAATTCGTATGCGATTTTTTCGCCATCGAGGTGGTGTAAACTGATTTAACTGCTGTGCTTTGCAGGCTATCTCGTAGGTAATTTGAAACCTTTTAGGATGGTTTGAAAAATTTCTGCCGTGGCTCTATGATTTGTGCGAAGTATCAGTCCTTAGATTTCCACTTCGTGTCTTTCCCCGCCTTGCGGGTATCTGGATGGGGGGATTTTCCTCTGAGCTAATATGAGAAATATTGCTCGTTGAAAGGAGAAATATTGCTCGTTGAAAATGAGCTGGCCGATGGTGATGGCCAGGGTTTCCAGGTCTACGATGTTACAATCGTTTCTTTCAAATATGTTAATTGAGATCTGGAAGTTTTCTGAAATAATTCCGACACCTTTGAAGGAGACGTCTACGAAAATTGTGTTCTCGTATATGATGAAATTATTCATATTCCATGGCTGCCTAATGATTTGGGAATTGGGAGCGGATACTAAGTAATTTCTTAATAATCCTCATGTTATGATTTATTCACAAGCTCTGCCTTTGTTGAATTTAAAGAAAGTTTTCTTTATTGACTTGATCCTGTGTTTACTTTCATTTTTAGGAGAAAGATATTTGAAAGTCTGCATATTAAAAATTGAATAAGTCTTAAATGACTTAACTTTATAATATTTGGGAGTATGAGTAAGGTTGGTTAGGTACTGGGTTTCGATAACTCAAGGTTAAGTGTCTGATGCCGTATCAAGCCTACTTTCTTCATAGTTCGATACCAGCGGCGCAATTCTGCCTTCTCGATGAAAACACCCTACGGTACCTTTACTTTATCAAAACAGGTAAGCGCTGGCCTATACAAGGCTTGACAGCATTTTTATAGGATACAGCCTTTTTTGATTTAGAATATATTAATTTTTAAAATGTTTATCCTGATTATCAAAGCTGTGGTTCATGTGATCACACAATTTAAAGTTGGCAACATCGTAAAGAAAGGAAGTTTTATAAAACTGTTTTATTATAACTCTCTTCTTTTTAGTGATACTTTGAAACTACCTAAAGTTATCACATATACTTGCCTGTAACCACAAAAAATTTATGATTCGCCAAAAACAAAAACACACCAACAACAGGATTCTATTGTATCTTTATATTAATATTTTTCATCCATCATCTGTAGAAAAGAGTGTGGGATTGTCATTTTCCTTTTTTAAACATTAAGTTATATAAGTAAGTTAAGTTTCGTTTGTTTACAATATGTATTTTTGGTGTAATTTAAGGTTCTTTTTTGCAGCAGGTTTTAAACAGACCAGTATTAGCCGGTCTGTTTAAACCATACCATAGCTAAATCACTAATTTTCAAAAAATACTGTTTTAAGTAAGTTGATTTTTTGAATATATCAAATTTCTCTCATTTTATAGGCAAATTTAAGTTTAAGATTAGTTCTGTCTTATGGTTTTCCGTAAAATGACTTCAAATTTTATCATTATTTTTTTTTGTTAACTTGGGGATTTGTAAGGATGGGAAGTGGATTTATGATATAAAATAGAAGTATGAAAGCTTAGTGAGGTGAAAAGTAAGATTCAGGTTGCTTGTGTATGGTTATATAATGGTGTTTGATAAGAGGGGCGTTGAATGTTGGTGGATAGAGAGGAATGGTTCTATTATATTAAGGAAGAGAGAGATGTGTTGAATGATTTTCGGGCATGATAAGAAGTTTAGTAGATAGGGGTATTAGGAGTGCTAGGGCTTCAGTTTCATATGCGGATGTGTTATTGTCTGTCTGCATTTGTTGTATGAAGAAAGGAATATTTGTATTGTGATTAAAAAAAGCGCAAGAAGCGGTTGCTTAGTTACGTGATTTTGAGCCGTCGCTAAAAATTGAGTGTTGGTGGTGTGCATTTGAATTGCGTTGGTGTTTTATGGAGTTGAGTGCTAAGAATTTGTGGGGGCATATTTGAGTTGAGTATGGGGTGGATTTCGATGGGTGGACAAGGGAATATGGGTATAGTTGTGGTAAAACTTGGTAGTGAGTAAGTTGTGGCATATATTGTTCAAGAAGGGAATTGAAAAAGGTGAGCGAAGGCGAGGTGTGAGTTGAGAAAAGTTCGTGAAGTTATGTGGAGCTGGTGTAGAGTGGAAGGTAGTAAGATATTTTTTAATTATGTTTTTCCTTAGGTTTAGGTGTAAGGGTAGAGTATGTATAAGAAGTTCAAGTTTTGCTGTAGAAGTAGTGTGAAATGCGTTTGTGATTGTGAGTAAGCATATGCGATGTATTTTGTTGAGGTGGGTTAGTGAGTTTTGGAATTTGAGTAAGCTTCCCCAGGCAAGTAAGCCATATTGTATGACCGGAAGTATGATAGGTGTGTAGATGTACTTTGAGATTTTTGGATTAAGACCCCATTTATATGATATAGTCTTTCTGAGAGAGAATAGGGTTAGTGAGAGTTTTGTGTATATGTTTTTGCGATGAAGTGTAAATTTTAGATTCGATTGAAATGTGACGCCTAGATATTTTATGTGTGATTCAGGAGTGAGGGATGTTGATGTATTTAGTTTCAGTGGTAGTGGAGTTATTCTTTTTCGTGTGAAGTGTATAATAGTTTGCTTGAGTTGAAGGCGACTTTGTAGTTGGTGGCCATTCTTTGTATTTGTGTGATTAGATTAGCAGTGCGATTGATGTTGTTTCGTTGTAGTGTATTTGAGAAGGTGAATAGGATGCCATCAGAGTAGCATTGGGCAAAGTCTGAGTTGATAAAATTAAGAATGGGGTTGATGAGGAGGAGCCATAGGATATCAGATAGGCTACCTCCTTGTGGTGTGGAGAGATTTAGTTTCTGAATGTATGTATTGTTGTTGTGTAGCAAGATGAGATTGCGCTTTTGAAGATAGTTGTTTACCAATTTGATTATATATGTAGGAAATTTTTTATTGATGAGGTTGTTGATGATTGCAGGGTTCCATGCTGCGTTGAAGGCATTTTCAATGTCTAGAAATGTGGTTGTTGCGATATTTTGGTTATTTAGTGTTTTATCTAGGTAAAGAGTTAGGCGAGATAAGGCCAATTCGGTGTTTTTATTTGGTAAATATGGGAATTGATTCGGGTGTATTCGGTTATTTTTGAGGATGTAATGAATTATGCGCTTTCGTAGAATTTTTTCGGTAATATTGCCTAGGGTTGGTAATAGAGAAATTGGTCGCCAGTTTTTGATTGAATTATGGTTGCGATTTGGTTTGGGGATTAGCACTAGTTTGGATATTTTCCAAATATTTGGGAAATAGTTTAGTTGACAGGCGTTGAAGATGTTTAAAAGAAGAGGGTGGAGTATGTGGTAGGCTTTTTTCACATGTTTAATGGAGATGAAGTCAGGGCTGCTAGAAGATTTGGTTTTCATGGAATGTATGGTTTTGTTTTGCTCTTTGATTATGATTTCTGGGTGTGAGTTAATGGTGTTATTTAGTAGAAATGTTATTGTTTCCATTCTAATAAGTGTATGGGTAATATTGTCAGTTACATTAGTGTCGGCGGGAAATAAATTGTTGAGTGAAGGGTGGTTGATAAATATTGAATCTTGATTATTTGAAAGAAGATTAGAGAGTGATGCTGTATGTTTTTTCTGCATAAGTTTGTTGATGATTGACCATGGGTTTGTTGGAGTCTGATTACAAAAATATTTCCAGGCTTGTTTTTTTAGCTTTTTTAATTTCTGACTGATATTGAGTTTTGAGGAGGAAGTAATGTTGAATATTATTGTGAGAGTTGGTTTTCCTTAGATTTTTTAGAGATTTGCGTAATTGTTGTTTGAGGTTGTTTAAAGTACGGTTCCAAAAATGAGCGTGCTGTCTTCTAGGAAGCTGGTTTGTTGGAGTTGCGGCGTGAATGCTTGCTGTGATGGACTTGTTAAGTTGAAGAGCAGATGTTTTAAGATTGTTTGTTGTATCTGTGGTCAGGGTGATGTTGTCTAGCTTAGATTTAAGATTATGAAGGAATGTTGTCCAGAATATTTGTTTGCAATAATTAGGATTTGGAATTTTTAAGAATTTAGTAGTGAGGTTGATTTGAAAGGTTCAGTATGTCTGGTCCGAGGAGAATGGGATGTCTGAAATGCGCCAGTTGTGAATTATATTTCTTGTTTCGTTGGAAATGATTGTTAAATCGCTGTGCGATTGATATATGTTGTTTAGATGCAGTCGTCTAAAGGTTGGAGATTTATCGATGTCTGCTATTGCTAGATTGTGAGTGGGCCTCGTGTATTTGATTTTATGTCCCAGAGGTAGGATCTAGCATTTAAGTCTGTGGATATAACTATGTGGTGGTTGTTGTCTATGTTATGTTTGATTTGTGTAGGTGATTGAGAGAAGTTGTTAGGTATGGGGTGGTTTAAGGAAGGTTGGGAGTAGAGAGAGCAGAAGAGTAAGGATTTGAAGTTTGAGGGAATAAGTGTGAAGAAGTAGTTTGTGGTAAAATTTGGCTATGCTGAGATATGAATAAATCGTTATGGTATGCTTAACGTAAAATTTCTTAGTATGCTACACAGTTTTGTATGGACTCCAGAACATTTTTATTAATGAAAATCTTATTTTCATCAACAAATATGTTCGAAAATCGAGCAAAATTTCCCTTATCAAAGAATACAATTATTCGAGCTTCATTTGAAAAGCTGTCGTTTTTTTTTATTACAATGGAGTACTCTGATCTCCTTTCCTTGCAGCGCAAGTCTAAAAGAATTCATATATTCAAATATGTTCACTAAAAATGATAGAAATATACGAAAACGGATATCAAATTCTTGATTTTTCAACTCATCGGGTATGGTTTTATGGCTCGCGCACTGGGTACCAATTACATCTTGAAATTTTGCTTAGCCAGATTTCGACTTAATACCATGTGCTTAAAAAAAATTTCACTTTGTCAAATGTTTCTTTTGCAGTTGTTCTAATGCTGAGTTTCGTAAAACGTTTTTGTCATATACATATTGTACGTAAACGCAAGGCTGAGACAAGTTTGCACCATCCATCTATTTAATTATAATTCAATTTTTAGGATTCAGAAGACAATTAAAAAAATGGGATATCAAACAAATTCATTGTAGTTCACTTAAACTGAAATTTGTTTTATGAAGCAGTGGAAATAAGTTTTTCCACGCACTAGAAAAAAAGTTATATAAACAACATCACTAATATATTGTGAATTAATACTTTAATTAACCTTCGGATTACGGACAATTTTAGTATAGCATCGATGACGGAGATATGGCAATTTACTCCACATACACAAATGAGTTATAACAAATTTAATTGACCTAAAAATGTAAAAAAAAGTTAAAATTGTCATTTATTTTTCAAAATCAAAATTAAAAAACAAAAAAAAAGTTTTTGTATTAAATTTTTTGGTCGTTAGTGAATTCGAACCGGATCCCTTTAGGCACAACTTTCTCCATAATACAGCAATTGTAAATCTTGTTGCACATCAATTTAGGGTTTTCCGCCTTTATTTTATGCTGTGTCATAATCAAGAGTGCATCATTTAATTTCATGATACTCAGACAGTTTGACCTTGAAACAACTCGCTTCAAAATTGTTTACACATTGTGAACCCTCATTACAAAATTTTTATTCATAAAACCATTATGCGAAATTTCAAAATGTATATGTTTGGTATTGTGTTCAAAATTGTAAGTTCCTTTGCATGATAATCTATATTATCAAAAAAGATGGCATCTATCTATAAAATTAGTAAACCAAATGAAATGGAAGCGGGTGTGTTTGAAGTATGAAGTAGCAGCGTTCAATTGGTAATACATAAATAACCTTGACTTGGCTTTCATTCACTTCAAAATATAATTTTTGTTTCATCTCTGCTGAAATCAAATAATTTTGTCATTGTAATATCATTTGATCATTATTTTCTTCAAAGTCGTCTTCTCTCTGTTTTTAGTGCAATTTTATTTGTTCTTACCCATGGAATAAGAACATAGTTCACGTTCGTTCTTCGAATGAAACTTTTAGTATTTTTTTTAGTTTTGATTCAAATGATAACTTGATTTCATCAGATCAAGTAGAGTATAGTTGGGAGCCTTTTACGAGCACACGTGGAAGAACTCTAATCTATAACTGTGCCACCTGGTCCTAAAGGTTTTGCTTCTGGTGAACCAGACATCTTAAAAATTTTCTACCTATTCTTCACTCAAAGCATGGTTAACTTTATATTCATGAAAACAAAGTTAAAAATGCAACACAATTATGGGTAAATTTTAATTTATTATATTTATGTGTTTGGTATTTCGTTTTGGTCAAAGTAGTTAAAACAGGAGAAAAAAGGGCAGTTGCTTGAGCTTAATATCATTCGAAAATTTCTCGATAAAACTTATAGCAATTTTTCAGGGTTTACAGAACTATTGATCAAAGAAAGCCAATTAAATTCTTTCACTTTATCAATGAATTTACTAGAATTGAAATATCGTTTAATTAAAGATTTGTAATTGGAAAAACCTGTTTTCAGAGATAAAATAATTGGATAATGATCGGAAATACATGTTTCAACTATAAAACTCTTATAGTCAAAAGATGAGCTATGTATAAAAAAATTATCCAGTAAGGTTTGAGAAGAGGCAGAAGTTTTTTTAGTTATGGTAGGAAAGAATGAATGAGAATAGAAAACATCAAAGAAAGATTTCACAGAGGAACAATTAAAGTTAAAGATTGAAATTAAAATCACCAGTAAAAATTATGACAATGTTTGAATAATGAATCTCAAGGTAACAGATAAGTTTTTCAAAATCGTCGGGCTTATCGTAAAAATAAACAGGATGACGATAGATATTTCAAATCAAAAATCTCTTACCGTTGGAAAGATGAATACAAATTGTGAATATTTCAAAAGAAAAATCATCCATAGGGAGAGAAATAACTTCATAAGAAAGCATTTTATTAATATAAAAACCCAATCCGCCATGTGTTGTAAATTTAGATTCCTGATTTTAAAAAAAATAACCATCTATCGAACATAAGTGAGATAATTTATCAGACAACCAGGTTTCCTGTAAGCATACGATAGAAATGAGTTGAGATGAATTACAATTGATCTCATTGAGTAATATATCCAACTGTGAAAACTTATTTTTCAAAGAAAAAATATTAAGACTTATAATATTCAAATCGTATGGAAGACAAAAATTATTGATATCATATACAACTTCGGATCTACATTGCAAAGAATTTTCAAAATTATTAAAGGACATATCATCTAAGAGATCTTGTTCGTGTTGAATATTTAAATCTAATGCTTCATGAGAAGACTGTAATAAAAGGCTAGAATTAGTTAAAAAACTAAAATTCATCACCACTGATAATATTATTTAAACTATTATACAAATTTGCGCTCATTTCATCACGTTTTTGTTTGAAACTTAAACAGTTCTCACTGAAACATTTATGATTAGAATCTTTACATTGACTTTATTTTTCTATGTTTGTTGAACACGCAGAGGTAGTATGTTCAAGACTGTTACAAAATCTACATTTAGTCTTTCCAACACCATTGCATTCATGATTCCAATGGCCATAATATTGACAAAGATAGCATCTTTTGATCTTAGGTTTGAAAACTATTAAAGGAAAACTATAGTTCATGAAAAAAATTCTTCCTTGAATACTATTTTTTTAATACCCTCATTAGAAAGCCGTAAAATGTATTGAAACTTTTTACATGATTTTATTTTTGATTTTAGTTATACTAATTATGTCATCTAGCTTTATTTCGTTTTTCTCTATCAAAAGAGACTTGAATTTATCATCAGAAAGATCACAATTTGAATTAATAAAAAATCTGACTAGTCTAGAGTTAAAAACATCGAACTTAATATTATTCTTGGATAAACTAACTTCTGCATTCTTTTTACTTTCTTTATCAGGAAACTTAGCAATAATCTTACTTTTTATCTGTTTCGACTTGACAACTTGTGTATGTTTAAGTGAATCTATGACATGCTGCTTTTTGTCAGAAAAATAATCAAAATATCATTATGTGAAAAATTCAATCCTTTTTTTACAATTGAAGAATAAGTGGGGTATGTACTTTCGAACTCCGGAGAGGTACTAACTAGATTATTATTGCTCTTAAGATCATTAAGATTAGAAGTAATATTATCTAATTTTTGATTCAACTTTGAAAAATCATCATTACTATATGTATCAACCAAAAACATTAGGGCTTTAGCCAAACTATCTTTAGAAACTTCCCTACATAATAAGGATTTAATCCCACCTAACTTAGCTGAATTAATTACAGATTGTATTTCCTCATCTATCGAGCAAACACAAAAAAAAAACGAGAAGAGGAATTGAAATTTATATTATACAACGAACGCCGTTAACTATATATTAGAATTAGAAAATAAGATTCCAAAAAAAAAAACTCAAAATACTACTTTGATATAGAACAAGACAGCCATTTTATAAGTCAGGAGTTAAATAGAAGTTGTATTGAAAAGCAACTCTATGGAGAGTGAGTGAGTGAGTGAGGAAATCTCTAAGCACTTTTGGCTGATATGCTTGCAGGTTGCTAGACTTTGGGATTTGATGATTGCGTGGAGTTTAGTTGAAGAAATATTGTGGAATTCTAGTATTCTAGTAGAAAATTGTATGCAGTATTTGTGTTCAGTATATAAAGTAAAGGATGATAAGAGTATAATTAATTAAGAGGTGTGGGTGGAATAAGATTTTGGTGTGCGATAAGGATTGGTTCTATTTTGTTAATTAAAATGGAGATTTCTTGATGTATAATTATATGTTGTAAAAGGTTTAAGACAATGCAATCCTGGCATGAAAAGACAAAAGGAAATCGACTATATTTTTCGTTGACTCTGGAAATGTTGCAGTAACCTGATGAAGATACTGAAATTGCCCCTTTAAAGTCATTAGAAAAACATTCAAATGGAACTGTAGTTTAAACCAAAAAAAAATAAATAAATCAAGATTTTATTTTTGCTAAAATAGAACATCTATGCTAGCTACTGTTTATTCAACAAAATTCATACTATTCAAGAAAACAACATGTACGTTTAGTATAAGATGTGAATTCGAATGCAATATACATATAATATAAATAAAATAATCATATTATATATAGAACATACACTCATTTAATAGAATACAGTAGCAAGTTTGCAAATTCGGTCTGATACAATCATGTAATAATATAATTGTGTTCAATACAAACATGCAAATAATATCTACTTATTTTTCAGTAATTACCATGTGAAAATAAAGTATGTCTAAGAATATTTCATGTTTTAAATTAAAATAATGTTTGCAAAATGATTTATATATCAATAGAAAATTAAATTATAATTTTATTTAATTAAATATAATATTTTTTAATTTTTTTTGTTCCATTATTTAAAGTTCAAATCTATTCATTTATTAATTTTTGATATTATTTTTATGAAATTTCTATACTTATACTAAAATAACATGCTTTGCTTAGGTGTTGTTAATAGTGATAATTTTTTTAAATGTAGTAACAATTTGAAATTATCCTATCGATACGTCTTTACCCTTAAAGAGTTTTTATCTAGATTTGTTAAAGATGAATGGGAACCCAACTTTTTTAATATAAATTCTTTTATTTGCTATTCTGCTCATATGCCTTTTTCACCAATGTCTAATACTTCTTTTAATATTGATCAAAATTTAAAAAAGTTTTTATCTGATTCTCAATATCAATCACTTTCTTCAAATTTATCTTGTTTTCTAGAACTCTTACCTAAAAATATTCGATCTTTTGTTAATTTTGCGTGTAAAATTTTTGTAAACTTTGAAGGGAATTATATTTTGATTAATGAAGATACCAATTCTTCTAAAGATAAATTGTATTTATCCTTAAGGTTGAGAAAGTTTATTAGACCAAGAAATATATTTTATTTTAAGAAGGCTCTTAAAGTTTTTTCATTAGATAAAATTAAAAAAGAAAATCATCGTAGTAGTTATTTTTACCATAAAATTCATCAAAATCAATATCAAAAATGTAATAAATTTTCAAATAACAAAATTCTGCATAATTTAGAAATTTTCATTAAAAATCATTCTAAATTTAACTATAATAATTATTTTAATAGTAAGTATCCTTCTTCTAATTTGAATTCTCATTCAAAAGATAAATCTTTACAAATTAAAAGGTTGTTATCATTAAAATTATCTCCTAATGAGCTCTTTGATTTTATAAAATGTATTTTAATAAAGGTAGTACCAAAGGCACTTTGGGGTTGTAATTATAATAAAAAAAATTTCCTGAAAAAATTAAATTCTTATCTTAATTTACCCGGAAAAGCATCTTTTTCTTTCGAAATTTTCTTCAAATATACCAGGCCATTGTGTTATGGAGTTTGCGAAGATTTATCTCATGATAAAAACTTTGTTTACAACTTTTTCTATTGGATTTTGTTTTCATACGTTTTTGAAATAATAAATAAATATTTTTACCTAACTGATTCTAAGAGTTCAAATATTATGCAAGTGTTTCCAAGAAATATCTGGGTTTTAATTGAAAATTTACAACTTGTCCTTGAAACGGAGAACAATATTTTAAGAGAATTAGATCCAACTTCTTTGAACTGTGACGTTTTTAAATTTGAAGTTAGATTCATTCCAAAGACCACAACACTTAGATTAATTTCTAAATCTAGAAATAATTATCTCTCTATAAAGTTGATGACCAGTATACTTAACGCGATTATAAGAATAGATTCGAGTTTAGTAGGATATGGTGTTACTTACTCAAAAACTTTCGAAGAAAAATGGTCTCTTTTTATTAGCAAAAATCTTCCACATGTTTCCCAAAAATTGGGTTTTCATTATCATAAAATTGATTTAAAAAATTGTTTTTATTCCATAGATCAGCGAAGATTGTATGATATCATTGAAAGGATTATTAAGCAGTATGCGCCCTTTAAAATAATCAAATATAGTTTATATGACACAAAGAAAACCCTTAAAACAAAGATTATTTGTTTAGGTTTTTCAAAAGATACATTTAAAATTTTGTCTAAAAGTTGTCTAAAAATAATTTCTGTTTGTCAAATTTCGTGCCAAGAAGTCTTAAATATTTTAAAGGGCTTAATTTTTAATTCGGTATATCTCAAAGGCTCCCGATTTTACAGGCTTATTTCAGGAATTCCTCAAGGCTCTCCTGCTTCATCCGTTCTTTGTAACTTATACTACGGCCATATTGAAAGAAAAATTTTCATTTGCCAAAATGATTTACTCGTTCGAAATGTAGATGATTATATATTTATCAGTTCTCAGAAAAAAAATATAATTAGATTTAAAGCGTTATTTGATTCGCTAGAATATTCGGGTAAATATAATTTGTCAGTCAATCGCACCAAAATTGAGATGTTATCTGATGTATCTAACAGTCTTTACCATGAAGTACTGTGGTGTGGATATGTTATAAACGCTTCCGAACCGTCAATTTTTTTTGACCATTCAAAATATACTGTAGATAATGCTGATTCCTTTTGCACGTTCACCTTTGATCACAATTCTTCTACTTTCGATGACATCAGACTAATTTTTGATAAGTTGAAAAAATTTATCCGCTTTAGATTTCGTAAGATCTTCTTTGACGAGAATGTGTGTAGCGAATTTTCCGTCTTGAAGAATATTCACAATTATTTTTCTGTTATAGGATTTCTTCTTGTTACGTTTTTATCCCTTTTTAAAATTTGCATAACAAATCACAATGACATTGATTTTATGATTTTTCAAAAGATTTTAGAAATTATCCTCAATTATCGTTCACTTATCCATTATTCAAACCTTGAAAGCTTATCCGATGAAGTAATCACATTTCTTGCCTGCCGAGCTCTCAAAAAGCAGCTTTTACAAAAAAAATCAAAGTACCTGCGTGTTATTAAAAAGCTCAATCGTCAAATCAAACTCATAAGGTTGTTGGTACCTTCAAAATTTGTGAAGCTTTGCTCGGCCTTGTAAAACTGCTATTAAATGCTTCCGCCAATTTTCTCTGTAAATACTCTTGTTAAATTGCAAAAGATTAGGGCAATTAAGAATCTATCTCAGAACTTCTTATTTGATTCCAATATTTGCAGAAAGTTTGTTGCGCAAGTTGGTGGCAATTGGGAGGGGAAGTTTGTGTGCGAAGTAGGCCCTGGGCCTGGAGGCATAACTCGCTCCATCCTCGACCACAAAGTGAAACGACTAATTTTGATCGAAAAGGATAAACGCTTCCTCCCGTTTTTGCAAAAGCTCGCTGTTAATATGTCTAAAGAGACGCAAATCGACATTTTTCACGCAGATATTTTGAGGTTTGAACTTGATAGTATTTTTCACAGTGAAGTTAAACGAAGTTGGTGCGATGAAGAATTGCCAAATGCTTGCTTAGTCTCAAATTTACCCTTCAACATCGGGTGCTGTTTACTTGGCAAATGGTTCCAACACATCCTAAATAAGACTGGCATTTTTGCCTATGGTCGGGTGCCACTTGTGCTTACCTTTCAGAGAGAAGTTGCTACGAGAATGCTCATTCAGCCTGGTGATAAAGGTTGCTGTCGACTGAGTTTTTGGAGTCATGCGTTATGCCACGTTGAACATTGTTTTGACTTAAGCGGCAAATCATGTGTTCCTAACGCTAATGTGACTATTTCTGTGGTAAAAATTACTCCCAAAGCCTTTCCTGATGAGGTCGTTAAATGCTCCTATTCCATCATACATAAAGTCCTTAATGCTTTGTTTAATAGCCGAAGACAAGACTGCCACAAAAATATATCTCGCATCTTCCCACCTGATTTATGCAAAACCTTGATTGATGAATTCTTTCAGTTATGCCCAGTTGATCCTTTCTTGCCTACTTTTTGCCTATCTCAACAGAATATTTCTGATATTATTTTGGTGTATAATGATTTGTGTGCAAAATATCCAGGAATTGAGTTATACAATTACAGAGATCCAAAGAAGTACAAATTCAGAAGCCCAAACATCATCGAATAACATTAAAATCTTTTTAATTGTTTTCTTTTAATTTTATATTTATGACAGGAGCGCACATCCAAGTGCAGAGAAGGGGCGCAGTTGGCTACTTTTCGCCCCCCTCTAATTTTACCCTGGTCTAGGGTTTTAGCTCTTATAATTGTTTATTCATTTTTCCTTCACCATAGAAATAGTTTACTCAGATCACATGAAGAAACAGTGGCATAAATGTCAGCCCATTACTCTTTTCTCAATAAAAATGTTTTTTTATGAGGGATATCCGTATTGAAGTATAGTTGTTATTTTATAAAATATTTACCTAAAAATAAATGAAATTTATTCAAAAATGACAATAACAAAATAGAGCAGATAAGCATATGCTTATAAATTTATAAAACATATTTACTCACTTTTACGCGAGCATATAGGTTAAAAATGCTAAGATCTTTCCTTACACATAAGCTTTTGAAGTTTTTTACATTCACGCACGGCGCCATTTTATGGATTTACAAAGTTCGAATGATTTATATTTTATGACAGAAACCAGATTCTTCCTATGTTGTAAAAAATACTCCACAATGTTATTATAAACCCCTCAAGTGTACTTAAAAATGATTAGGGTGCTTGTTCTTCATGTGATGCGTCCAATCATTGAAGTCATATAATTTTTGGATCAATTGACATGTATTGATTAGTAATGTATATAAACAATAAAATTTGTACATTTTACATATAAACATTCCCTGCTGCTTACGATCTTCCGAATAATTTGATTTAATCCGTGAATAATCAGACGATATCTAATGCAAAGCAGAAGATTTGTATTTAAGAGCATTAATAAACGCAGACGATTCACATTTTTGTAAAGTCGATATATGTCGACAACCGGTTAATCTTCACTTCAGCAAAAATCGCTTTTCGAACTTTTTATCTTTAGCACAATTTTAAGGTATTTACGCAGATCTTTCTTTAATTGCTTTAACCCATTTAAGACCAAGGATCACTATATCTGAACAAAAGCAGACGATTGATCTTCAACTGCTCTTTTCAAAAAGCTTTCGAATATAAATCGTCTGCGTTTTTTAGATATCGTCTGCTTTGCTTGGTCTTAAATGGGTTAAACTGAGTGAATGTTTTCCCTCTAAGAGTCCTCACAACAGAGGCGTACCCACAAGCGGTGGTAGGACGGGGAAAATCCCTCCCCTCCTCCAAAAATACAAAAAAAACTTCAGTCAATGAATAGTAAGGAGACTGCTTAAAATATGAGAAGAACGGAATATTCTATATTATAGAAATGCAAGTAATCATGTGACTTGTTCTGAGAAAATCAATTGAAAAAGCAAAAAGGCTACATAAGATCAAACCCCTACATGGCTTGTTCGGTGATGCTCATCTTATGAGAGAAATAACAGGACTAGTGATAATAACACATGTACATAACAATGATATAAGGTATAAAATATAGCCTAGAAGTTACAAAAATATAAGTTCACTTGTTTGCAATTTACATTTGTCTAGTATAGTAAGTTATATTTTACAGTTTTATTCTTCCGTTAATAATAATAAAGCAAAGCCAAAAAGAATCTGTCTAACATTAAGAATAAGTTTATACAATGCATATTTATAGTTGCAATACAAAAGTAACCTGCACTCGAAGAAATTGACAAAACGATTCATAACAAATATTTTTTGTAATAAAGCAAAATAAAAGCTTAAATTTAAGAACGAAAATGTCGTAAAGAATGTTTTTGGACAAAGTGTGTGTATTTCTTGTTTTAGTATTTAATTTAACATGCCTTTGCACAACCACAACACAAAATCAAAGTACGATCCTTGCAAACAAATTTGCCCACTCCCTACACTTTCTTGTTCCCCCTTTCCAGGCTTGCATTAGTCGAAGAGCAGTAAGTAGCCTTAACGGTGGCTGTTGCAGTTCGTTCACTAGTTTCCGTAAGAAAGCAGATTTCCAGTACATTTTCATAGGCCTTTCAGCCAGAGCTAAGCTAGATGATACCTTATAAAGCTATTCCTGCCTATTTTGCAACAGATGGGCATGCAATTCGATTAGCTTTCGCAATTACCCAGATGTTATTAGCAGCAACGTGGAGAACATTTGTAAAAATCGCCATTGCCCATCATCTTGAAGCGTTATATATAAAAGCTATAATTTCGAAGCATCCTTTTGAAAACGTCTACTCCAGATGTATATATATTAGTTGTAGTCTAAGATTTTTTGTACTTGTTTTTTTATCCAAATGTACCAATTTTTAAAAGATATTGTCTCGAACCGGAATAAACAGGTTAAAAAATTTTTTTGGAATGCTTATGTAGAATGTAAAAGGTCAAAGAGATTTAATTTTTAATTTAAAGCAAACAAAACAATTTCCAAATCAAGCTGAGATGGGCATGTGGAATCTTTTCACAAACGAAGGATTGAACGACACATTAGGTGAGGAGAAGTTGAATGAACACGAGCAAGCATCAGGAGTTCAAAGAAGCAAGAAGCCATCTAGATAAACTTCCAGTTGTCGCATTCGAAAGCCAGTATAAAGCTGAATTCAAGAATAACATTCTTTATCGAAAGAGCAAGAAAAGAAAGAAAGAGAGAGAGAGAGAGAAAATACACGCACATGTTAAATTTGTACATAAAGATTAAAGATATTGCTTTTTTAACAGCGTTTTTGAGTTTAAAGGGGTTAGAGAAATCGAGATCGCTATAAAATCTATTTATATTGTGATAGATACCATAAATTATTTTCTTAAAGCAGTTGTTATTGTCAAAAGACTGAAAATGAAGAAGATGATTGGATCTAGTGAAGTGGGAGTGAATACTATTATTATATGAAAAGATATCAGAAAAATAGTGATTTTTGAAAGATAGTTTATAATAAAACATGCATAAAAGATAGGTGTTAATTTCGTATATATTGAAAAGGGATAATTTTATCACAAAAATTAGAACATTGAGAATTGGCTACGCTTCCCGGAAATGAAAAGGCTTGGAGAAACTCATGGTGGGTGAAAGGAGCACCTGCAGATTGTTTTGGTTTGAAGAGGTTATTTAAAGTCTTCCAGATATTTTTAGTGTCAGTGAGCTTTTCGGAGTAATATTTGCTCTAGCAAGTCTAATTTGTGACTTATAATATGATAAGAAGGATTTATAAGCATTAGGAGATTGCTTGTTCTTTTTGAAGAGATATTCAAGATGACCTTTAAACCATGGATTAGAAATTATTACGTAATTATATGCAACTTAAAGAAAGCTCAATTCAAAATTATTTTTGAAAATGTGATAAAAGGTATCAAATGCAGAATTAACATCAATGCTTACAAAAACATTCGTAAAATCAGCATTCTGTCATTTTTCATAAAAAAACTTTATAGTTGAAGTTAGAAAAATTTCTTCGATAAGAAATATGCTTGGTGGAAAGAGTTTTCTCAAAAAAGTTTTCTATTGAGACTAAGCTACCATAGTGGTCAGATATGTCTGCTATTACATTGGTGGTCGAGAGCGGACAGTTGAAGTTGATAAATACATTATCTATCAGCGATCCTGAGGAATGACTCATTTTTGTGATAATCGGTGCGAAACCAAGTTGTAAAAAGATACTAAAGAGCTCTTCACAAAATTTATCCTCATTGGTTTTCAAAAAATTTACATTGAAGTCTCCACATATAATGGATTTTGAATTAAGGAGATACGTAGGTAATTCTAACAGGAGAAAGCTTTTCAAATTTGAGGAAGGGGTACGATAGAAAACACTTATGTAAAAGTGAGAATTTGAAATAAGTAATTTTAAAACCAGAAAGTCGCAAAAATTATCACCATAGGTGAACGCTTCGGAAAAGGACAGTTTGAAACACGACTTGAAAAAGATTCCCACTCCACCTCCCCTTTTTTCTCTACTGAAAAATTTATATTTAAACCCGGGTACATCAAACAACAGCTCATTGGCCATATTTCAGTTAAAACTATTAAGTCAGGCATGATAGGTAAGGAGATAAAAAAAGTATTAAGATCGAAATTACAACTTAGACTATGAATATTGATATAAAAAAACTTAGAGTTTCAGGACAATTAGAAGAAAACACAATTTCATCAGGGACGAGTAGTGAGGTTTTGGGATAAGGTAAATGGCATGATTTTAGCATTTTTATTTGGTATAGATAGATCATCTATATTACTCTCAAATGTCAAGTTATTTTTTTAATCATAGACTTATGTTGCAAGATACTTGATCTTAGAAAGTATAAAGACAGATTAAGTGCATCTTGGTTTAAACTATTAAGTTTATCTCTTAAATCCATTAAATACGAACATTTAAAATTTTTTGTAGAATTGAACATTTTCTACTACTTTTCGGACTGTTCAATTTAAAATTATACATGTGGCATTCATATTCTATTGTTCTTAACTGTACCACAAATTGAAAATTTTTTATCTTTGGCGCATATACACAATTTATGAGACGTTTAAAAGTCTGTCAACATAATTATAGAGCAAGGAGATAAGCACAAAACGAAAACCAATCTTTTGACAATATTAGCAAATTTGAAATACTCCTTATCTAAAAATCGAGTCTGAAATATTTAACTAGAAAAAACCAAAATTCTATAGCTCACCTATCATTACACAATTTGTTGGAGACTAATATTGATGACAATTTTCCAGAAATTATTTGCGTATTTTTCAGAAGATATATTTGACGTCAATCTGTTGGTCTTTAATAGCGGATATATAACAGACGAGCGAATGAAGCCAGCAAATGCTCGATTGGATGAAGAAACGAAATTGAATATTACTTGTAATTTTAATCTTTCTCTGTTGAATTCGGTGAAGAAAAGACAAAAATATTTTATTGCATTATTCACATTTTTGGCATTATCTTTTGGACAAGTGTGGGAAAAAATATGTTTCTT
The DNA here is from genome assembly GCA_030549495.1 of Nectonema munidae. Taxonomy (NCBI): domain Eukaryota; kingdom Metazoa; phylum Nematomorpha; class Nectonematoida; family Nectonematidae; genus Nectonema; species Nectonema munidae. The sequence continues at coordinate 14,203 of JAUIRK010000333.1, read as the reverse complement.
CAAGATCTGCTTACCCAAAAAATTCTGTCCATCTGGTTCTTTGAGGGAATCTTTCTCTCTTCTTGATCAATTTCTGCCTCATCTGTGTTTTTGAAATCAGGCGTTCGCATCACTTAGGGAAAAAACATCTGAAGCAGAAGTTTGCCATTCAAAGTATACCTGTTTCAAAACCTGAAGACTTCATTGTATAAAGAGAAGAAGGATTAGAAAGATCGAGTGAATGGAATAAAAACTTTCAATACACAAATGGTGTGCCTTCAGCCAGAACACAGTATTTACTGACGTTGTTTGCCTCAAGTTGGCAAAAAATGTCACTTTATTGTATTCTGTCGAACGCAGAGTGAATTTGTTTTAAGTATTGGAAAGCTTTCACGTGTTGAAAATGTTAAACAATATTTTTTGCCCTTGAAACCAATGAAAAAGTCATTTTCAACTCTTCTGTTAGTTTAATAAATCGGGAATATTGCATTCCAGACGTATAAGCAGAAAATTGCTTTATCAAAGTTTTCTAAAGACATGGCCTAATTATATGGCTAATAATGCATTGAAAACAAAAATAAGAGATCTAAACAACTGACTTTTTTTATTCTAGTTTAAAGTTTGATATATAAAAAAATCTATATTTATGGTATTTGTAATGTAAATACTATTTAGACGTATAAAATGGAAGCCCACTTTTTTATCAACAACGATGACGTGCATGCTGTGCATTTCATGTATCTGATTCAATGAAGCTATGTCCTCTCTTGACATAAAGTGCAAATAAATCTGATAAAATTAACCTTTCATTCTCTGCATAAAAAAATTAAAAAGAGAAAATAACTGCAGCAACTCATTTCATGTGTTTTGATTATATTTTCATTCTTGTAAAAATATTGTATTGTGCTTGTTTCGCTAAATTTATGGTAAAGTACTCATTTTTTATTCGAACCTTTGATTTTCTTTCCCTCTTTGTAGCTCCTTTTTCTTGATTTTTATTTTTTGAAATATGTGAAAATAATTCCAAGTAATTACTGGGATATTGGAAAAAGTAAAACACTCTCGAGTATGGTAGTTTATAGTGGTGCAATTGTTTCGACTAACATGAGGAAAAGGTAAGACTTTCAATAAGCAAAATCCTATGTGAAAAATGTCGATGGTGTTTTTATGTGTTTCATCAAATAGTACACAAAAAAATACCAAAATACATTTTAGTCTTAACCCATTAAGTCCCAATGTTCCCATTTGGGAACATAAGTAATTTCATCTTCGTCTGCTTTTTTCAATGATTTTGAATATAAATCGTCTGCGTTTTTTTTAAATATCGTCTGATTTCTATGGTACTTAATGGGTTAAGTCCCAATGTTCCGATTTGGGAGCATAAGTAATATCATCTTCGTCTGCTTTTTTCAATGACTTTGAATATAAATCGTCTGCGTTTTTTTTAAAATATCGTCTGATTTCTATGGTATTTAATGGGTTAAGTCCCAATGTTCCGATTTGGGAGCATAAGTAATTTCATCTTCGTCTGCTTTTTTCAATGACTTTGAATATAAATCGTCTGCGTTTTTTTTAAAATATCGTCTGATTTCTATGGTATTTAATGGGTTAAGTCCCAATGTTCCGATTTGGGAGCATAAGTAATTTCATCTTCGTCTGCTTTTTTCAATGACTTTGAATATAAATCGTCTGCGTTTTTTTTAAAATATCGTCTGATTTCTATGGTATTTAATGGGTTAAGTCCCAATGTTCCGATTTGGGAGCATAAGTAATTTCATCTTCGTCTGCTTTTTTCAATGACTTTGAATATAAATCGTCTGCGTTTTTTTTAAATATCGTCTGATTTCTATGGTATTTAATGGGTTAAGTCCCAATGTTCCGATTTGGGAGCATAAGTAATTTCATCTTCGTCTGCTTTTTTCAATGACTTTGAATATAAATCGTCTGCGTTTTTTTTAAAATATCGTCTGATTTCTATGGTATTTAATGGGTTAAGTCCCAATGTTCCGATTTGGGAGCATAAGTAATTTCATCTTCGTCTGCTTTTTTCAATGACTTTGAATATAAATCGTCTGCGTTTTTTTTAAAATATCGTCTGATTTCTATGGTATTTAATGGGTTAAGTCCCAATGTTCCGATTTGGGAGCATAAGTAATTTCATCTTCGTCTGCTTTTTTCAATGACTTTGAATATAAATCGTCTGCGTTTTTTTTAAAATATCGTCTGATTTCTATGGTATTTAATGGGTTAAGTCCCAATGTTCCGATTTGGGAGCATAAGTAATTTCATCTTCGTCTGCTTTTTTCAATGACTTTGAATATAAATCGTCTGCGTTTTTTTAAAATATCGTCTGATTTCTATGGTATTTAATGGGTTAAGTCCCAATGTTCCGATTTGGGAGCATAAGTAATTTCATCTTCGTCTGCTTTTTTCAATGACTTTGAATATAAATCGTCTGCGTTTTTTTTAAAATATCGTCTGATTTCTATGGTATTTAATGGGTTAAGTCCCAATGTTCCGATTTGGGAGCATAAGTAATTTCATCTTCGTCTGCTTTTTTCAATGACTTTGAATATAAATCGTCTGCGTTTTTTTAAAATATCGTCTGATTTCTATGGTATTTAATGGGTTAAGTCCCAATGTTCCGATTTGGGAGCATAAGTAATTTCATCTTCGTCTGCTTTTTTCAATGACTTTGAATATAAATCGTCTGCGTTTTTTTTAAAATATCGTCTGATTTCTATGGTATTTAATGGGTTAAGTCCCAATGTTCCGATTTGGGAGCATAAGTAATTTCATCTTCGTCTGCTTTTTTCAATGACTTTGAATATAAATCGTCTGCGTTTTTTTTAAAATATCGTCTGATTTCTATGGTATTTAATGGGTTAAGTCCCAATGTTCCGATTTGGGAGCATAAGTAATTTCATCTTCGTCTGCTTTTTTCAATGACTTTGAATATAAATCGTCTGCGTTTTTTTTAAAATATCGTCTGATTTCTATGGTATTTAATGGGTTAAGTCCCAATGTTCCGATTTGGGAGCATAAGTAATTTCATCTTCGTCTGCTTTTTTCAATGACTTTGAATATAAATCGTCTGCGTTTTTTTTAAAATATCGTCTGATTTCTATGGTATTTAATGGGTTAAGTCCCAATGTTCCGATTTGGGAGCATAAGTAATTTCATCTTCGTCTGCTTTTTTCAATGACTTTGAATATAAATCGTCTGCGTTTTTTTTAAAATATCGTCTGATTTCTATGGTATTTAATGGGTTAAGTCCCAATGTTCCGATTTGGGAGCATAAGTAATTTCATCTTCGTCTGCTTTTTTCAATGACTTTGAATATAAATCGTCTGCGTTTTTTTTAAAATATCGTCTGATTTCTATGGTATTTAATGGGTTAAGTCCCAATGTTCCGATTTGGGAGCATAAGTAATTTCATCTTCGTCTGCTTTTTTCAATGACTTTGAATATAAATCGTCTGCGTTTTTTTTAAAATATCGTCTGATTTCTATGGTATTTAATGGGTTAAGTCCCAATGTTCCGATTTGGGAGCATAAGTAATTTCATCTTCGTCTGCTTTTTTCAATGACTTTGAATATAAATCGTCTGCGTTTTTTTTAAAATATCGTCTGATTTCTATGGTATTTAATGGGTTAAGTCCCAATGTTTCGATTTGAGAGCATAAGTAATTTCATCTTCGTCTGCTTTTTCAATGACTTTGAATATAAATCGTCTGCGTTTTTTTAAAATATCGTCTGATTTCTATGGTATTTAATGGGTTAAGTCCCAATGTTCCGATTTGGGAGCATAAGTAATTTCATCTTCGTCTGCTTTTTTCAATGACTTTGAATATAAATCGTCTGCGTTTTTTTAAAATATCGTCTGATTTCTATGGTATTTAATGGGTTAAGTCCCAATGTTCCGATTTGGGAGCATAAGTAATTTCATCTTCGTCTGCTTTTTTCAATGACTTTGAATATAAATCGTCTGCGTTTTTTTAAAATATCGTCTGATTTCTATGGTATTTAATGGGTTAAGTCCCAATGTTCCGATTTGGGAGCATAAGTAATTTCATCTTCGTCTGCTTTTTTCAATGACTTTGAATATAAATCGTCTGCGTTTTTTTAAAATATCGTCTGATTTCTATGGTATTTAATGGGTTAAGTCCCAATGTTCCGATTTGGGAGCATAAGTAATTTCATCTTCGTCTGCTTTTTTCAATGACTTTGAATATAAATCGTCTGCGTTTTTTTTAAAATATCGTCTGATTTCTATGGTATTTAATGGGTTAAGTCCCAATGTTCCGATTTGGGAGCATAAGTAATTTCATCTTCGTCTGCTTTTTTCAATGACTTTGAATATAAATCGTCTGCGTTTTTTTAAAATATCGTCTGATTTCTATGGTATTTAATGGGTTAAGTCCCAATGTTCCGATTTGGGAGCATAAGTAATTTCATCTTCGTCTGCTTTTTTCAATGACTTTGAATATAAATCGTCTGCGTTTTTTTTTAAAATATTGTCTGATTTCTATGGTATTTAATGGGTTAAGTCCCAATGTTCCGATTTGGGAGCATAAGTAATTTCATCTTCGTCTGCTTTTTTCAATGACTTTGAATATAAATCGTCTGCGTTTTTTTAAAATATCGTCTGATTTCTATGGTATTTAATGGGTTAAGTCCCAATGTTTCGATTTGAGAGCATAAGTAATTTCATCTTCGTCTGCTTTTTTCAATGACTTTGAATATAAATCGTCTGCGTTTTTTTTAAAATATCGTCTGATTTCTATGGTATTTAATGGGTTAAGTCCCAATGTTCCGATTTGGGAGCATAAGTAATTTCATCTTCGTCTGCTTTTTTCAATGACTTTGAATATAAATCGTCTGCGTTTTTTTTAAAATATCGTCTGATTTCTATGGTATTTAATGGGTTAAGTCCCAATGTTCCGATTTGGGAGCATAAGTAATTTCATCTTCGTCTGCTTTTTTCAATGACTTTGAATATAAATCGTCTGCGTTTTTTTTAAATATCGTCTGATTTCTATGGTACTTAATGGGTTAATATGGGCAAAGTATATTTTATCTTGACATTAAGTTTGAAGGATATGCTTGTCACAAAAAGACCTACTCCGTCCTTTTTTCCAGCTTTAAAATTCATTTATTAATTTCTTTTTTGTCCATAATAAGAGATTTATTTTTTAATTCCAGGCACATATTTTAAATATAAATTTTCAAAAAGTAACTTTCAATTTTTATTTGCTAAATAAATTTGCGTGTGATAAGGGAAAATGAACATGTTATATTGTGGATAAAAGAAATATTGACTTTGATTATATAAAAGAAAAGCATAAAAAGTTAAATGCTACACTTTTCAAATTTATTTTCAATGAAGTATATTTCAAATTCTGTATATAAGACTTAACCTTCGCATGCCACAGTGAATAGGCAGTACACGGATTAAGTTAAGTTAAGTTAAGTTGTTTGTGGCGTTCGCACCCATCCTTTCGGATATCGTGGCCCGCCCTGGATGCTGAGTCCAGGTCTACCTGGACTTTCCATCCCACTAAACACCTACCGGCCCTTGTTACTGCATAGCTATACCTTGTTATATATATTATTTTACAAGAATTTATGTTACAATATGTAAATACAGCTGAGTGATCGATACTATCCTAACGCGAACGCTCCCAATTTGGGAAACAATCTTAATGTCTAGTGATAGCTTGATTACTAACCACGTAGAATCGGGTCGCTACAGCACTACCTAACCGTAAAAACCTTTGAATTCTTCAGAGGAAGAAAACCAGGGTGAAAAACCGGCACGACATTACACGGATACCACCATAATGGAGTATGGGTTGTAATGTTTGCTCTAAAAAAATTCCCATTTAGAATATGTAGATTTGGTTGATTTTTCGAACAAATGAGTTGAATTTTCAGCAATTTTTGTCATTTTTATGTTTTTGAATCAAAAATTTTCACAACTCAACCAAATTTAGGCATGGAAAATGATTTTGAAAAAATTTCACTTATAAAGTGTTATATGTTCAAAACTGTATATATGTATTTATAAATTTTCAAACGAGTATATAATATAGAACCAAAGTTATAAGCTTAACTAGAGATACTGTCAGAATTTTGCTGAAATTTTTTTCAAAGCTCAACCAAATTTTCGAGCAGTTGGATTCAGATGGGACCCTCTCACATCTACCACAATCGCAAATTGCTGGCAGCACATGGTCTTACGAAATCAGTGAGTTGAAACATATCCCCTGAGTCCCAGTCTGATGATGATGAGGATAATGACATCCCACTAGCAGAACTTATTCGATGAACTACGAGAGCATTGGACATTGATCCCACTCTAACAATGTCCTCTGATGAACTCGTCTTCATAGACAATTCAAAGAAGACCTTCGCGGAGATGACAGAACAAGAGATTATTGACTGTGTCAAACCAGCACCATTGGACGAAAGTGACGACGAGAAAGAGCCTGTACTAAAACCAAAACCTCTAGTGAAAGACGTTAAAGCCACCCTTGGTGTTTTTCAGGATTTTATTGAATCAGAAGGTGCAGGACTGAAAATGATTTGATGATTTTTGAACAGCTGGAAAAACGTTTCAAACAGGTTGCAATTTCCAACTGCACTGTATATACGGTTAATATGCAATATAATGTACGCACAGGGATACACTCATACACATAACACATACCTATATAATACACACATACTTATATGTATTAAATAGCAAAAACCAGAGGTATCACTACCTTTCGTTCATCATAATAAAGCGTATCAAATAGAAAAACAAAAAAATGGACAGTAGCCGCTTTTTCTTATCTATTAAATACGTCAAGAGTAAATGCAGGTATTATTTTTGCTTTTAATAATGAGAAAAACCTAAGAAATGTAAATTCATTAAGCTTAGGAGTAGAACTAGCAAAAAATTTGATTCTCCTATATCTTTATTCAAGGAAATAAATAGGTCTTCAAAGCGAAATTTTGCCTAAAATTGATAATTCCATATTTATTATAACAGGTGAGAAGGTTCAAAAATCAATAGCTTCTTTGCCCGAAGAGTCAACTGTTAGACGTAGGTACAAGGTATGCTTTGAGGAAGTTCAAGGAACCGAGCACAAGAAAAGAAAAGATGCTTTTTCTAAAACTTCGTCTATTTGTAATGTATGCGGTATTTCGCTTTGTAAAAAACATTCAGTAATCGTATGTCCTGACTGTACTGGTCAGCATGTTCAAATATTTTTTCAGTATAATTGTTTCTAATTTTATGCATTTTTCTCTTTTTTTTATAACAATTTTTATTATCCTTGACAGTTTTTAATAAAGGAGATCATTCACTTTTTTTAAATACTTCTAGCAATTATTAAATAAAATTTCAAATTTTATGCAGAAAAGTAATGTTGAGGTGAAAATATTTTTCATTTTAGAGAAACGATACGACAACCAAATCATTGTATATAAAAAAACTATCAAATTTTTATTATAAATAAATGATTTTTAACTTTATCATCTTCGTTCATTTGTATTTTGTTTGATTATACGTATAAAACTTTCTCAAAAAGGTCAAACACGAAACTTATTTAAATTGACCGATTCAGATTGTTTCGAGATTTTATAGAGTGAATGGTATAAACGAACTGTCTTTCTCCTTCAAATAAAACGATGCGCGTCAAAATATGCCTCTACAGAGTCCTTGTTTTGTATTTTATTAATTTTATTAAAAAAATCACCGCATTGAATTCGGTATAAAATCGTGTTTTTAGTTCTATATCATTTTCAGTTATATTTTCTTTTTTTGCAATTTTGTTTTGCCTACTTATAATTCTATTTGTTCTGTGACAAAATAAATGACATATATAGCTACGTATAATTATTTAATCATGAAGTCCTTTATTTCAGTTGAAGTGTCATATGTCAATCATTTTTTGACAGGTATGATAAATTTTTATTAAAATAAACATCACTGATGGATTCAGCCTACTTGAAAATGGGTACATATGTGTAAAACACCTCATTCACATTTGATTTATGCTTACAAGTATTTTCAAATTCTAAATCCAAAAACCTATAATTTGAATTGGCATTGTTTATTTGTTATAAAAATGTGTGTATTTCATGTAAAATTTTAATGAAAGTTCTCCAAGACAGATTTTAGAAATAAACTGCAACTTTGTTCAGATTGATTAGCATTTTAAAATTCTAAATGCAAAAAGAATTTATAAATGAAATTGCGATTGTTGATTTGTTATAATAATGTGTATATTTCATGTAAAATTTGAATGAATGTTCTCGAAAACAGATTTTAGAAGTAAACCGCAAGTTGGTTACACACTTATAGGTATTTTCAATTTTTAAATTCCAAAAATAAGTCCAAAAATAAAATAAGCATGCCCGATTTGATATAAAAAATACATTTCATGTAAAATTTGAAGGTATATTTTATTAGATATATTTCTCATTAATTAAAATTTTGATTGACATTTCCGAAAAATAATTTTGAAAAAATTTCACTTATAAAGTGTTATATGTTCAAAACTGTATATATTTAGAAATTTTCAAACGAGTATATAATATAGAACCAAAGTTATAAGCTTAACTAGAGATACTGTCAGAATTTTGCTGAAAAAGTTTAACTTTTGATTTTGATTGACAGATTTAGGCATGAAAAGGTCATTCAACTGCCATGAAATGGTATCAAATAATAGGCAGTATACGGATACCACCATAAGGGAGTAAAACCCCACGTTTGCTCTAAAAAATTCCATTTAGAATATGTAGATTTGGTTAATTTTTCGAACAAATGAGTTGAATTTTCAGCAATTTTTGTCATTTTTATATGTTTTTGAATCAAAAATTTTCAAAACTTTGATGATATCCGAAATAAAACATTTTTCTTCTTTTTCTCATTTTTACTTAACGCCATCTATAACAGAAATCTTATGTTTTAGTACAATTTGAAAAACACAATAGTTTGAGCTCTAGGATTTAGTCGTTTTACGCGTTCGAAGTTTTAAACTTTGGTGTAAATAAACAATAAATGATTCATGTTGGAAAATATATATAAATATAGAACTGTAGAGTATAACATAAAAATGAATAACACGACATAATGAATATTTTGAGTTTGTAAAAAATATGGTTTCGAAGAAGTATTATAATAAATTCTGAAATATTCGAAAAATAGTAGAATGTAGTAAAGAATGATTAAAACCTTTTTCAAAAAGAGCTGTTATGTCGAATCTTTACTCTTGTGGATACGCTTCTGTTTTTTGCATTCAGGGGTGCTAACACTTTTTAGCATGCGAGCTACTTATAAAATGACCTAGTCAAAATAATCTACCTACTATAAAAATACAAAACATATTTATTAATATGTTCAATATTTGTGGTGTTACCTTGTACCTGGTCACTTTGCATTACTACATGAACTTATAAAAAAACTGTACATATTTCTTTCACAACAAATTTTATGGTGAGAGCGGACGATAGGCTTACGTTTATTTTTTAATGCCATGCGATCTACTCCTATGCCTTTGCGTCGCAACTTTTCCTTACGTCCTTATGGTCCCACAAATAAAGCAAAAAGTTTGGAAGATGTAATGAAAATCTTCAATCTATTTTTTGACATTGCTTTGATCAATCATATTCTGAAAATGACGAAAAAAAGGCAGAAGAAAATTAAAAGTAATTTTTATAATTTTTTATAACTTCATGTAAATGTAGAGTTAGTAACAGTAGTTTGTTTTAGTAAAAGAACTCCAAATTGGGAAGAGTTAAGAGCTTGCTACGAAAGATTTAAAATTAGTGGCCTATTAGCGTATTTTGGATGTCTTATTCACATCGGGAAGCTAAAGACCAAAGAATAGCCAACCGGCATCTTTTCTCTATGAATGGCGATCCGTTTTTATGAGGAGCAATGGGAAAACGAATGTTTACTTTTTGTTTTGACAGTTTTGAACATGAAATCAAAATGATGAATTGTCTGCTGTCAGAGTGATTCATGATAACTTTTTTCAAAACTGTGACAGATACTGGACCCCGCTAGATGCCATCACTATTGATGAACAACTAGTGAAGTTTAGAGATGACAAAAGTAAACCTGATCACTATGGCATAAAAATATACCATTTAAACTGTGCTAACACATTTTATGATATGAAGCCACAAATTTACATTTCTGGATTGACTGATAGAAATTACTTTCTAGTTTATAAATTTGTAAACGTTTGATTACGGGATGTAACCTACCGTAAGGATGTGGAGTTTTTTTCAACCGATTTTTTACGTCTCACTAGTTAGCAAAAAAATCCAAATCCGCAAGGATTTGACTATTCGTGGTACTATAAATTTTAATCGCCGTTTTTTAACCAATGTCCTCAAACCAAAGTACATACGCAATTTGAGTTTACAAGAAACCGAGAGTAAAATTGTTTATTCTGGATGGGCATCTATTTCTATTTACACACTATATGATAAGTATAAAGTTGGTGTAGATCAGGGGTCGGGAACCTATGGCTCGCGAGCTAGACATGGCTCTTTTGATGACTGCATCTGGCTCTCAAATAAATTAGGTGGCCTTCAGGATAAAGGGAGGTATTGCGATAATGCTTATCCTTCTTGCCAATTCTACACTCTCTTAATTTCGTCATCATTACGAATCACGACGACACAAATAAAGCCGATGATGATGCAGACTTTGCTTATTAATAAATAACTTCGATAAAACAATGTTGTTTAAAATAAATTCAGAGTCTTATTATACTATAAAATTGTTGCTCTTCTTTTTCCATTTAATTGTAATCAGTATTTAAAAATATATATGGCTCTCAGAAGATTCGATTTTAAAATATGTCTTTTTGGGCTCTTTTAGTCAAGAAGGTTCCCGGCCCCTGGTGTAGATAATAGAATGGCAAGAGATTTCACTTCTTATAAACCTAGTAGAAGATGGACCATGGCCATTTTCACTAATTACTTGGATATTGCAGCTTTCAACTATTGGCTGATTTACAATTTTAATTGAAATTAAAATCTTTCAAGTAGAGAAAAGGGATACTTTTTTTTTTGAAATATTTATCTCTCAAACTTTGCGAACAATGAATGCTCATTCGCTCTAAGGTTTCGCAAATTGCTTGGCCCATCAAAAATATTTTATCATATGGTTTTTTTTCACAAGGAGAAAACGTCAAAATTAGCTCTACTGGCAAGGGATATTGTTCGATACCGGAGTGTAAACCTAGAACTAGAGGTAGACGAAATTATTTTTTTCTGTAAAAAAATTATCTGCAAAAAACATTCTTTTCTGTTATGTCCTACTTGTGACTCTGATATGTAGAACTTTATTTTTTGTAGACTGTTTGTGTAATTTCTGTCAACTATTTGTTCTGTTCAAATTAACTTTTTTAAAATTGGCGTTAATTTTAATTTTTTGTTTTTTGCATAACATTTTATAATTATATAAATACTAAAATATTTAATTTGTGTCTAAATTAGCAAGGAAGAGCTTGTTGGTAAAATTTTGAGGGTTAAAGAGGAAGAAAAAATTTTAATCAAAATTTTGTTTCAAGGGTTATCCCACATATTGGCTCCAAAATTTCATTAGTTTACTCAAAGTGTAAAAAAATTAATTAATCGGAAAGCTCTTTAGCTCTTTAAATTTACATGTTCTTTTAAAAAAACCTTACATATTTATTTAACATCGAAATTTTGATCTAAAATAAAAGTTTTGAGTAAAAAGCCCAACAGTGGCATGCGAATGACTTGTATGTTACAAGCTTGTGAAGAGGTTTGGGGAAAACAGACTGCACAAAATTTGAAAGTAATTCCTATGTCTGCCTATACCGTTAAACGTAGAATTGAAGACATGGCTGAAGACATTGAAAATCAAAATTGCAAAAAATGCATAATTTTATTCTACTCAACTCGAAAAATCAATGGATGTAAGTAACAAAGCTCTTCTCCTTTGTTTTGTGAGGGCTGAGTGTGAAGGAGAATTTTATGAAGAACTACTATGTTCGCTCAACTTACGGCGTAGAACAACTAACTCTGAGATTTTTGAAACACTTAATAGCTATTTTCTGGAGCACAGAATTGAATGAAAAAAATGTATTGAAATATGTACAAACGATGCCGCAAACATGACTGGAGATCGCTCAGGAGTTGTTGCAGAGGTAAAAAAATATTGGTCACCCAGACATTCTGTCTACACACTGCATTATACATCGCGAGCAACTTGTGGGAGAAAAATGTCCCCAGAACTGCATGAAGTTTTGTCAGATGTTATTAAAATGATAAAAGAAATTCGTCACAAAGTTCGAATATTAGAAGCACTTTGTGAAGAAATGGGTTCCCAATATACTCACCTACTTCTTCATGCTGAGGTGAGATGGCTTTCGACGAGAAAAGTACTAACAAGTATGTTAGCCTTCCGAGAAGAAATTAAATTATTTTTTCTGCAACAAAATAATCAGAAATTTCAAGAGTTCTTTTCCGACGATGAGTGGATAGCCAAGCTTGCTTACCTGACAGATATATTTTCTCTGTTGAATGAAATATACATATCTTTGCAAGGTCAACTTAAGAACATGTTCAGACTACGCAACAAAGTAGATGCTTTTCAAAAGAAAATATCACGGTGGCAAAAGTGTTTGGCTGAAAAAGATCTTCAAATCTTTTAAAATTTTAATGAATATATGGGAGAGAAAGATGTCAACTGGGAAGTCGTATTCATTGTTCAACAACACTTACAGTCACTGAAAAATTATTTTGCTTGTCTTTTTCCAAAGGAAGGAGATGCCAGGCGTGGCAATATGTGGATATAGATCCATTTGAGAAAAGCATTGAAGACAGCAATTTGAGCATGAACGAAAAAGAATGCCTCATGCTATCATGTTAGGAATATGCTATAGAATGCTATCATGCGAAGGCAGTCTCAAAACTAAATTTCGTTCGTCCTTTCAAGACCTCATTTCTGGATCTCGATAAAAAGTGAATAACCATCACTCAGTGAGAAGGCAATGAAGATTTTATCGATCTCGGCCTGAAATAAAATCACGTCGAAGCCTTGCAGTAACGTCATGTTAACCAAATATCCTGAAACAGAAATAAACATCACATTAAAAATTTGGAGTGCATTATTAAACTTTGAATTTTTAATATCTTTTATAATAATTAAATTATATCTCTGTTATAATTAATAGCTATATTAAGAAAGTAAAAGTTAACTTGTTATTATTATTATAGAATTGTATTTAATGTTTTTAAGTTATAAAAATGCTAGTAGTTCGCAAAATTTAAAATTATACAACTTCTGGTCCATGAATTTGAAAGCTTGGCGACCGGTGGTATAAAGTATAGAAGAAATAACGTAGAGACTGCCAGGCGATAAGGAATTTGTAGCCAAAACGAATAAGTCCTGTATAGATATCAGATTTACTGACAAGTGAAATATTTTGAGTGAATTAAACATCAAAAACTGGTTGATTGAATAAATTAAGAAAATAATAACTGTACCAGAGGAAAGTAGAATTTATTTTAAAGTTTATAAATTTGGCTTTGATTGTCAGGTTTGATAGAATTTATAAGTTCTTTTAATTCGTTGATTTATCGAAGCAAATTCTTGTACACTTTTTAAACCAAAGATTGATTGAAAATAGAAATTTTACTATATTTGAACATAGCGAAATGCTGGATAAAAGATAATATAAAGAAAAACTAGAAATTCTGAAGCTTGTTAAATCCCATTTAGCAGTTAATCTTCCATTTTCCAGTTAATTTGTTAAGCTGTTAGATACTCTGGCCTTTTCTGCTTTCAAATATTTCGATGAGATGACTCAAATAATGAGTTTTTATTTTTGAACACATTTCTATCTTAATTTATCATTATGTATTTGGAATACATTTTGTGTGAAAAAGTCAAAAAAAAGTTACTGGACGGATTTGTAAAGAGGAAATAATAAATCAGAAACTTTTTTGGAAATGTGATCACTATTATTTAACTAAATGCAAGGCAAGAAATCAAACTAAAGATAGCAATATTTTTAAAATATTAAATGAACATAATCATGCAGGTAATTGTGCTTGAGTTCAAGCAAAAAGTTCATAACTTGATCACAAGTAAAACTTGATCACAAGTAAAACTTTTTCACAAGAAACTACACACTCTTTTACAGAGGCTTGTAAAGCAATATCCCAAGCTGTATCTATTCAAT
>JAUIRK010000332.1:0-55177 GCA_030549495.1 Nectonema munidae | reverse complement strand
ACATTGTTTTTTTTTTCGTTTTTTTATTTATTTTTTATTAATGTCTCCTGAAAAATATTCAAAGAATAAATAGATATCATTTGAACTCAAAAAGTGAAACAAATACAAATTTCCAAATTATTCAATTTTTGAAAGATAAGAAACTATAAATATAAAATTGAAAAAGAATAGTCAGTTTCAAATATATAATCATGAAAAGAAGGCGATCAGAAAAAATATATAAATAATGATGAGACAACATTGTTTTTTTTTGTTTTTTTATTTATTTTTTATTAATGTCTCCTGAAAAATATTCAAAGAATAAATAGATATCATTTGAACTCAAAAAGTGAAACAAATACAAATTTCCAAATTATTCAATTTTTGAAAGATAAGAAACTATAAATATAAAATTGAAAAAAAGAATAGTCAGTTTCAAATATATAATCATGAAAAGAAGGCGATCAGAAAAATATATAAATAATGATGAGACAACATTGTTTTTTTTGTATTTTTTATTTATGTCTCCTGAAAAATATTCTTAATAGATATCATTTGAACTCAAAAAGTGAAACAAATACAAATTTCCAAATTATTCAATTTTTGAAAGATAAGAAACTATAAATATAAAATTGAAAAAACAATAGTCAGTTTCAAATATATAATCATGAAAAGAAGGCGATCAGAAAAATATATAAATAATGATGAGACAACATTGTTTTTTTTGTTTGTTTTTTTATTTATTTTTTATTAATGTCTCCTGAAAAATATTCAAAGAATAAATAGATATCATTTGAACTCAAAAAGTGAAACAAATACAAATTTCCAAATTATTCAATTTTTGAAAGATAAGAAACTATAAATATAAAATTGAAAAAGAATAGTCAGTTTCAAATATATAATCATGAAAAGAAGGCGATCAGAAAAATATATAAATAATGATGAGACAACATTGTTTTTTTTTGTTTTTTTATTTATTTTTTATTAATGTCTCCTGAAAAATATTCAAAGAATAAATAGATATCATTTGAACTCAAAAAGTGAAACAAATACAAATTTCCAAATTATTCAATTTTTGAAAGATAAGAAACTATAAATATAAAATTGAAAAAACAATAGTCAGTTTCAAATATATAATCATGAAAAGAAGGCGATCAGAAAAATATATAAATAATGATGAGACAAGATTGTTTTTTTTTCGTTTTTTTATTTATTTTTTATTAATGTCTCCTGAAAAATATTCAAAAAATAAATAGATATCATTTGAACTCAAAAGGTGAAACAAATACAAATTTCCAAATTATTCAATTTTTGAAAGATAAGAAACTATAAATATAAAATTGAAAAAACAATAGTCAGTTTCAAATATATAATCATGAAAAGAAGGCGATCAGAAAAATATATAAATAATGATGAGACAACATTGTTTTTTTTTGTTTTTTTATTTATTTTTTATTAATGTCTCCTGAAAAATATTCAAAGAATAAATAGATATCATTTGAACTCAAAAAGTGAAACAAATACAAATTTCCAAATTATTCAATTTTTGAAAGATAAGAAACTATAAATATAAAATTGAAAAAAGAATAGTCAGTTTCAAATATATAATCATGAAAAGAAGGCGATCAGAAAAATATATAAATAATGATGAGACAACATTGTTTTTTTTTGTTTTTTTATTTATTTTTTATTAATGTCTCCTGAAAAATATTCAAAGAATAAATAGATATCATTTGAACTCAAAAAGTGAAACAAATACAAATTTCCAAATTATTCAATTTTTGAAAGATAAGAAACTATAAATATAAAATTGAAAAAACAATAGTCAGTTTCAAATATATAATCATGAAAAGAAGGCGATCAGAAAAATATATAAATAATGATGAGACAACATTGTTTTTTTTTTTTTTTTTTATTTATTTTTTATTAATGTCTCCTGAAAAATATTCAAAGAATAAATAGATATCATTTGAACTCAAAAAGTGAAACAAATACAAATTTCCAAATTATTCAATTTTTGAAAGATAAGAAACTATAAATATAAAATTGAAAAAACAATAGTCAGTTTCAAATATATAATCATGAAAAGAAGGCGATCAGAAAAATATATAAATAATGATGAGACAACATTGTTTTTTTTTGTTTTTTTTATTTATTTTTTATTAATGTCTCCTGAAAAATATTCAAAGAATAAATAGATATCATTTGAACTCAAAAAAGTGAAACAAATACAAATTTCCAAATTATTCAATTTTTGAAAGATAAGAAACTATAAATATAAAATTGAAAAAGAATAGTCAGTTTCAAATATATAATCATGAAAAGAAGGCGATCAGAAAAATATATAAATAATGATGAGACAACATTGTTTTTTTTTGTTTTTTTATTTATTTTTTATTAATGTCTCCTGAAAAATATTCAAAGAATAAATAGATATCATTTGAACTCAAAAAGTGAAACAAATACAAATTTCCAAATTATTCAATTTTTGAAAGATAAGAAACTATAAATATAAAATTGAAAAACAATAGTCAGTTTCAAATATATAATCATGAAAAGAAGGCGATCAGAAAAATATATAAATAATGATGAGACAACATTGTTTTTTTTTTGTTTTTTTATTTATTTTTTATTAATGTCTCCTGAAAAATATTCAAAGAATAAATAGATATCATTTGAACTCAAAAAGTGAAACAAATACAAATTTCCAAATTATTCAATTTTTGAAAGATAAGAAACTATAAATATAAAATTGAAAAAGAATAGTCAGTTTCAAATATATAATCATGAAAAGAAGGCGATCAGAAAAATATATAAATAATGATGAGACAACATTGTTTTTTTTTTTTTTTTTTATTTATTTTTTATTAATGTCTCCTGAAAAATATTCAAAGAATAAATAGATATCATTTGAACTCAAAAAGTGAAACAAATACAAATTTCCAAATTATTCAATTTTTGAAAGATAAGAAACTATAAATATAAAATTGAAAAAGCAATAGTCAGTTTCAAATATATAATCATGAAAAGAAGGCGATCAGAAAAATATATAAATAATGATGAGACAACATTGTTTTTTTTTTTTTTTTATTTATTTTTTATTAATGTCTCCTGAAAAATATTCAAAGAATAAATAGATATCATTTGAACTCAAAAAGTGAAACAAATACAAATTTCCAAATTATTCAATTTTTGAAAGATAAGAAACTATAAATATAAAATTGAAAAAAGAATAGTCAGTTTCAAATATATAATCATGAAAAGAAGGCGATCAGAAAAATATATAAATAATGATGAGACAACATTGTTTTTTTTTTTTGTTTTTTTATTTATTTTTTATTAATGTCTCCTGAAAAATATTCAAAGAATAAATAGATATCATTTGAACTCAAAAAGTGAAACAAATACAAATTTCCAAATTATTCAATTTTTGAAAGATAAGAAACTATAAATATAAAATTGAAAAAGAATAGTCAGTTTCAAATATATAATCATGAAAAGAAGGCGATCAGAAAAATATATAAATAATGATGAGACAAGATTGTTTTTTTTTCGTTTTTTTATTTATTTTTTATTAATATCTCCTGAAAAATATTCAAAGAATAAATAGATATCATTTGAACTCAAAAAGTGAAACAAATACAAATTTCCAAATTATTCAATTTTTGAAAGATAAGAAACTATAAATATAAAATTGAAAAAACAATAGTCAGTTTCAAATATATAATCATGAAAAGAAGGCGATCAGAAAAATATATAAATAATGATGAGACAACATTGTTTTTTTTTGGTTTTTTATTTATTTTTTATTAATGTCTCCTGAAAAAATATTCAAAGAATAAATAGATATCATTTGAACTCAAAAAGTGAAACAAATACAAATTTCCAAATTATTCAATTTTTGAAAGATAAGAAACTATAAATATAAAATTGAAAAAGAATAGTCAGTTTCAAATATATAATCATGAAAAGAAGGCGATCAGAAAAATATATAAATAATGATGAGACAACATTGTTTTTTTTCATTTTTTTTATTTATTTTTTATTAATGTCTCCTGAAAAATATTCAAAGAATAAATAGATATCATTTGAACTCAAAAAGTGAAACAAATACAAATTTCCAAATTATTCAATTTTTGAAAGATAAGAAACTATAAATATAAAATTGAAAAAACAATAGTCAGTTTCAAATATATAATCATGAAAAGAAGGCGATCAGAAAAATATATAAATAATGATGAGACAACATTGTTTTTTTTTGTTTTTTTATTTATTTTTTATTAATGTCTCCTGAAAAATATTCAAAGAATAAATAGATATCATTTGAACTCAAAAAAGTGAAACAAATACAAATTTCCAAATTATTCAATTTTTGAAAGATAAGAAACTATAAATATAAAATTGAAAAAGAATAGTCAGTTTCAAATATATAATCATGAAAAGAAGGCGATCAGAAAAATATATAAATAATGATGAGACAAGATTGTTTTTTTTTTTGTTTTTTTATTAATGTCTCCTGAAAAATATTCAAAGAATAAATAGATATCATTTGAACTCAAAAAGTGAAACAAATACAAATTTCCAAATTATTCAATTTTTGAAAGATAAGAAACTATAAATATAAAATTGAAAAACAATAGTCATTTTCAAATATATAATCATGAAAAGAAGGCGATCAGAAAAATATATAAATAATGATGAGACAACATTGTTTTTTTTTTTGTTTTTTATTTATTTTTTATTAATGTCTCCTGAAAAATATTCAAAGAATAAATAGATATCATTTGAACTCAAAAAAGTGAAACAAATACAAATTTCCAAATTATTCAATTTTTGAAAGATAAGAAACTATAAATATAAAATTGAAAAAGAATAGTCAGTTTCAAATATATAATCATGAAAAGAAGGCGATCAGAAAAATATATAAATAATGATGAGACAACATTGTTTTTTTTTGTTTTTTTATTTATTTTTTATTAATGTCTCCTGAAAAATATTCAAAGAATAAATAGATATCATTTGAACTCAAAAAGTGAAACAAATACAAATTTCCAAATTATTCAATTTTTGAAAGATAATAAACTATAAATATAAAATTGAAAAAGAATAGTCAGTTTCAAATATATAATCATGAAAAAGAAGGCGATCAGAAAAATATATAAATAATGATGAGACAAGATTGTTTTTTTTTTTTTTTTTTATTTATTTTTTATTAATGTCTCCTGAAAAATATTCAAAGAATAAATAGATATCATTTGAACTCAAAAAGTGAAACAAATACAAATTTCCAAATTATTCAATTTTTGAAAGATAAGAAACTATAAATATAAAATTGAAAAAACAATAGTCAGTTTCAAATATATAATCATGAAAAGAAGGCGATCAGAAAAATATATAAATAATGATGAGACAACATTGTTTTTTTATGTTTTTTATTTATTTTTATTTAATGTCTCCTGAAAAATATTCAAAGAATAAATAGATATCATTTGAACTCAAAAAGTGAAACAAATACAAATTTCCAAATTATTCAATTTTTGAAAGATAAGAAACTATAAATATAAAATTGAAAAAGAATAGTCAGTTTTAAATATATAATCATGAAAAGAAGGCGATCAGAAAAATATATAAATAATGATGAGACAACATTGTTTTTTTTTTTTTTTTTATTTATTTTTTATTAATGTCTCCTGAAAAATATTCAAAGAATAAATAGATATCATTTGAACTCAAAAAGTGAAACAAATACAAATTTCCAAATTATTCAATTTTTGAAAGATAAGAAACTATAAATATAAAATTGAAAAAGAATAGTCAGTTTCAAATATATAATCATGAAAAGAAGGCGATCAGAAAAATATATAAATAATGATGAGACAACATTGTTTTTTTTTTTGTTTTTTTATTTATTTTTTATTAATGTCTCCTGAAAAATATTCAAAGAATAAATAGATATCATTTGAACTCAAAAAGTGAAACAAATACAAATTTCCAAATTATTCAATTTTTGAAAGATAAGAAACTATAAATATAAAATTGAAAAAGAATAGTCAGTTTCAAATATATAATCATGAAAAGAAGGCGATCAGAAAAATATATAAATAATGATGAGACAACATTGTTTTTTTTTTTTTTTTTTATTTATTTTTTATTAATGTCTCCTGAAAAATATTCAAAGAATAAATAGATATCATTTGAACTCAAAAAAGTGAAACAAATACAAATTTCCAAATTATTCAATTTTTGAAAGATAAGAAACTATAAATATAAAATTGAAAAAACAATAGTCAGTTTCAAATATATAATCATGAAAAGAAGGCGATCAGAAAAATATATAAATAATGATGAGACAACATTGTTTTTTTTGTTTTTTTATTTATTTTTTATTAATGTCTCCTGAAAAATATTCAAAGAATAAATAGATATCATTTGAACTCAAAAAGTGAAACAAATACAAATTTCCAAATTATTCAATTTTTGAAAGATAAGAAACTATAAATATAAAATTGAAAAAGAATAGTCAGTTTCAAATATATAATCATGAAAAGAAGGCGATCAGAAAAATATATAAATAATGATGAGACAACATTGTTTTTTTTGTTTTTTTATTTATTTTTTATTAATGTCTCCTGAAAAATATTCAAAGAATAAATAGATATCATTTGAACTCAAAAAGTGAAACAAATACAAATTTCCAAATTATTCAATTTTTGAAAGATAAGAAACTATAAATATAAAATTGAAAAAGAAATAGTCAGTTTCAAATATATAATCATGAAAAGAAGGCGATCAGAAAAATATATAAATAATGATGAGACAACATTGTTTTTTTTTTTTTTTTATTTATTTTTTATTAATGTCTCCTGAAAAATATTCAAAGAATAAATAGATATCATTTGAACTCAAAAAGGTGAAACAAATACAAATTTCCAAATTATTCAATTTTTGAAAGATAAGAAACTATAAATATAAAATTGAAAAAGAATAGTCAGTTTCAAATATATAATCATGAAAAGAAGGCGATCAGAAAAATATATAAATAATGATGAGACAACATTGTTTTTTTTCGTTTTATTTTTTTATTTATTTTTTATTAATGTCTCCTGAAAAATATTCAAAGAATAAATAGATATCATTTGAACTCAAAAAGTGAAACAAATACAAATTTCCAAATTATTCAATTTTTGAAAGATAAGAAACTATAAATATAAAATTGAAAAAGAATAGTCAGTTTCAAATATATAATCATGAAAAGAAGGCGATCAGAAAAATATATAAATAATGATGAGACAACATTGTTTTTTTTTTGTTTTTTTATTTTTTTTTTATTAATGTCTCCTGAAAAATATTCAAAGAATAAATAGATATCATTTGAACTCAAAAAGTGAAACAAATACAAATTTCCAAATTATTCAATTTTTGAAAGATAAGAAACTATAAATATAAAATTGAAAAAACAATAGTCAGTTTCAAATATATAATCATGAAAAGAAGGCGATCAGAAAAATATATAAATAATGATGAGACAACATTGTTTTTTTTTCTTTTTTTTATTTATTTTTTATTAATGTCTCCTGAAAAATATTCAAAGAATAAATAGATATCATTTGAACTCAAAAAGTGAAACAAATACAAATTTCCAAATTATTCAATTTTTGAAAGATAAGAAACTATAAATATAAAATTGAAAAAGAATAGTCAGTTTCAAATATATAATCATGAAAAGAAGGCGATCAGAAAAATATATAAATAATGATGAGACAACATTGTTTTTTTTTCTTTTTTTTATTTATTTTTTATTAATGTCTCCTGAAAAATATTCAAAGAATAAATAGATATCATTTGAACTCAAAAAGTGAAACAAATACAAATTTCCAAATTATTCAATTTTTGAAAGATAAGACACTATAAATATAAAATTGAAAAAACAATAGTCAGTTTCAAATATATAATCATGAAAAGAAGGCGATCAGAAAAATATATAAATAATGATGAGACAACATTGTTTTTTTTTTTTTTTTTATTTATTTTTTATTAATGTCTCCTGAAAAATATTCAAAGAATAAATAGATATCATTTGAACTCAAAAAGTGAAACAAATACAAATTTCCAAATTATTCAATTTTTGAAAGATAAGAAACTATAAATATAAAATTGAAAAAAGAATAGTCAGTTTCAAATATATAATCATGAAAAGAAGGCGATCAGAAAAATATATAAATAATGATGAGACAACATTGTTTTTTTTTTTTTTTTTATTTATTTTTTATTAATGTCTCCTGAAAAATATTCAAAGAATAAATAGATATCATTTGAACTCAAAAAGTGAAACAAATACAAATTTCCAAATTATTCAATTTTTGAAAGATAAGAAACTATAAATATAAAATTGAAAAAGAATAGTCAGTTTCAAATATATAATCATGAAAAGAAGGCGATCAGAAAAATATATAAATAATGATGAGACAACATTGTTTTTTTTTTATTTTTTTATTTATTTTTTATTAATGTCTCCTGAAAAATATTCAAAGAATAAATAGATATCATTTGAACTCAAAAAGTGAAACAAATACAAATTTCCAAATTATTCAATTTTTGAAAGATAAGAAACTATAAATATAAAATTGAAAAAACAATAGTCAGTTTCAAATATATAATCATGAAAAGAAGGCGATCAGAAAAATATATAAATAATGATGAGACAACATTGTTTTTTTTTTTTTTTTTTATTTATTTTTTATTAATGTCTCCTGAAAAATATTCAAAGAATAAATAGATATCATTTGAACTCAAAAAAGTGAAACAAATACAAATTTCCAAATTATTCAATTTTTGAAAGATAAGAAACTATAAATATAAAATTGAAAAACCAATAGTCAGTTTCAAATATATAATCATGAAAAGAAGGCGATCAGAAAAATATATAAATAATGATGAGACAACATTGTTTTTTTTCATTTTTTTTATTTATTTTTTATTAATGTCTCCTGAAAAATATTCAAAGAATAAATAGATATCATTTGAACTCAAAAAGTGAAACAAATACAAATTTCCAAATTATTCAATTTTTGAAAGATAAGAAACTATAAATATAAAATTGAAAAAACAATAGTCAGTTTCAAATATATAATCATGAAAAGAAGGCGATCAGAAAAATATATAAATAATGATGAGACAACATTGTTTTTTTTGTTTTTTTATTTATTTTTTATTAATGTCTCCTGAAAAATATTCAAAGAATAAATAGATATCATTTGAACTCAAAAAGTGAAACAAATACAAATTTCCAAATTATTCAATTTTTGAAAGATAAGAAACTATAAATATAAAATTGAAAAAGAATAGTCAGTTTCAAATATATAATCATGAAAAGAAGGCGATCAGAAAAATATATAAATAATGATGAGACAACATTGTTTTTTTTCATTTTTTTTATTTATTTTTTATTAATGTCTCCTGAAAAATATTCAAAGAATAAATAGATATCATTTGAACTCAAAAAGTGAAACAAATACAAATTTCCAAATTATTCAATTTTTGAAAGATAAGAAACTATAAATATAAAATTGAAAAAACAATAGTCAGTTTCAAATATATAATCATGAAAAGAAGGCGATCAGAAAAATATATAAATAATGATGAGACAACATTGTTTTTTTTTTTTTTTTTTATTTATTTTTTATTAATGTCTCCTGAAAAATATTCAAAGAATAAATAGATATCATTTGAACTCAAAAAAGTGAAACAAATACAAATTTCCAAATTATTCAATTTTTGAAAGATAAGAAACTATAAATATAAAATTGAAAAAGAATAGTCAGTTTCAAATATATAATCATGAAAAGAAGGCGATCAGAAAAATATATAAATAATGATGAGACAACATTGTTTTTTTTTGTTTTTTAAATTTATTTTTTATTAATGTCTCCTGAAAAATATTCAAAGAATAAATAGATATCATTTGAACTCAAAAAGTGAAACAAATACAAATTTCCAAATTATTCAATTTTTGAAAGATAAGAAACTATAAATATAAAATTGAAAAAACAATAGTCAGTTTCAAATATATAATCATGAAAAGAAGGCGATCAGAAAAATATATAAATAATGATGAGACAACATTGTTTTTTTTTTTTTTTTATTTATTTTTTATTAATGTCTCCTGAAAAATATTCAAAGAATAAATAGATATCATTTGAACTCAAAAAGTGAAACAAATACAAATTTCCAAATTATTCAATTTTTGAAAGATAAGAAACTATAAATATAAAATTGAAAAAGAATAGTCAGTTTCAAATATATAATCATGAAAAGAAGGCGATCAGAAAAATATATAAATAATGATGAGACAACATTGTTTTTTTTCATTTTTTTTATTTATTTTTTATTAATGTCTCCTGAAAAATATTCAAAGAATAAATAGATATCATTTGAACGCAAAAAGTGAAACAAATACAAATTTCCAAATTATTCAATTTTTGAAAGATAAGAAACTATAAATATAAAATTGAAAAAGAATAGTCAGTTTCAAATATATAATCATGAAAAGAAGGCGATCAGAAAAATATATAAATAATGATGAGACAACATTGTTTTTTTTTGGTTTTTTTATTTATTTTTTATTAATGTCTCCTGAAAAATATTCAAAGAATAAATAGATATCATTTGAACTCAAAAAGTGAAACAAATACAAATTTCCAAATTATTCAATTTTTGAAAGATAAGAAACTATAAATATAAAATTGAAAAAACAATAGTCAGTTTCAAATATATAATCATGAAAAGAAGGCGATCAGAAAAATATATAAATAATGATGAGACAACATTGTTTTTTTTTCGTTTTTTTTATTTATTTTTTATTAATGTCTCCTGAAAAATATTCAAAGAATAAATAGATATCATTTGAACTCAAAAAGTGAAACAAATACAAATTTCCAAATTATTCAATTTTTGAAAGATAAGAAACTATAAATATAAAATTGAAAAACAATAGTCAGTTTCAAATATATAATCATGAAAAGAAGGCGATCAGAAAAATATATAAATAATGATGAGACAACATTGTTTTTTTATTTTTTATTAATGTCTCCTGAAAAATATTCAAAGAATAAATAGATATCATTTGAACTCAAAAAGTGAAACAAATACAAATTTCCAAATTATTCAATTTTTGAAAGATAAGAAACTATAAATATAAAATTGAAAAAGAATAGTCAGTTTCAAATATATAATCATGAAAAGAAGGCGATCAGAAAAATATATAAATAATGATGAGACAACATTGTTTTTTTTTTTTTTTTTTTTTATTTTTTATTAATGTCTCCTGAAAAATATTCAAAGAATAAATAGATATCATTTGAACTCAAAAAGTGAAACAAATACAAATTTCCAAATTATTCAATTTTTGAAAGATAAGAAACTATAAATATAAAATTGAAAAAACGAATAGTCAGTTTCAAATATATAATCATGAAAAGAAGGCGATCAGAAAAATATATAAATAATGATGAGACAACATTGTTTTTTTTTTTTTTTTTATTTATTTTTTATTAATGTCTCCTGAAAAATATTCAAAGAATAAATAGATATCATTTGAACTCAAAAAGTGAAACAAATACAAATTTCCAAATTATTCAATTTTTGAAAGATAAGAAACTATAAATATAAAATTGAAAAACAATAGTCAGTTTCAAATATATAATCATGAAAAGAAGGCGATCAGAAAAATATATAAATAATGATGAGACAACATTGTTTTTTTTTTCTTTTTTTTATATATTTTTTATTAATGTCTCCTGAAAAATATTCAAAGAATAAATAGATATCATTTGAACTCAAAAAGTGAAACAAATACAAATTTCCAAATTATTCAATTTTTGAAAGATAAGAAACTATAAATATAAAATTGAAAAAGAATAGTCAGTTTCAAATATATAATCATGAAAAGAAGGCGATCAGAAAAATATATAAATAATGATGAGACAACATTGTTTTTTTTCGTTTTTTTATTTATTTTTTATTAATGTCTCCTGAAAAATATTCAAAGAATAAATAGATATCATTTGAACTCAAAAAGTGAAACAAATACAAATTTCCAAATTATTCAATTTTTGAAAGATAAGAAACTATAAATATAAAATTGAAAAAGCAATAGTCAGTTTCAAATATATAATCATGAAAATAAGGCGATCAGAAAAATATATAAATAATGATGAGACAACATTGTTTTTTTTGTTTTTTTTTTATTTTTTATTAATGTCTCCTGAAAAATATTCAAAGAATAAATAGATATCATTTGAACTCAAAAAGTGAAACAAATACAAATTTCCAAATTATTCAATTTTTGAAAGATAAGAAACTATAAATATAAAATTGAAAAAACAATAGTCAGTTTCAAATATATAATCATGAAAAGAAGGCGATCAGAAAAATATATAAATAATGATGAGACAACATTGTTTTTTTTTTTTTTTTTATTTATTTTTTATTAATGTCTCCTGAAAAATATTCAAAGAATAAATAGATATCATTTGAACTCAAAAAAGTGAAACAAATACAAATTTCCAAATTATTCAATTTTTGAAAGATAAGAAACTATAAATATAAAATTGAAAAAGAATAGTCAGTTTCAAATATATAATCATGAAAAGAAGGCGATCAGAAAAATATATAAATAATGATGAGACAACATTGTTTTTTTTTGTTTTTTATTTATTTTTTATTAATGTCTCCTGAAAAATATTCAAAGAATAAATAGATATCATTTGAACTCAAAAAGTGAAACAAATACAAATTTCCAAATTATTCAATTTTTGAAAGATAAGAAACTATAAATATAAAATTGAAAAAGAATAGTCAGTTTCAAATATATAATCATGAAAAGAAGGCGATCAGAAAAATATATAAATAATGATGAGACAACATTGTTTTTTTTTTTTTTTTTTATTTATTTTTTATTAATGTCTCCTGAAAAATATTCAAAGAATAAATAGATATCATTTGAACTCAAAAAGTGAAACAAATACAAATTTCCAAATTATTCAATTTTTGAAAGATAAGAAACTATAAATATAAAATTGAAAAAAAATAGTCAGTTTCAAATATATAATCATGAAAAGAAGGCGATCAGAAAAATATATAAATAATGATGAGACAAGATTGTTTTTTTTGTTTTTTTATTTATTTTTTATTAATGTCTCCTGAAAAATATTCAAAGAATAAATAGATATCATTTGAACTCAAAAAGTGAAACAAATACAAATTTCCAAATTATTCAATTTTTGAAAGATAAGAAACTATAAATATAAAATTGAAAAAAAATAGTCAGTTTCAAATATATAATCATGAAAAGAAGGCGATCAGAAAAATATATAAATAATGATGAGACAACATTGTTTTTTTTTGTTTTTTTATTTATTTTTTATTAATGTCTCCTGAAAAATATTCAAAGAATAAATAGATATCATTTGAACTCAAAAAAGTGAAACAAATACAAATTTCCAAATTATTCAATTTTTGAAAGATAAGAAACTATAAATATAAAATTGAAAAAACAATAGTCAGTTTCAAATATATAATCATGAAAAGAAGGCGATCAGAAAAATATATAAATAATGATGAGACAACATTGTTTTTTTTGTTTTTTTATTTATTTTTTATTAATGTCTCCTGAAAAATATTCAAAGAATAAATAGATATCATTTGAACTCAAAAAGTGAAACAAATACAAATTTCCAAATTATTCAATTTTTGAAAGATAAGAAACTATAAATATAAAATTGAAAAAACAATAGTCAGTTTCAAATATATAATCATGAAAAGAAGGCGATCAGAAAAATATATAAATAATGATGAGACAACATTGTTTTTTTTTTTGTTTTTTTATTTATTTTTTATTAATGTCTCCTGAAAAATATTCAAAGAATAAATAGATATCATTTGAACTCAAAAAGTGAAACAAATACAAATTTCCAAATTATTCAATTTTTGAAAGATAAGAAACTATAAATATAAAATTGAAAAAGAATAGTCAGTTTCAAATATATAATCATGAAAAGAAGGCGATCAGAAAAATATATAAATAATGATGAGACAACATTGTTTTTTTTCGTTTTTTATTTATTTTTTATTAATGTCTCCTGAAAAATATTCAAAGAATAAATAGATATCATTTGAACTCAAAAAGTGAAACAAATACAAATTTCCAAATTATTCAATTTTTGAAAGATAAGAAACTATAAATATAAAATTGAAAAAGAATAGTCAGTTTCAAATATATAATCATGAAAAGAAGGCGATCAGAAAAATATATAAATAATGATGAGACAACATTGTTTTTTTTTGTTTTTTTATTTATTTTTTATTAATGTCTCCTGAAAAATATTCAAAGAATAAATAGATATCATTTGAACTCAAAAAGTGAAACAAATACAAATTTCCAAATTATTCAATTTTTGAAAGATAAGAAACTATAAATATAAAATTGAAAAAACAATAGTCAGTTTCAAATATATAATCATGAAAAGAAGGCGATCAGAAAAATATATAAATAATGATGAGACAACATTGTTTTTTTTTTTTTTTTTTATTTATTTTTTATTAATGTCTCCTGAAAAATATTCAAAGAATAAATAGATATCATTTGAACTCAAAAAGTGAAACAAATACAAATTTCCAAATTATTCAATTTTTGAAAGATAAGAAACTATAAATATAAAATTGAAAAAACAATAGTCAGTTTCAAATATATAATCATGAAAAGAAGGCGATCAGAAAAATATATAAATAATGATGAGACAACATTGTTTTTTTTCGTTTTTTTATTTATTTTTTATTAATGTCTCCTGAAAAATATTCAAAGAATAAATAGATATCATTTGAACTCAAAAAGTGAAACAAATACAAATTTCCAAATTATTCAATTTTTGAAAGATAAGAAACTATAAATATAAAATTGAAAAAGAATAGTCAGTTTCAAATATATAATCATGAAAAGAAGGCGATCAGAAAAATATATAAATAATGATGAGACAACATTGTTTTTTTTTGTTTTTTATTTATTTTTTATTAATGTCTCCTGAAAAATATTCAAAGAATAAATAGATATCATTTGAACTCAAAAAGTGAAACAAATACAAATTTCCAAATTATTCAATTTTTGAAAGATAAGAAACTATAAATATAAAATTGAAAAAGAATAGTCAGTTTCAAATATATAATCATGAAAAGAAGGCGATCAGAAAAATATATAAATAATGATGAGACAACATTGTTTTTTTTTTTTGTTTTTTTATTTATTTTTTATTAATGTCTCCTGAAAAATATTCAAAGAATAAATAGATATCATTTGAACTCAAAAAGTGAAACAAATACAAATTTCCAAATTATTCAATTTTTGAAAGATAAGAAACTATAAATATAAAATTGAAAAAGAATAGTCAGTTTCAAATATATAATCATGAAAAGAAGGCGATCAGAAAAATATATAAATAATGATGAGACAACATTGTTTTTTTTCATTTTTTTTATTTATTTTTTATTAATGTCTCCTGAAAAATATTCAAAGAATAAATAGATATCATTTGAACTCAAAAAGTGAAACAAATACAAATTTCCAAATTATTCAATTTTTGAAAGATAAGAAACTATAAATATAAAATTGAAAAAACAATAGTCAGTTTCAAATATATAATCATGAAAAGAAGGCGATCAGAAAAATATATAAATAATGATGAGACAACATTGTTTTTTTTTTTTTTTTTTTATTTATTTTTTATTAATGTCTCCTGAAAAATATTCAAAGAATAAATAGATATCATTTGAACTCAAAAAGTGAAACAAATACAAATTTCCAAATTATTCAATTTTTGAAAGATAAGAAACTATAAATATAAAATTGAAAAAGAATAGTCAGTTTCAAATATATAATCATGAAAAGAAGGCGATCAGAAAAATATATAAATAATGATGAGACAACATTGTTTTTTTTTTGTTTTTTATTTATTTTTTATTAATGTCTCCTGAAAAATATTCAAAGAATAAATAGATATCATTTGAACTCAAAAAGTGAAACAAATACAAATTTCCAAATTATTCAATTTTTGAAAGATAAGAAACTATAAATATAAAATTGAAAAAGAATAGTCAGTTTCAAATATATAATCATGAAAAGAAGGCGATCAGAAAAATATATAAATAATGATGAGACAACATTGTTTTTTTTTTTTTTTTTTATTTTTTTTTTATTAATGTCTCCTGAAAAATATTCAAAGAATAAATAGATATCATTTGAACTCAAAAAGTGAAACAAATACAAATTTCCAAATTATTCAATTTTTGAAAGATAAGAAACTATAAATATAAAATTGAAAAAACAATAGTCAGTTTCAAATATATAATCATGAAAAGAAGGCGATCAGAAAAATATATAAATAATGATGAGACAACATTGTTTTTTTTTGTTTTTTTTATTTATTTTTTATTAATGTCTCCTGAAAAATATTCAAAGAATAAATAGATATCATTTGAACTCAAAAAGTGAAACAAATACAAATTTCCAAATTATTCAATTTTTGAAAGATAAGAAACTATAAATATAAAATTGAAAAAAGAATAGTCAGTTTCAAATATATAATCATGAAAAGAAGGCGATCAGAAAAATATATAAATAATGATGAGACAACATTGTTTTTTTTTTTGGTTTTTATTTATTTTTTATTAATGTCTCCTGAAAAATATTCAAAGAATAAATAGATATCATTTGAACTCAAAAAGTGAAACAAATACAAATTTCCAAATTATTCAATTTTTGAAAGATAAGAAACTATAAATATAAAATTGAAAAAGCAATAGTCAGTTTCAAATATATAATCATGAAAAGAAGGCGATCAGAAAAATATATAAATAATGATGAGACAACATTGTTTTTTTTTGTTTTTTTATTTATTTTTTATTAATGTCTCCTGAAAAATATTCAAAGAATAAATAGATATCATTTGAACTCAAAAAGTGAAACAAATACAAATTTCCAAATTATTCAATTTTTGAAAGATAAGAAACTATAAATATAAAATTGAAAAAGAATAGTCAGTTTCAAATATATAATCATGAAAAGAAGGCGATCAGAAAAATATATAAATAATGATGAGACAACATTGTTTTTTTTTTGTTTTTTTATTTATTTTTTATTAATGTAGCCTTAAAAATATTCAAAGAATAAATAGATATCATTTGAACTCAAAAAGTGAAACAAATACAAATTTCCAAATTATTCAATTTTTGAAAGATAAGAAACTATAAATATAAAATTGAAAAAACAATAGTCAGTTTCAAATATATAATCATGAAAAGAAGGCGATCAGAAAAATATATAAATAATGATGAGACAACATTGTTTTTTTTTCATTTCTTTATTTATTTTTTATTAGTCTCCTGAAAAATATTCAAAGAATAAATAGATATCATTTGAACTCAAAAAGTGAAACAAATACAAATTTCCAAATTATTCAATTTTTGAAAGATAAATATAAATATAAAATTGAAAAAGAATAGTCAGTTTCAAATATATAATCATGAAAAGAAGGCGATCAGAAAAATATATAAATAATGATGAGACAACATTGTTTTTTTTTTGTTTTTTTATTTATTTTTTATTAATGTCTCCTGAAAAATATTCAAAGAATAAATAGATATCATTTGAACTCAAAAAGTTGAAACAAATACAAATTTCCAAATTATTCAATTTTTGAAAGATAAGAAACTATAAATATAAAATTGAAAAACAATAGTCAGTTTCAAATATATAATCATGAAAAGGCGATCAGAAAAATATATAAATAATGATGAGACAACATTGTTTTTTTTCGTTTTTTTATTTATTTTTTATTAATGTCTCCTGAAAAATATTCAAAGAATAAATAGATATCATTTGAACTCAAAAAGTTGAAACAAATACAAATTTCCAAATTATTCAATTTTTTGAAAGATAAGAAACTATAAATATAAAATTGAAAAAGAATAGTCAGTTTCAAATATATAATCATGAAAAGAAGGCGATCAGAAAAATATATAAATAATGATGAGACAACATTGTTTTTTTTTTGGTTTTTTATTTATTTTTTATTAATGTCTCCTGAAAAATATTCAAAGAATAAATAGATATCATTTGAACTCAAAAAGTGAAACAAATACAAATTTCCAAATTATTCAATTTTTGAAAGATAAGAAACTATAAATATAAAATTGAAAAAACAATAGTCAGTTTCAAATATATAATCATGAAAAGAAGGCGATCAGAAAAATATATAAATAATGATGAGACAACATTGTTTTTTTTTCGTTTTTTTATTTATTTTTTATTAATGTCTCCTGAAAAATATTCAAAGAATAAATAGATATCATTTGAACTCAAAAAGTGAAACAAATACAAATTTCCAAATTATTCAATTTTTGAAAGATAAGAAACTATAAATATAAAATTGAAAAAACAATAGTCAGTTTCAAATATATAATCATGAAAAGAAGGCGATCAGAAAAATATATAAATAATGATGAGACAACATTGTTTTTTTTTTTTTTTTTATTTATTTTTTATTAATGTCTCCTGAAAAATATTCAAAGAATAAATAGATATCATTTGAACTCAAAAAAGTGAAACAAATACAAATTTCCAAATTATTCAATTTTTGAAAGATAAGAAACTATAAATATAAAATTGAAAAAGAATAGTCAGTTTCAAATATATAATCATGAAAAGAAGGCGATCAGAAAAATATATAAATAATGATGAGACAACATTGTTTTTTTTTTTTTTTTTATTTATTTTTTATTAATGTCTCCTGAAAAATATTCAAAGAATAAATAGATATCATTTGAACTCAAAAGTGAAAAACAAATACAAATTTCCAAATTATTCAATTTTTGAAAGATAAGAAACTATAAATATAAAATTGAAAAACAATAGTCAGTTTCAAATATATAATCATGAAAAGAAGGCGATCAGAAAAATATATAAATAATGATGAGACAACATTGTTTTTTTTTAGTTTTTTTATTTATTTTTTATTAATGTCTCCTGAAAAATATTCAAAGAATAAATAGATATCATTTGAACTCAAAAAATGAAACATTTCAATTCCAAATTATTAATCAATTTTTGAAAGATAAGAAACTATAAATATAAAATTGAAAAAACAAGAGTCAGATCCAAATATATAATCATGAAAAGAACGATCAGGAGATCAATAATATATAAATAATGATGAGACAACATTGTTTTTTTTTTCGTTTTTTTATTTATTTTTTATTAATGTCTCCTGAAAAATATTCAAAGAATAAATAGATATCATTTGAACTCAAAAAGTGAAACAAATACAAATTTCCAAATTATTCAATTTTTGAAAGATAAGAAACTATAAATATAAAATTGAAAAAACAATAGTCAGTTTCAAATATATAATCATGAAAAGAAGACGATCAGAAAAATATATAAATAATGATGAGACAACATTGTTTTTTTTTCGTTTTTTTTATTTATTTTTTATTAATGTCTCCTGAAAAATATTCAAAGAATAAATAGATATCATTTGAACTCAAAAAGTGAAACAAATACAAATTTCCAAATTATTCAATTTTTGAAAGATAAGAAACTATAAATATAAAATTGAAAAAGAAGAGTGCAGTTTCAAATATATAATCATGAAAAGAAGGCGATCAGAAAAATATATAAATAATGATGAGACAACATTGTTTTTTTTTCGTTTTTTTTATTTATTTTTTATTAATGTCTCCTGAAAAATATTCAAAGAATAAATAGATATCATTTGAACTCAAAAAGTGAAACAAATACAAATTTCCAAATTATTCAATTTTTGAAAGATAAGAAACTATAAATATAAAATTGAAAAACTATAGTCAGTTTCAAATATATAATCATGAAAAGGGCGATCAGAAAAATATATAAATAATGATGAGACAACATTGTTTTTTTTCATTTTTTTTATTTATTTTTTATTAATGTCTCCTGAAAAATATTCAAAGAATAAATAGATATCATTTGAACGCAAAAAGTGAAACAAATACAAATTTCCAAATTATTCAAGTTTTTGAAAGATAAGAAACTATAAATATAAAATTGACAAAGTTGTAATAGTCAGTTTCAAATATATAATTCAAGAAAGAAGGACTATGAGAAACATATAGTAAATAATGATAGACAAGATTTGTTTTATATTTTTTATTAATGTTCTTTCCTGAAAAATATTCAAAAGAATTACAATAGATACTCATTTGAACTTCAAAAAGTGAAACAAATACAAATTTCCAAATTATTCAATTTTTTAAAGATAAGAAACTATAAATATAAAATTTAAAAACAATAGTCATTTTAAAATATATAATCATGAAAAGAAGGCGATCAGAAAAATATATAAATAATGATGAGACAACATTGTTTGTTTTTTTATTTATTTTTTATTAATGTCTCCTGAAAAATATTCAAAGAATAAATAGATATCATTTGAACTCAAAAAGTGAAACAAATACAAATTTCCAAATTATTCAATTTTTAAAAGATAAGAAACTATAAATATAAAATTGAAAAACCAATAGTCAGTTTCAAATATATAATCATGAAAAGAAGGTCCGAAAAATATATAAATAATGATGAGACAACATTGTTTTTTTTCGATTTTATTTTTTATTTTATAATGTCTCCTGAAAAATATTCCAAAGAATAAAGTAGATCATTAGAATTTGCAACTCAAAACAAAAGGTTGGAAACAAATTTCTAAAATATTCCAAAAATTTTTGAAAGATAAGAAACTATAAATATAAAATTGAAAAAGAATTTAGTCAGATTTTCAAATATATAATCATGGAAAAGAAGGCGATCAGAAAACTATATAAATAATGATGAGACAACATTTTTTTTTTTTTTTTTTATTTATTTTTTATTAATGTCTCCTGAAAAATATTCAAAGAATAAATAGATATCATTTGAACTCAAAAAGGTGAAACAAATACAAATTTCCAAATTATTCAATTTTTGAAAGATAAGAAACTATAAATATAAAATTGAAAAACAATAGTCAGTTTCAAATATATAATCATGAAAAGAAGGCGATCAGAAAACTATATAAATAATGATGAGACAACTTTGTTTTTTTTGTTTTTTTATTTATTTTTTTTAATGTCTCCTGAAAAATATTTCAAAGAATAAGATCAGATATCATTTCTAAAAGTGATATAACAAAATACAAATTTCCAAATTATTCAATTTTTGAAGATAAGAAACTATAAATATAAAATTGAAAAAAAAAAGTCAGTTTCAAATATATAATCATGAAAAGAAGGCGATCAGAAAAATATATAAATAATGATGAGACAACATTGTTTTTTTTTTCGTTTTTTTTTATTTTTTTTATTAATGTCTCCTGAAAAATATTCAAAGAATAAATAGATATCATTTGAACTCAAAAAGTTGAAACCAAATACAAATTTCCAAATTATTCAATTTTTGAAAGATAAGAAACTATAAATATAAAATTGAAAAACAATAGTTAAGTTTCAAATATATTAATAAAGAAGGCGATCAGAAAAATATATAAATAATGATGAGACAACATTGTTTTTTTTCGATTTTTTATCTATTTTTTAATAATTCTCCTGAAAAATATTTCAAAAGAATAAATAGATATCATTTGAACTCAAAAATGAAACAAATACAAATTTCCAAATTATTCAATTTTTGAAAGATAAGAAACTATAAATATAAAATCTGAAAAACAATAGTCAGTTTCAAATATATAATCATGAAAAGAAGGCGATCAGAAAAATATATAAATAATGATGAGACAACATTGTTTTTTTTCGTTTTTTATCTATTTTTTATTAATGTCTCCTGAAAAATATTCAAAGAATAAATAGATATCATTTGAAAAGTGAAAAATGACAAATACAAATTTCAAATTTTAATTTTTGAAAGATAAGAAACTATAAATATAAAATTGAAAAACAATAGTCAGTTTCAAATATATAATCATGAAAAGAAGGCGATCAGAAAAATATAATAAATAATGATGAGACAACATTGTTTTTTTTCGTTTTTTTATTTATTTTTTTTTTAATGTCTTCTAAAAAATATTCAAAGAATAAATAGATATCATTTGAACTCAAAAAGTGAAACAAATACAAATTTCCAAATTATTCAATTTTTTGAAAGATAAGAAACTATAAATATAAAATTGAAAATAAACAGAAAATAGTCAGTTTCAAATAATATAATAATGAAAAGAATGGCGATCATAAATATTTATCCAAAAAAATATTAATACATAGATATCATTTATTTTTTCCTTTTTATTAATCCTTAGTACTATTAATGTCCTGAATATTTGGAAAGAAATAAATCAAGATATAATTTGACACTCAAAAGTGATACACTTCAAATTTGACATTCCCCAATTAAAGAGACAAAATACAAATTTCAGAAAAAATTTGATGGTCAAATTTGACTTGAAAAGTATAAGCAACTACAAAAATGAAAATTAGAAAATGACAATGGTCAGTTTCAAATATATAATCATGAAAAGGGCGATCAGAAAAATATATAAATAATGATGAGACAACATTGTTTTTTTTCTTTTTTTTTATTTATTTTTTATTAATGTCTCTTGAAAAATATTCAAAGAATAAATAGATATCATTTGAACTCAAAAAGTGAAACAAATACAAATTTCCAAATTATTCAATTTTTGAAAGATAAGAAACTATAAATATAAAATTGAAAAAAGAATAGTCAGTTTCAAATATATAATCATGAAAAGGGGGATCAGAAAAATATATAAATAATGATGAGACCACATTTTGTTTTTTTTTTTTTTTTATTTATTTTTTATTAATGTCTCCTGAAAAATATTCAAAGAATAAATAGATATCATTTGAACTCAAAAAGTGAAACAAATACAAATTTCCAAATTATTCAATTTTTTGAAAGATAAGAAACTATAAATATAAAAATTTAAAAAGAATAGTCAGTTTCAAATATATAATCATGAAAAGAAGGCGATCAGAAAAATATATAAATAATGATGAGACAACATTTTTTTTTTTTCGTTTTTTTTATTTATTTTTTATTAATGTCTCCTGAAAAATATTCAAAGAATAAATAGATATCATTTGAACTCAAAAAGGTGAAACAAATACAAATTTCCAAATTATTCAATTTTTGAAAGATAAGAAACTATAAATATAAAATTGAAAAAGAATAGTCAGTTTCAAATATATAATCATGAAAAGAAGGCGATCAGAAAATTATATAAATAATGATGAGACAAAATTTTTTTTTTTGTTTTTTTTTTTTTATTTTATATAATATCTCCTGAAAAATATTCAAAGAATAAATAGATATCATTTGAACTCAAAAAGTGAAACAAATACAAATTTCCAAATTATTCAATTTTTGAAAGATAAGAAACTATAAATATAAAATTGAAAAAGAATAGTCAGTTTCAAATATATAATCATGAAAAGAAGGCGATCAGAAAAATATATAAATAATGATGAGACAAGATTGTTTTTTTTTGTTTTTTTATTTATTTTTTATTAATGTCTCCTGAAAAATATTCAAAGAATAAATAGATATCATTTGAACTCAAAAAGTGAAACAAATACAAATTTCCAAATTATTCAATTTTTGAAAGATAAGAAACTATAAATATAAAATTGAAAAAGAATAGTCAGTTTCAAATATATAATCATGAAAAAAGGCGATCAGAAAAATATATAAATAATGATGAGACAACATTGTTTTTTTTCATTATTTTTTATTTAATTTTAACCTCTCTGAAAAATATTCAAAGAATAAATAGATATCATTTGAACTCATAAAAGTGAACCAAACAATTTTCTAAAATTATTCAATTTTTGAAAGATAAACTGTAAATATAAATATAAAATTGAAAAAGAATAGTCAGTTTCAAATATATAATCATGAAAAAAGGCGATCAGAAAACTATATAAATAATGATGAGACAACATTGTTTTTTTTTTTTTTTTTTTTTTTTTTTTATTAATTTCTCCTGAAAAATATTCAAAGAATAAATATATATCATTTGAACTCAAAAAGTTAAACAAATACAAATTTCCAAATTATTCAATTTTTGAAAGATAAGAAACTATAAATATAAAATTGAAAAAGAATAGTCAGTTTCAAATATATAATCATGAAAAGAAGGCGATCAGAAAAATATATAAATAATGATGAGACAACATTGTTTTTTTTTATTTTTTTTATTTATTTTATTTACGGTGCTCCTGGAAAATATTCAAAGAATAAAAAGATATCATTTGAACTCAAAAAGTGAAACAATTACAAATTTCCAAATTATTCAATTCTAAAGATAATAAACTATAAATATAACAATTGAAAAAGAATAGTCAGTTTCAAATATATTATCAAAAAGAAGGCGATCAGAAAAATCTATATAAATAATGATGAGACAACATTGTTTTTTTTTCTTTTTTTTCATTTAATTTTTTAACATTACATGACTATAGTAAGAGAATCGATTCAAAAAATAAAAAGATATCGATTTTAACCAAAAAGGTGAAACAAATACGATTTTCCAAATTATTCAATTTCTGAAAGACTTTTAAGAAACTAAAAAAATCAAATGGGGTGATATTCAATTGCGTTTCAAAAAAAATAATCATGAAAAGAAGGCGATCAGAAAATTATATAAATAATAATGAGACAACATTTTTTTTTTTGTTTTTTTATTTATTTTTTATAATGCAAAAATATTCAAAGAATAAATAGATATCATTTGAACTGGATAGGCAAAAATTCAAAATTCAGCTTATTATAATTGCCTGTCGTATCAATTTTTGAAAGATAAGCGTTTAAAATGTAAATGCAAAACAATAGTCCGTTCAAAATATAATCATGGTTAACTGATTATAAAAACGCTGTTTTGATAAAATGGGAATGACCGACAAGCATCGGTATATTTTTCTTTTTTTAATTTAATTATTTTTATTAATTTCTACATGAAAAATATTAAAAGTTTAAATAGGTACCATCTTAACTCATATATGATATAAATACAAACTTTCCAAGATTATTTAATTTATAAAAATGAGTTTCCAAGAAATTTTATATATAAAGTTGAAACTTTAAGAATTGTCAGTTTCAAATAGATAATCATGAAAAAAGGGATTAGAAAAATACATAATTTATTGTTACCAATTAATATTAATATTTGAATTTTTTAATGTACTAATATCAGGGCAATGAAAAATATTCAAAGAAAACACTTGCATTCTATCTAACCAAAGAGTTAAAATTATATTTCAAATTCTATGCAATATTTTTACGAATATAATATCATAAAATTGAAAATTCTAACAGCATTTAACCTATATATCATAACAGCAAAAAGATAAAACTTCGGGGAATTTTTTTTACTGTATTATTTAAGTTTTTAAGTATTAATGGTCAAAGAGTAGGGTCGCAATAAATTTGCAAATAACCGAGTTTAACAATGCTAAATACATAATGAAAAGTATGTTATTAAAGTAAAAGCCCATAAAGAGGGACAGCATAATGTCCATTGAAAGATATCTCATAAAGACATAGATATTTTTTTGAACTAAAAAGATTTTTTAAACTTTTTAAATACAATTTCCAAATTTTTAATTTTTAGAAAGATAAGAAACTCATAAACTATAAAAGTGAAAAATTTTTTATTAGCTTCAAAGGTATATAATCATGACAAGAAGGCCATAGGCAAAATTATAAATAATGACGGGACAACATTTTTTATTAGTTAATTAATAATTTATTTTTTTTAATTTTATTTTGAATTTATTCAAAGAATAATTAAATATCATTTGAATTCAAAAGTGAAACAAATATCAATTTCCGAATTATTGAGGATTTTTGAAAGAAAACTGGCAATGTTATAAATCATAAAATTGCCAAAATACTTTCAAATATATATCATGTATGAATTCGATCAGAAAAATTTATAGATATAGATGAATCAACATTTTTTTTTAGATATTCGATCATTTTTATCTATTTATTTAATAATGTCTCCTGAAAAATATTCAAAAAATAAATAGATATCATTAGAAGGCAAAAAGTGACATTCAAATCACAAATTTCCAAATTATTCAATTTTAAAGATAAGAAACTATAAATATAAAATTGAAAAAGCATAGTCAGTTTCAAATATATATTTATGAAAAGAAGGCGATCAAAAAAATATATACAATAATGATGAAAGTAACATTGTTTTTTTTTTTTTTTATTTTTTTTATTAATGTCTCCTGGAAAATATTCAAAGAATAAATAGATATTCATTTGACTCAAAAGTGAAACAAATCCAAATTTCCAAATTATTCAATTATTGAAAGATAAGAAACTATAAATATAAAATTGAAAAACAATATTCAGTTTCAAATATATAGATCATCAAAAAGATGGCACAGAAAAATATATAAATAATGATGAGACAACATTATTTTTTTTTATTTAATTTTTTTTTATTTTTTATTAATGTCTCCTGAAAAATATTCAAAGAATAAATAGATATATTTAACTCCAAAAGTGAAGCAGAATCACAAAGTTCCAAATTATTCGAACTTTTGAAAGATAAGAAACTATAAATATAAAATGAAAAAGAATTGTACAGTTTCAAATATATAATCATGAAAAGAAGGCGATCAGAAAACTATATAAATAATGATGAACAACATTCCTTTTTTTTCCAGTTTTTTTATTTATTTTTTATTAATGTCTCCTGAAAAATATTCAAAGAATAAATAGATATCATTTCAACTCAAAAAGGAACCAAATACAAATTTCTCAAATTAATCTAATCTTCTCCACAAGATACAGATATTATAAATATAAAAAATGAACAACAATAGACAGTTCCAAATATATAATCATGAAGAGAAGGCGATCAGAAAAATATATAAATAATGATGAGACAAGGTTAATATTTTTTGATTTTTTTAAAAATTTTTTATTACAGGAAGCCGAAAAAATCCATCTTTTCAAATGAAGATTTGACATATACTAAAAAAGTATAACAAATACAAATATCTAAATCTATACAATTTTTAAAAAATAAGGAGAACTATAAATATAAAATTGATGAAATGAATAGTCAGTTTCAAATATATAATCATGAAAAGAGGGCTGGATCAGTAAAAAAATATAAATTATGATGAGACAACATTTTTAATTTTGTCTATTTACTATTTAATTTTTTTTTTACTAATGCTCCTGAAAAATTTCAAATCATACAATCAGATATCATTTGAATATCTCAAAAATTGAAACAAAGTTAGGACGATATTTACATAAGTGGATTCAATTTTTCTAAGATAAGAAATATAAATTTAAAATTTGGAACCAAAATGGTCAGTTTCAAATATATTATCATGAAAAGGACCGTAACCAAAAATATAGTAAATAATGATAGAGATAACATTGTTTTTAATTGAACTTTATCAAGTTTTTAGAATGATTGAAATTATTCAAGTTTAAATAGATACATTTGGACTCCGAAAGGAAATTTACAGAAAGTGCACATTTCCAAGGTCGTTATTATACATTTCGTCCAAAGATTTTTAATTATAAGATATAAAATTGAAAAACGATTAGTCAGATTCAAATATATACTCATGAAAACTGAGTCAGAATCAACTATATAAATAATTATGTTCTAGATCCAAAATATGCTTATTTCTTAGATATTTAATCAAAATATTTTTTAATAATGTCTCTGAAAAATATTCAAAGAATAAATAGATATCAATTGAACTCAAAAAGCGAAACAATACAAATTTACAAATTATTCATATTTTAGAAAGATAAGAAACTATAAAGTATGGTAAAATTATAAAAAGAGATAGACGAAGATTCAATTAGAGAAAGTGATGAAAAGATATTTGATCAGAAAAAGAATATGAACCATAAAGATCAGACAAAGATCCTAAAATAGTTTTTAGAATTATTGAATCTGAAAGTGAGTCCTGAAGATGAATATTCGAACAGCAACAATTTATGAAAATGGTGATAAAGAAGAAGATGGAAGGAATATAAATCAATGAGGAAGAGAATGATAATGAAGAACAAGAAGAAGAGAATAACGAGAGAGAAGAAGAAAATGGGGAAAAAGATGAAGAAGAAGATATAGTTAGAAAAAGTGATTAAGAAGATGTAAATGATAAAGAAAATGAAGAAGAGATTGGAAAAAATGATGGTGATTACGTACCAAAAGCGGATGAAGAAGAAGAAGGTATTATTTATATTGTAATAACAAACATGTTTTCATATTTTGTTTATTTTAGAAATGGACAAGTATAAGAGGTTGAAAGGATGCACAATTGTTATAAAAAGATGCTCAAATGAAGTAAAACAGAAGGTTGAAAAGAAAGAGGACAATTTTACAAAGTTTATAAAGTTGATGTTTGCAGAAGAACTGAAGACTGGAAGAATATTGATGGATGATGTGAGAAGAAAATGTAACAAGATTACATTAGCGAAGTTTGGTGGAGAAAAAAGAGTTTATGACAAATTTAGGACGGTGTTGAAAATTGTAAAAAAAATAATCTATGATCTCATGTTTTTTTACTTATTTTTATATATTATAAATTTTTATTTTAAATCAATAAAGTGTTT
This sequence comes from Nectonema munidae, assembly GCA_030549495.1. NCBI lineage: Eukaryota > Metazoa > Nematomorpha > Nectonematoida > Nectonematidae > Nectonema > Nectonema munidae. Next base: position 26,502 of record JAUIRK010000332.1, on the reverse strand, counting down.
TTACCGGTTTTAAACTTTTTTTATTTCACTAAAATATATTACAAAATATTTTTCCCAAGAGGGGGACCCTTGGAAAATTTTAGTCGAGTTAGTTTTTTGCCTATTGAAGTCCAATAGAGACATAAAGTCATAAATTTTTAATTAAAAGAGATATTCAAATATATAATTAAATAATCTCTAAATTCAATTATACTTTTATTATTAATTCTATTTTTAGTTAGGATTTTTTCAATATTATAATGATTTTCTAAACTATTCAAATATTTTTTTTTTTTTTGGGTGGGGAAGGGACAATTTTTGGTTTTAGTTTTGTAAAAATAGAATTTCTGGCTATCCTCTTAGGAGCTTGGCTCAAACCCCAAAAAATCATAAGATCAGACTCTATGACCGCAATCTCAATAATTAAAAATTGCAGAGGGAATTCACCTCGGGCACTAGCCATGATCATAGCCCTGCTCATAATTCTTCCTTCTTCCAACTACGTACGAACATACATCACATTAGTACGTAAAAAATCCAGCAGACCTCCCATCCAGGACCGAGGTCCAGGGAGGATCGTAATTAATTCTCAGTGAACTTCGTCTAAGGACCCAAAGCAAAATAGGGTAAAAAATTATACCGCTCTGGAATAAACTCTCAAAAATCTTCCAAGAAACATTACCTACCAATAGTGCCCTTTCTACAGCAGTTAAGGACTGTTAGCACCTCCTCTCCCGCCAGCTTGACGGACTTTTGCGGAAATCAACTCCTTGTTAATCGAAATCCAATTAACAAGTGATACTTGATACCGGTTGGCAGGCACTATGGGCTCCGACTATATAAGCCCACACAAAATTTTAGATCATTTTCTTTTTTACTCTCGCTACACCGTTCCCACCCAATATTAAAAAATAAAATCTAAACGCTCTTCTTGTTTTTTTTTCTTCACAAAGAAATGGAATTTTTAGCAAGAAATACATCAACCAAATACGATTGGAAGACACATATCCCAAAGTAAAAGGCTCCACCAATGGAACTATACCTTCTTCACAACAAAGCACGAAGAAGCACTCATCCAAACACAGCCACTACAAATGGAATATCAAACTTCTCTTCCTTTATGTTAAATGTATATACCTATAACTTGTCTAAAAAATTCTTGAAGAAAAAAAAATGTTTGAGTGCGTAAGCATGTTAAGAAATGGACAGAATCAGATCGAGAGTAGGTTAAGAGCATTCGGCAATATTAGTTCGTATTATGATTTGACCTGTGGCACGCATGCTTGGCCACAAGTTCGTGCTGTTCTGTGTACGATCGGGGTTGGAATATCTAGCCCAAGCAAGAAAAATATAGAAGAATTTGTACGCTACAAAAATGAAGATCTGCCGACTGTGCGTCTTCAATCAGGGGCAGACTTTGCGCTTAGTTGGGAAATGGGATTCTCTTTTAGTTTGTACAACTTCGTTGCCTTGTATAGCTGCGACTTTGCTGGAATGGTGATAAGAGGGCCGACTTGGGTAGGGCACGATATAGTTATCCAAACTAATATGGAACATAACGCTAGCGAGCACAGTATTGGTTTATCAATGTTGAAACTAAAACTGTTTTTGTATAGTAACACATACACCCAGCTTAGATGGCGTACACTTAACATACCCAACGGTGGTCGCGATCGGGAACTCTGGCATAAGGCATTAGCATGGACAAATAGGCGTACGTTTGTGCGCGGTAGGTGTGTATCGCTAGACCCGCCTGTGCAGTGGGTGCTTGAAACAGCCAAACATGCATGGGATGGATATAATGGAGGCGGACTGCAAGGTGTATTGCGAGCCATACTTGGTAAAGCCTTACAAGAGATAGGCAGCGGCATAGATATAAAAAACTAGTATGCCACATGTTACTGTTTGTAAATAATTGTAAATATACTGATAAAAATGGTGTGGTGAAATTGTTATTAATTGTGTTGGGTGTACTTGTTTTTTATGCAAAGTATAATGCATATTTTCGTTGAATGTGATTTGGATGTGCATCTATCGCGAATAATGTCTGTGGATGTTGATTTTTTACTATTATTATATGCTAATGTAGTTTGCAATATTACTTGTGCCTATAGAAAAATTTCGGATAAATACCACACTGACTCATTTCTTCCTCTAAGTAATATATTGTATCGTAACAGCCAACCATCATCTGTAACATCGCAAGCAATATCACTTGTTGCTGGTGCCTGGCAGTTTGATGTGCCTAGTGAAGGGCCCCGTAGCTTAGCCAGCTATGCACAGATTCACAATTCAAATAGTTTCAAGTTATTTGAATATTCAAAAGTTGGAGCGGTTACCGAGGTGACCCTCCCCTTTCCAACCGTTCAGGACGTGGAAGATGTTTTAGGACCTCCTTCCCCCGACTTCGGGCCGTATCTCACCAACAAAGATAACCCAATTCTTTTCATCGTATGAGTATCAATCAAAAGATATATTTTTATTCAAAATAAATAAGTTTTTCATTTTTAAAACGAATTTTGTCCGATCAAAGGACATCAATGATTCATCAAAGAAAGCGTAACTTCATAATTTTGGCATACTTGAGGGAATACATAAAAAATATTAACTATAATAATTGAAAGTAGGCTTCAATTATTTAAAACTATGTTTTCATTATTGAACAAGAATTCAGTTTTCATGAATGTGTGTTTTTAGAGATTGATAAATTTGTTTGAATTTGAGATCAAATAAAATATGAAGTTATATTTTAATGTTACAGCTTTGATTCATTTTTGAAAATTTTCTCCAATTAAAGGATCAAGAAGGTATAATCTTAAAATTGTGCCCCCCCCCCCCTCCCGCCTATCAAATTTTTTCTGTCTACGCCACAGCCCAGCACTAATAGAGTTAAAAAGATATTAAAAAAATATGATAGAAAAAGAGGCCTAATTTTGAGGGAATACTACAATTGCACGTTTCAAGCCAGAGTTATCGCTAGTGGGCTGTGGATGTAGGTAGAACGAGGAATTATCTAAGCACTATCGGATTTTTCAAAATGCTCGCGAAATGTTTCCTGTGGATGAAGTTGTTTGGTTAAAAAAAGAATAAAAAAGTTTTGTTTGTTTGTTGTTGTTGAAAAAAAAATTTTAATATTTATTATTATTAAAACATGATTTGTTTTATAAAGATGATTGTCATTTAACATTAAATATTATTAGGGACTTTTAATAAAATAAATAAGATAAGTTTTATAAATTTAATTTTTTATTACAAAGTGGTGATGTTTGTTACTTTCCTAGATGTGGTTTCGCCTAGCTTTTTCCTAATGAGTTTTTGTAATCGATTGATAAGATTCTATGTCTCGGCGTCAGGGTGCGATGTAATGAGGGATATAGGGGATTCGCCCCTCCTCCCTTCCCCCAATGACAGAACGATTCCCTTCCTCTTCCAGTCGCGCATCTTACATGTAACCATTTTTAGTAACATCCATAAATAAGCGGTAATATTGCTCTATCTGTGCAGATGTGTTTTCATCGTTTCGATACTCGTATGCAATGCGTATCTTTTCATTCTGCTTACATTCTCAGTGTGCTCCATCTATAAGACAGTCAAGAAACATGACGATGAAAAATATTGAGAAGTTGTAATGAGACTGTTCTATCGAATTTCTTTCTACAATTCATTAAACACCAATGTGAGAGTGCGTATGTGAGTATTCATCATCCAGACTCTCGTATGCATTCCGTAACATTTTGCTTAGGTTCTCAGTGTGTGAAATTACATACATAAACTGTAAGTGAAATTATATACTGTGAATAGTAATCAAAGTCATTTTGTCATTCAGAGCTTATTGTTTTGTTGATTTATATGGTAGTTTTCCAACATTGTGAATGGTATTAACTGAAATGAAACGACAAATGTCTTTATCTCATTTTTTTAAAATAAGGTTGCGTCTAAAAAGTCAGAGATGATAAAACTAAAATTATTGAACCGATGCCATCAAGTAGCTCTGAATCTCCTCGAAATGACGATAGCGATGAACAAGGCAAAAGTACTGATATTTGCACATCAAAAGTAGTGAACGAACTGCCAATTGGGTTAACTGAGCCTACTTTATAAAACCTGGCAATGTCGTCATCTATGGCTTACTATAAAAAATCAGAAACTTTTTTGTAAGGTGTGCAAAACTTTATGGTTTTTCCACCAAAGTATGCGTCCACTAGTTTATGTGTGGAAAAGCAATGGACTGAGATTAGTGTGCAAGGTGGAGGGGTTCAGGAGAGAGAGCGAAAAAAGCTATCTGATAAAGTTTCCGAGTACTCCAAATCCAAGTCCTGTAAGTTTGTTATTGAAATCCTCAAATACAGAGAAAATGATTTAATCATGGCTTCTTTCAAAAACAACGCTTGCAAGCTACGAAGTTCGTGGAATCCAGGCACCAAGAAACTTTACGTGTGTTTCGAACTTCGTGGAAAAATATTATTATGTTTCTAGCAAAAGAAATGAAAGTTGAACTTATTGCCCATATTCGACGTTGTGAATGCTTGAATTTTTAAATTATTATGGATGAATCAACTACTGTGAGCCTACTGTTTCAATAGGGGTCAGTCTTAATTTACTCACTGTAAAAGGAGATGTTCAGAATATATTTTGGAAAATGTGAGAGTTGAACAACATGACAGCTGACGCTATTTTTCAGACACTATCTTTCGTGCCTTGTTATCGAAATACTCAAAAATAAACTTTTAGCCATTGGATCTGATGGCGCATCTGTGATGAATAGACAAAAAGGCGGTATTATCAAAAAGTTTTCTGAAATTATTGGTGTTCCTTATTTGACATCTTTTCATTGTGTCGCTCACAGAGTTGAGCGCACTGTGCATGGGACTACAAAAAGTGTCACACAGGTAAATCACTTTACAATCTTTTTAGACAAACTCTACTCAACATTTTTACGGGGTAGTACTAAAAAACGCGCTCAGACGCGCTCGGACGCGCTGGGACGCGCTGAGGTACACTTTTTTGTTAGAAGCATACTTTTTCTCTAAATTTTAACTTTTAAAAAAGAAAAATGATTTTAGAAAGAAGATTTATCTTATTTCACGATTATTTTTAGCTACTCATTAAAATTTTAACACTTTCTTTTTTTTATTGTTTTTTTTATTCTTTTCTTTTTGTCCAAGTTCGCTATGTCTATCGTTTCATCTAAAGTAAAACAAAAATTTTATGTATCTTAATTTGTAATTTGCAATTCTGAATTTTATTTATAAAAAATGCTTGTAGATTTTTAAAATGTTAAGATATATTTGCTTTCATGCATGAACCAATCAAACTATTCTCTTATTTGAACCTAGTAATTATCGTCCGATATCAATTCAACCATTTTTTGGCAAACTCTTTGAAAAAATTATTTTCACAAGGATGAACATTTTTATTTCTAAATATGATTTATTGAATAGTAATCAATTCCGTTTTAGATCCAATGCATCCACACAAGATGCTATTGCAGCTGTTCTTAGTGATATTAACTCATCGTATGAACACAGATTACAAGTTTGCTCCTTTTTTCTAGACTTAAGCAAAGCTTTTGATCGGATTAATCATAAATTGTTTATTTTAAAATTAGAGAAATATGGCTTTAGAGGTAAGTTCTTAAATTTAATCAAAAATTATTTATCTGATAGGAAATGTTATGTCAAAATAAATGGGGAAAATTCAAGGATTAATTGTTCAAACAACGGTGTTCCCCAAGGCTCTATTCTGGGACCTCTTCTTTTCAACCTCTATGTTAATGATATATTTAACCTTAAGGATGATAATTTCAGTCTTTACTTGTATGCTGATGATTGTATTATCACCTACAAAAGTGTTAACTTAAAGAAAGATGTTGATAAAGTAAATTTATTTCTTGATAAAGTTAATAGCTGGTGTATCAACAATGATCTCTCCATCAATATGAATAAAACTCAATACATGATATATAATTATAGAGGTCATAGTCCTGCATTAAATTTTAAACTGTTTCAAACTACTTTGGAAGAAGTTAAGCTCTATCATTACAATCCAACTTATCATTTAACATGCACTTTAAAAAGGTTATCAAGGATGTATCCATGTTTTTAGGTTATATAACTAATATAAGGTCCATGCTAACAGTGAAATCTAGGTTAATTTTGTTTCACACCTTCTTTCAATCAAAAATTAGTTATTGTAACTTAATTTGGGCTTCAAATAGCATCACATATACTAATAAACTACAGTCCTTACTAAATAGAGCTGTCAAATTCGTTGAAAGTGAACAGCTAGATGTCATTAGAAAAAGATATGGTATTCTTACGATCGAGCAACTTAATCGCATGACTCTTTCTACTTTTATGAACAAAAATCTATTTCTTCCATCTTATTTTTCAAAATATTTTTTAAGTAATTATAGGATACATTCCCACAACTTGAGAAATAATGTTAATATTTTTGTGAAGCACTGGCCAAATGCTCATATACGCAATAGCTTTTTCGCTAAAGCCATTAATATTTGGAATTGTTTACCTTTGCACATAAAATATTTACAAAATATAAATCTTTCAAAAAAAACTTAAAACACACTTATGTGGATTAGATTAGCTGATCCATTTCCGTATGATATAATGATTTATTGATTTTTGTTTGTTCCTATTATTTTTTTGGTGGTTTTGCTTTTCTTTTTTTGTTTAGAACCAATCCAGTCACGCATTCTTGATTTCTCAGTCCTACCCTCAAACTTTACTCAAATTCTCGCAATTCTCATTTCATGCTGCTCTTTACTTTCACATTAATATTTTTAATTTATTTAATTTATTATTCAATTGTTCATCATTTGTAATCGCTTAACTTTGTAAAAATTGTATACTTAAATTATTATCCTCATTTTAACAAATTTGCAAGCTTATAATGTTTAAGGATTTATTATATTATAGAACTTATAAACATATTGTTTTGTTCTTGTTTCAAATAATAAATACCTAATTTCGATAATTTTTTCGTCCGCAATTTAAAAGAACTAGATATTTCCTTTATCCTTATTCTTACTCTTAGTCCTTAAAAATTGTATATTCCTTTACTCTTACTCCCAGCGGTGATTTGAATTATTTTAGCCCTCTTGATAGAACAAATAAGTTTGAATTTTGATTTGAAGATAGCTTTATGTATAGAAGATATTTTATTCACCTAATTTTACAGCTTAAATTTGAGTGATGTTCACAGATGATTTTCAAGAATGTTGGTCTATCATCCCTTCGATTTTTTCTAGTTAAGAAAATGTTCTCCTCAACGTTTTTTCGTGACATTCAAGTGTGAACCCATGGGGAACATCAATCCCTAATGTCTGCTCCATCAGCCTACCTGAGATAATGATCTTCAAGTCGTGAAATTCTGAGAAGGAATCAAAGCTTTGAACAATAAATTTTTCCATTCTTTTTTTTTTAACTATTTCAAACTATAAATCAAAAAATTACAAAAAGGTTTCTCTAAAAGATATTTTTTCTATATGATAAATTCTATTAAAACCTTATTATTTTGATTGAGATATGATTATCAATAAATAAAGAATTTTGTTCTGGTTGTGATTGTTTGTATGAAAACATTTCTATTTTAGATTTATAATTTTTCATGTTTATTTATAGTAATTTTTTTTATTTTTTCATAGAAACAGGATCTTTCATGTGGGAACTGTTTGCAGATGATTTTCTCCATTGTTTTGTTTGTTTCAAACATTTTCATTATTTATGTGAAGATCTATGTTTTATTGAGTATAAACATTTCTCATCTTCAAACTATATATGTATTAAGTGTCTAATTATAAATAATAAATTTAATTTTCTACTCCAACTTTTGAAGGAGGTACCGTACAGTCCAGGATGTGAAAAGAAATTTTTTTGTTGGTTTGAACATTTTGCTACGGACGGAAATATACCCAATGACCAAAAAATACGGTAAACCTTTTGTTTTTGAACATTTTACAGTAGATTATCCATCAAATATGATCCATGTATCTGATCTAACTCCAATCTCAACAACTCCTGGTGGTAATTGTTTTTTCAATTCCATCTCTATACTTCTTTGTGGTAACGAAAGTTTATCCACTGAACTGAGAATAAAGACTGCAATTGAACTTAACCTATTCAAAGAATACTATATAAGTGTTGGTTTGGAGAATAATATTTATAAAGTATCAACAGAAATTGATGAGGAATGTCATAAGATTTGTTTTTTTGCGCTCATGGGTTTCTGTATACACCATAATGGCTTCATAAATTAATAACTTAATAACCCTTCGATAAATGGTGAAAAAGATTTAGTGTTTGATATTTTAAATCATACGTTTTACCCAAGAAACAAATATTCAAAATTTGAAAGTTTTAAAATATTATGGACAAATGTTACCTTTACTAATATTTCAGATAGTGACATTTTTCTTCTTAATCATCAAAAGAACGCCATGTGTTTGTCTAAGAAGCCGTTGTCAGAACCTTCGTTTGATGTATATAAATATATAAAGAGAAAAATGGGAAATACCGAAACAAATTTAGCCCTTCCATCTCCTATAATGGAAACAGAACCTCTGAAAAAGAATGAAATAAGAGGATTTTTATCAACTTTAGAGGTAGTTGATTTGTTAGAATCACATTCTGAATCCTTGAATTATGTTCCTCAGCATAAAAAAGAGAATGTTTTCTTTATTGTTAAGAGAAGCTTTAAAAATAATAAAAATAGCTTCAATGACAATTGCGGTGCTTGGGTGTCAATGTCCAGTAAGATATATTACTTTATTAAAAATACTAATGGCTTACAAAATGTAACTAAAATTGAAGGAAAGTTTTTTACACAACGGGGTATTAGGGATGAGTATGAGATAAAAGAAGAAAGTTTGATAATACTGCATAGGTATTATTCCTCTTTAAAAGTTGCTCCTTCATACAAAAGAAGAATTTCGTACTTAAACAACATCCAGATAATTTTGTTCATCTTTTCAGTCACTGTGTTTATGAATATATTGGTTCATACCCTGATATTATATCTTATCATGGTAATTGTCAAGATCATCAGAGGCATTTTACAAAGACAAATCCCTCAGTCTTTGAATACGTTAAGGACAAACTTAAAACAGATTCTCCTAAAACTATATATATAAGTTGTCTCAAGTCAAAAGAAAACATTCCTCGCGATTCAAAATTCATTTACAATTTAAAGTACTCTAATAACAAAAGTCATAATCCTCCAAACCTAGCAGATGATTTACAACATGTTATGTCATTGATATTTTCGGTTCATCCTTTTATCAAGCGGATGTCTGTGCTGCCTGGTGTTAGCCCAACAATCGTATGCTACACTGAGAATCAACTAAAACATATGAAAAACTGTATTTTTTTTTACAAAATAGTCCTACATCAGTGTTGAGTATTGACAAGACATATAATTTAAGTTCATGCTTTGTCACCGTTACTGTTTTTCAATATGAAAATATTGAAACTAAACTGACAAAAAAAACTTCAATTTTTTCTGGGCCAGTTTTCATACATTTTAACTCTACATATCAAACATTCAATGAATTTTTCGCATTTTTACATACAAAACTATACTCTGAATCGCTTTATACTTTTCAAAGTTTGGTCATAGGCTTGGACCAAGAACTAGCTCTACTGAAATCTATTGAATTTAATATTCCTAATGCAAAAATAATCCTATGTACACGTCATTTAAAGGATAATATTATAGGTAATTTGAGAAAAAAAGTGAATATGAAAGAAATGGAAATAAATAAACTTGTAAATTCACTGTTAGGTACAAAAGGACTAACAGACTCATCTTCTAATATTGAGTTCAACATTAAAGCTACTGAATTACTCAAAATATACGAAATTGATACGGTTAATTATTTGAAAAAAAATGTTATACCAATTTTAAAAAAATATGTTTTTGACGTACACAGAGCGTTTCCATATATTCCATTTAACTGGAAAAATAATAGATCGGAATCACTCAATCATGTGTTGAAATCAAATATTAATTGGAAACCTAAAAGTATTACCAGTTTGATACAAATGTTGCACGATCAAGTTTTATATGAAGAAACTATGCTTAAAAATTCTTCCATTGATATAGGTAATTATAAGTTGAAAGAAGAGTTGTCTCATTTAAAAAAATATCAAATACGATAACTGAAAGTGAACAAGATAAAATGTATGAAATTCTAATTTCTTATAACAAGGATAAATTTAAGAAGCGTTGTTTAATTTCTTCTATTGGTAGTTTTTTAACAGAAAGAAGGCCTAACTTAGCGATGAAACCTGGCCAAAGAAGGCACAAAAGGTAAATTTAATATAACATTATTTTTCATATTTTTTACTTTTCTATTTTAGGATTAAAAAGGAAAATATATTGAGAAAACTCTGATCTGTTTTAATGTGCATTTTTTGAATAAAGTTTTCTTCAATTTAAGTTATTTTTAATAAATATAGAAACTTCTTTAAAATGCATGTTGTTATCCACGCGTTTTATTCCGATGATAACTGAGTTGCAGGGTATCCCGTTTGGATTATTATTTAAGATGTCGATGCACAGCGGGTGTGGTCTGTGTCAGTACAAACTAGAAATGTCACTCTATCCTTGTACTTTTTATAGCAAGTTGTACGTTGTTTTATACTAGGAGCTAGAGTTGTGTCCTGCAGGCACTTAAGAAAAGGCCATTTCCATCTGTTTGGGATTATATCCCTAAGATTCAATAAAGTTTCTCAGTTCTGGTATAAATTCGACAGCTGCTTTATTATCAGATGACTTGTCTTCTCCGGGAATATCTATTGCTCGGATACCATGATATTGTGAGGCTCCAGTGTATAAAATACTTCCTATACTTGGCGCATATTAGTAATAAACTTTTTTCTTAGATTTGTTGCGCAACGAATCTATAAAATAGGAAGTTATGGAAATAACTCATAAAGTGAAATAAAAGAAATGAAAATTTTATTTTAACAAAAGATAAATTTATATTCCAAATCTGAATTCATCAAGTTGAGGCTTTTTTTATATGAAAAAGAAACTCCCAGTAATGTCATTAGTTCAAAAAGGGAGTAACTGAATGTTTCTAAAATAAAAATGAAGTTAAATTAAATAAAATATTCGGAAAGTAAATAAGATTCAATAATAAAAATTTTCAAAAGTTTCTTAACTAAATTATATACTGATAAAGACAGCGCTTTTTTTCCAGGATAGAAATTTTTGGACCAAAAAAACCTGCATATAAGTACTATACAGCTTCAGATTGAGCATTACCAGATCTCTGGAATCTCCGTCATAAATAATACTTATTCCTCGCAGTACGGACCATGGATTTTTACTCCACTTATATATTTATACTTAATTTTACAGGAAATAAAAAATATGTAACCTAGTGAACAATTACCATATAATTTTAGTTTAAACTATTGAGTATATAACAGATTTTATTTTTTGTATAATCATAGTATTTGGTAATTTTACAAAATTATGCTGTCAAACCAACCAATTACAAATTTCATGATAGTTTATAGAGAAAAATCAAAAGGTTTCGTGAATAATCCAAAGTATATTGTGTAATTTGATACCAAAAAACAAAACCTTAGATTAATCAGCCATGAGATATATTTACAAGTTTAAAAACCAAATTAAAAAAAAAGCATGAACTAGACCAGTGGTTCCCAACGTTTTTCTTCCTAACGCCTTTTTCTTCGGAATTTCCCTTTGACTGAAATTTTTTTCACCACTCACCCATGTTTAACGATTTAAAAGGTGAACGAATAAAATACCTTTTTTATAAGAAAATTAAATTGAAAAAAATATCAACCATGAAAAATGCTAGAGAATTTAAAGTATTCCTTAAAAAAGGGCGAGATTACTAATCGAGATTAAAAACGGGTTTTGATAAATTAATAGTATTTTTCAAATTTTTGTAGATTAGGAAAATAAAGAGAAATTTCTTGACTAAGATATGCTACATGATGTTTAATGGTCGGTCTCCAAGACATCTTTAATGATCAAAATCTTATTTTCATCAACAAATATGTAAACTTTAACCCCCGCCCTATTAAGCTTAGCCAGCAATTAATGAAGACTTATATATGCGCACCATCTCCAAATTTTGTGTAGAAAGGGGGTAAAGATATCAATTAACAATAAAAAAAATTGGAAATTTTATTGAATGAAAAAAATCGTTCATTTCAGTTGTTCCTTCTTCCTAAAAAAATGAAAAATGTAAAACAAAACTAAAGTTAGAAAACTTGTTATTAGATGTATATTTTTTTTATGATCTGCACATTGTTTTATTTATTTGTATGAATAAAACTTTTAGATTTTCTTCACTTTGCTCTCCCTTAATGTCCTTTCTCTTTTGTCATGACCCATTTTATTTTTCACGCGACCCACTGAAGGGTCGGGACCCATAGTTTGAATAACGCTGCCCTATAGCATACTCTATGGGTGGCATGGCAGGTTGGTTGAGATGTTGGACTCAGCATGAAAGCCTCTAGATTCGATTCCCTTCACAGTTTGACATAAGCGTTACATTAGTTCCTGGTCAATGAAAACTACCTTTTACTCAAAGTTGAAAATTTTGCTACATAATTAACATAAAGGGGAAAGGAGACAAAATAAACTAATAAAGCGATTTTCACTATTTTAAAACGAAACTGCCTGTTCTCAGAATAATTTCAAAATAATAGGAGGCATAAAAAATGAAATAGCTTATTTGATATTTTCAAGTTTTTATAAGCAGCAAAGCCAACGTTGAAGTAGCTAACGCATATAAGGTGATTTGGTAACGCTTGTATTTTTTACATTTTGTAAGGAATCATAGTAACAAAAATGGTAGTTTAATCACTTTTCATATAATTATTTAAGTCTAAGAACACAAAATCATTAAAAAACAATTTAAATAAACATAAATCATAAAAATTATAGTATACGAGAAGAAGAAAATCATTGTTTTTTTGACTATTTCTGTATACAAATAAATTTCTAACAGCTGTCATAAATAGATCAAGTACATATTTAACACATGAAAAATTTTGTTTCGATATTATATTTTTATTATAATAATCAACAATTTTTTTAAAAAAATTTAACGCGAGTCTGACAATATTCATTGATATAAAATTATAACGATTGAGAACTATTTTTCTCTCATTTAAAAACAAATAAATTTTCGTTTTTGCAAAATGTTTGGTGTATTGATAGAACTAAATTTATACCAATAAAATCTGTGATTTTGAATAGCTCAACTTTGGTATCATGAGGTTCTAAAAATATTGATCTTATATTCCGCTTAAAACTAGTTTCTAATGAGATAAAATAGAATTATTTTTAATTAAACTCTAAATATAAATTAGAGAGAAGCAGTGGTCTAGCCAGAAAAAAGTTGATTTTCGCCCCTGCCTGAACTAGACAGCTGACATGTACATTTGACACTTGGAAAGAGTAAGAACATAACTTTTTTGAGAATCCAGTAAAATATCATTGAACTACATTTGATAAAAAAAATAATCAAAATATCTTACTATTCTTAAAAAAATCTAAAACATCTATTTGAAATATAAATTTCGATTTAAATAATCCAGGAGCACAGCAGTGAAGAGTCATAGTGAAGCTGGATAGAAACCAAAAAATAAAAAAAATAGAAGAAATTTATCATATTAGTAAGCAAAAGATTAGTCATAAAAAGTAACCACAATAAATAAACAATAGTAACAATAAACGATTTTTATATTTGATCTGAGCAATTACACAAAAATTATCTATTTTCTTTAGTTCTCATAAATTTCGGATTAAAAATATGAAGGAATTGGGATTTGATCATACATGGAAGCAAGTAATTCTTAACCCTAGAAGTTTTTCTTGGAAAAAAATACAAGTCAGTTCTTTCAAAGCATTTGAGGCCCGATAATTTTTTAAATACTCTCAGTAGAAAAAATTAGTATTGTTTCATACAAATAACTGATCGAGGTAAAAGTCAAAATACTGAGTCAATTATATTTTGGTAAAAGGTTGTAAAATAGCAAAAATAAGAAATTAAAGACAACAAATAAGCATTTTTAAATATAGCTTATGTTTTTATTTGAATTAAACATTGTTCATTGATATAAATTATTGGTATAGCTTACTGTCTTTATTTAATTACACATATAGTTTAAAATCATATACCTACTGTTATTTTCACTAATTTTGTAACCTTTCTTGTTTATTATATTCATCAACAAATAAATGTATAATATATTAAAATCGATATATCAACGTTTTTCGAATTTTTTAATTTTTCTCCGCATATATTATCAAATTAAAATAATTAATTGTTACTCAGCTTATTAAATATAGCTTATTATGTTTTTATTTGAATTAAACATAGTAGTTCATTGATATAAATTATTGGTATAGTTTACTGTCTTTATTTAATTACACATATAGTTTAAAACCATATACCTACACTTTTATTTTCACTAATTTTGTAACATTTCTTGTTTATCATATTTATCAACCAATAAATGTATAGGCTCTTCTGGAAAAATTTTAAAAAGTTTTTTACTCTTTTTTCTTCTACTCGAGATGAAACGAGAGACATAGCGAACTTGGAAAAAAAGAAAATAATAAAATAACAATAAAAAAAGAAAATGTTAAAATTTTCGTGAGTAGCTAAAAATAATCGTGAAATAAGATAAATCTTCTTTGTAAAATCGTTTTTCTTTTTTAAAAGTTAAAATTTAGAGAAAAAGTATGCTTCTAACAAAAAAGTGTACCTCAGCGCGTCCCAGCGCGTCCGAGCGCGTCTGAGCGCGTTTTTTAGTACTACCCATTTTTACGCTCTCCCAAAAAATCAGCGCTTGTTGGAGGGTGTCACCACTGACTTGGAGTGAACACTCTAAAAAGTCAGTAAGGTATTTGATGTTAGGTGGTGCTTTTCTTCATTCTCAGCTGTTGACAGTTTATTTAATAATTAACTTATATAATATAATTATAATAGTCAAAATCTAATTCACGGCCATATTTGGCTATTGATTTTTTCTATAATGATAATCTTGAAAAAGATAATATAGCTCTTCATGTGAATATATATTATAAATATTAACATATATACACATTGTTTGCTCCACTTAATTATTTTTGTGAACTCTCTTTTTTATAATAAAATTCTCTCTCTCTATTTAACAGGCTCAAGTTATTTGAGGCTCAACAAAGTGATTTTCGAAGAATTTTCAATTACACTTTATTATGTTAAAATAAAGATTAAAATTGTTGTATTATAAATTAAAATTCTTTCTATCGAGTAAGTAGGCCATTCAATAATTTAGCCTAACTTTTGTAGTTTCAGTGTTTTACATGACCCATATTGATAAGAATTTTCACTGAAACTTTTTTTATCTATAGAACGTATGGTATCCATCTCAAAATGTAGGCAGTGTAGTAGCATGTAGTTTTAGGCATGCATACCAGCACGTGACTTTTATTTGAGGTTTTGTTTTTTTTTGTAGAAGTAGACCTCATCTGGCGTTCCTTACAACGTTTGTATGTTTCTATGTGAGGGGTGACTCCACACAGTAGAACATCCCCCCTCCCCTCCCCAGTGAAAATTTTCTATTTCTCACCCTGCTCGGCGTCCCTAGTGTGAATGTATGTTCTATAGAGAGATCGTTTTTTCTTGATAAATAATAGGACATTCTTCAGAATTAGATTTTCATATTTTTAACTCCCTTCAAGGGAAGTGCCTCTCGTGCCGCAGATAGAATTGCATCGTTGACATTGTCCACATGTTCCTTAGGGGGTTTTACTCCTTTGAACCTCATGACCCGCGGGGCTGAACTATTTAGTAGCGACCTAAACCTATCCCAGTTGGCTTTGCTGAAGACTCACCTCTTCAATAAATTCCCCTTATCAGCCGTGAATTGTGGACCTAAAGATACTGTAACCTAGAAAGCCCTATGGTCAGATACAAAGGAATCCTGGATAACTGCTATTGAGGTTATTACTGTTCTTAGATTAAAAGACAGATTGCAAGGTATAATGCATGAAGGCATACGATTCCTCTACCAATTTTGAGTAAGATTGTACAAGCTATTTGTTTCACTAAACAGTCTAGTGAGTGATTGTTTAGGTGGGCGTGACTTTTTACAAAAACTTACCCAAACTCTTTTCAAAATGTAAAAATAAATGAACTGTTTAATTATTTTGAAAGATTAGAGCGTTTTTCATATTTTTTCCAAATATTTTTCAGCTCTTAAGTGAAATATAAGTTTTTATATGCCACTTTTGGATTTTTCACTTATATTTAAGCCATTTTGGGTAGCAATATTTTGAAACAATTTTTGGACAAAAAAAATTATAGAGCATATTTTGCTCCAAAAGAGTTTGGGTAAGTTTGGGTAAAAAGTCACATCTAGCTAGTTGTATCAACCCAGCACAGCTAAATGTCCAGCTCGACCAAGATCAAGCTTCAGGGCTATCGAGAGTCCACAGTCACTTATCGAGAAACTGGAAACTCCTCTCGCACCCACATCGCTAGACCTCGAAAGTGACTTGTTCCAGGATGCATAAATCTTACTATTTGGAAGAAGAAGGGGCGGCTGTTGATATTGTAGTTGTAGCTTTTACCTTATTTTTAAGAGGAGGAGGATTTGGCTTCTTTGGATCCGCCCCTTCAACTATCAACAGCATTTTCTTCCTTGATACATTTTTTGAATTTCTGATATTTGCAGACGACATTTGCGTATACTTTCCAATGTCTAAAATAAAATATGGTCAATTTATCGATACAATATGTTTGAACAACAGTCTAGATAAACTTTACAGTTGGTGCTCTGAGAATAATTTAATTTTGAGTAAAAACAAATCTAAATGCATGATAATCTCAAATAAAAAGAGAAAATATAATTTTTTGGAGTCTACTGGAATTCCTGAAGTAAGTAGTATGAAAATACTTGGGTTACAATTTGATAATAAAATGCAATTTAGGCATCATATAGATAAATTAGCTCACGACCTGAATCGAGTGATTGGTATACTATACTTTACTAAAAATATTTTTCCTTTGAATATTAAACTTATGCTTTATAAACAATTGTTCATTTCTTATATAAACTATAGCATTATAAACTGGTATCCAAAAGGTAAAAAACGAATACAAATTCTTCAAAAAAGGGCTATCAGAGTGATTTTTAATTTGAAAAAGAATGAGCACACATCGGAAATCTTTATTCAAAATAATTTTCTGTGCATTGAAGAGATTTTCAAACAAAGGATCGGTGTATTCCTCTATAAGTACTTCAACGGTCATTTACAAAATGTGTTTGGGCAAATGATAAGATATAATGAAAATCCAAAATATATCACTAGGAATTCCAATAAACCCCTGAAAGTTTCATACAGACCTAAAAGTTCAGATATCTCACTAGTAAAAAAAGTAAATGAGTTTTATATTGAAAATTTACAACTTTTCGATCATATATCTATATCTTTGCTTACATTCAAAAAGAGAATAAAATATCATCTTTTAAGTTCGCGTTTAAACTAGTTCATAATCTAAATTCAAATTTTTAGCATGTGAAACTTTAAGCTTACCTGTTTGTTACAAAATTGTTATTATCTACAAATAACTAATCGGGAAAATCTGAGTAACGGCCATTTTGGCTATTGATTTATCCCATAACGATGATCTTGTACAATATCTGAATGTTCATATTATGAGTATACATGTACTCATTTTATTTAATTATGATTCTTTTGAACTTTTTCATATCAATAAATTTTTTTTTCTTTCTCTATTAGCTCTCTCAACATCTTTCGATAATCGAAACCCAACAGATCCAACTAGTTCAGAGAATTTGTCTTTTTTCTTTCGATTTATTTACGACCAAACTTTTTTAGGACTATGTTTATAGTTTGAAAGAAGCCTCTTCTCATGAAATATCCTAGCTTTGCGCGTCTCTTGTTTATACATGATAATACCTTTGCATCGGTAGAACTTTTTACCCAAATACACCCAAATATGTTCTTTATTTACAAATAAGAACTTGAAATTAAAAATAATATTAAATAAATGCTTAAAATAAAAAGATACAGAGATATTTAAGTTTGAACGAGAGCTGGTAATAGAGTATTGTTATATATTTTTATGACACCCATTTTCTTGCCAGGCCACACATATTAGTAATTATTTAAATTAAAAAATTATTTTGTGTTCATCTTCAACCTGTATACTACGATGGTTTCTATTCCATGTACAAATAACTAGTGAGACAATGTTCAACTTTCTGTTCACATTCTGCTAGATGTAAGATTTGATATACCTCATTTGGGGAGACGATAGTTCATCTCCAACCTGTATACCGCGATAATTCATCTCCAACCTATCAGTTCATATTTTGCTAGATGTAAGATTTGATATACCTCATTCGGGGAGAGGATGTTAGATAAGTTATTAATTTTTTCACGATATTAAATAATATATTTTATCAAATAATCAAAATAAAATTCTGTAATCAAAGAATCGAAAAATATTCTTTAAAAAATCAAAAAATATCAAACTTTCTGTTCATATTTTGCTACCTCATACAATGTTACAGAAGTTATTACCTATACTTTGCAATTTGCACAATTTTAAATATTATATTTGTCAAATAATCAAAATAAAATTCTGTAATCAAAGAATCGAAAAATATTCTTTAAAAAATCAAAAAATATCAAACTTTCTGTTCATATTTTGCTACCTCATACGATGTTACAAAAGTTATTACCTATACTTTGCAATTTGCACGATTTTAAATATTATATTTGTCGAATAATCAAAGAATCGAAAAATGTTCAAATCAAAAAATATTTATTCTTTTTAAATATATCGTTGGCTCCCCTTACTTTTAGTTTCGTATGTGCATAATTTGATAAAAATTAATTATTAAAGACTAGGTTTATCTTTCAATTTTAAAAGTAAGGGGAGCCAACGATATATTTAAAAAGAATAAATATTTTTTGATTTGAACATTTTTCGATTCTTTGATTATTGCTAACAGTGAAATCTAGGTTAATTTTGTTTCACGCCTTCTTTCAATCAAAAATTAGTTATTGTAACTTAATTTGGGCTTCAAATAGCATCACATATACTAATAAACTACAGTCCTTACTAAATAGAGCTGTCAAATTCGTTGAAAGTGAACAGCTAGATGTCATTAGAAAAAGATATGGTATTCTTACGATCGAGCAACTTAATCGCATGACTCTTTCTACTTTTATGAACAAAAATCTATTTCTTCCATCTTATTTTTCAAAATATTTTTTAAGTAATTATAGGATACATTCCCACAACTTGAGAAATAATGTTAATATTTTTATGAAGCACTGGCCAAATGCTCATATACGCAATAGCTTTCTCGCTAAAGCCATTAATATTTGGAATTGTTACCTTTGCACATAAGATATTTACAAAATATAAATCTTTCAAAAAAAACTTAAAACACACTTATGTGGATTAGATTAGCTGATCCATTTCCGTATGATATAATGATTTATTGATTTTTGTTTGTTCCTATTATTTTTTGGTGGTTTTGCTTTTCTTTTTTTGTTTAGAACCAATCCAGTCACGCATTCTTGATTTCTCAGTCCTACCCTCAAACTTTACTCAAATTCTCGCAATTCTCATTTCATGCTCTTTACTTTCACATTAATATTTTTAATTTATTTAATTTATTATTCAATTGTTCATCATTTGTAATCGCTTAACTTTGTAAAAATTGTATACTTAAATTATTATCCTCATTTTAACAAATTTGCAAGCTTATAATGTTTAAGGATTTATTATATTATAGAACATATAAACATATTGTTTTGTTCTTGTTTCAAATAATAAATACCTAATTTCGATAATTTTTTCGTCCGCAATTTAAAAGAACTAGATATTTCCTTTATCCTTATTCTTACTCTTAGTCCTTAAAAATTGTATATTCCTTTACTCTTACTCCCAGCGGTGATTTGAATTATTTTAGCCCTCTTGATAGAACAAATCAGTTTGAATTTTGATTTGAAGATAGCTTTATGTATAGAAGATATTTTATTCACCTAATTTTACAGCTGAAATTTGAGTGATGTTCACAGATGATTTTCAAGAATGTTGGTCTATCCTCCATTCGATTTTTTTTTAGTTAAGAAAATGTTCTCCTCAACGTTTTTCCGTGACATTCAAGTGTGAACCCATGGGGAACATCAATCCCTAATGTCTGCTTCATCAGCCTACCTGAGATAATGATCTTCAAGTCGTGAAATTCTGAGAAGGAATCAAAGCTTTGAACAATAAATTTTTCCAATCTTTTTTTTTAACATTTCAAACTATAAATCAAAAAATTACAAAAAGGTTTCTCTAAAAGATATTTTTTCTATATGATAAATTCTATTAAAACCTTATTATTTTGATTGAGATATGATTATCAATAAATAAAGAATTTTGTTCTGGTTGTGATTGTTTGTATGAAAACATTTCTATTTTAGATTTATAATTTTTCATGTTTATTTATAGTAATTTTTTTTATTTTTTCATAGAAACAGGATCTTTCATGTGGGAACTGTTTGCAGATGATTTTCTTCATTGTTTTGTTTGTTTCAAACATTTTCATTATTTATGTGAAGATCTATGTTTTATTGAGTATAAACATTTCTCATCTTCAAACTATATATGTATTAAGTGTCTAACTATAAATAATAAATTTAATTTTCTACTCCAACTTTTGAAGGAGGTACCGTACAGTCCAGGATGTGAAAAGACATTTTTTTTGTTGGTTTGAACATTATGCTACGGACGGAAATATACCCAATGACAAAAAAATACGGTAAACCTTTTGTTTTTGAACATTTTACAGTAGATTATCCATCAAATATGATCCATGTATCTGATCTAACTCCAATCTCAACAACTCCTGATGGTAATTGTTTTTTCAATTTCATCTCTATACTTCTTTGTGGTAACGAAAGTTTATCCACTGAACTGAGAATAAAGACTGCAATTGAACTTAACCTATTCAATTTTTTTTGATTGAACATTTTATTAATTTTCTAACAATTATTTGACTGTATCAATGTAAAAAAACCTCGGAGTGAAACTAGAGTCAAATAATCAAAGAATCGAAAAATGTTCAAATCAAAAAATATTTATTCTTTTTAAATATATCGTTGGCTCCCCTTACTTTTAAAATTGAAAGATAAACCTAGTCTTTAATAATCAATTTTTATCAAATTATGCACATACGAAACTAAAAGTAAGGGGAGCCAACGATATATTTAAAAAGAATAAATATTTTTTGATTTGAACATTTTTCGATTCTTTGATTATTTGACAAATTTAATATTTAAAATTGCGCAAATTGCAAAGTATAAGTAATAACTTTTGTAACATCGTATGAGGTAGCAAAATATGAACCGAAAGTTTGATATTTTTTGATTTTTTAAAGAATATTTTTCGATTCTTTGATTACAGGATTTTATTTTGATTATTTGATAAAATATATTATATAGGTTGGAGATGAATTATCGCGGTATACAGGTTAGAGATGAACCAACGTAGTATACAGGTATAATGTATATAGGTAATAACTTATGTAGCATCGTCTTCCCGAATGAGGTATATCAAATCTTACATCTAGCAGAATGTGAACAGAAAGTTGAACATTGTCTCCCTAGTTATTTGTACATGGAATAGAAACCATCGTAGTATACAGGTTGAAGATGAATCATCGTAGTATACAGGTTGGAGATGAATTATCGTAGTATACAGGTTGGAGATAAATTATCGTAGTATACAGGTTGGAGATGAATCATTGTAGTATATAGTTTGGAGATGAATCATCGTAGAATACAGGTTGGAGAAGAATTATCGTAATATACGGGTTGGAGATAACACGCAAGTTGTCTACCCGCGTTCAACCGTACAGGTTATGATATATATATATAAATATAAGTAAGCATTTAATATTAAACCGCTATTTAATATTAAAATAAATTATTAAATTTATTAAAAATTTATTTATATTTAAATATTATAATATTTAAATTAAAATTAAATTTATTAATTTAAAAATTAAAATTATTTTTTATTTTTTTTAAATTTAAATTTTAAATAAATATTATAATATTTATTTAAGTTTATTTAAAATTTAAATTATTAAATTTAATATAATTGCTATTTAATTTAATACAAAACTGCTATTTTATCTTTTTTTCTTTTTTATTTATCTTTTTTGATTAAATTGAAGTAGATTGAGGTAGTTAGGGGTAGATTGGCATAGGTTGAGGTAGATTGGGGTAAAAAGACACGCCGGAAAAAATGTGAAGTCTCAAAAATATTATTGATAAAAAATACTAAAGATAAACAGATTCAGTTTTTATTTCTAAGAAAAAAAATTAAAAAAATTATATCTTAAATTTGACAAAAAAATTTAGGAGAGATAATAATTTTTGTTTTTATCTTTTACTTAGAGCCTATTTATTTTTATTTTGCTTTTTTTTTTATCCAGAAAACATTTTTGAAAAGAGTTTGTGTAAGTTTGGGTAAAAATTCAAGCCGAATGAAGTTGGTAAACTTTATGTTAGGCTTTGTGGTTATAAGATCAAGGCTTGGAGGTGACTTAAGATTTAGACTGTTTATAGCAGAGGCTAATTCAATTAGATTTACTAGAGGAAATGTTTAGATAAGTTTAAGGAGGAGAATGAGGAGACATGTTCACGTATAGAGTGGTTTACTATATTATCGGATGTATGAGAATCCTAAGTGAAGAGGGTTGAAAGAAAGGATGTGTTGATTAATGGGTTGTTGGAAATTGTGTGTAGTAGTAGATTGAGTTAAGAATATGCTTTGCGATTTTTGCGGACTGAATTAATCACGTTCCATGGATTTTTAAGGGTGGAGGAGCAGAATATTTTCCAAGATTCTTTTTTTGCAGAATATAATTCTACTATATATCTATTTTTCATATTGAAGTAGCGTTCAATATTGTTAGAGTTATAGTTTTTACGAAATGTTTTGAGATAATGTTTTAGGGATTTTTTAAGCCAAGTAAAAATGGACACCAGAAGTATGTCACTTTTTCGCTTTTGGCTTCCGCTTTGTCACTTTTGATTTTTAGAAAACTCACTCTTCACTCGATTTTTTTTTCTGTTTCCCTCTTACTATTCCGTACACTTAGTCTCATAAGATCGTTAAATAACGCTCATACATACTTGGCGCTCCTCGCACATTTCACAGTTTGCATAGAGGTTAGAGATGAAGAAGAAAATGAATAAAGTGAAGGAGAGCTAAAGTTACCTCCCTTAAGGCAAAGGCAGGGCCGGTGCCAAGTGTTGCGGGGCCCGATTAGAAACTTGATGGTGAGGCCCCCTCCTCTATATAGCAAATTTTATAACGCATGTATATATATACAACATCATACATACATATAATCCTACAAAAGATAAATAGATAACCATTAAATGAATGGTGTAATAAAATTTTAAAAGCAAAATGCATAGATTTATTGTTTTACTTTTGATAAAAAGAAATACAATAGACTCTTTTAGAATAATACTTTTTGAGCTTTTCTATTTGCAAAATCTTTTAAAATATTTTCAAAGTCTAATGCTTTAGCAATCTCATGTTCTATAGAGAGCATTGCCAAATTGTTAAGTCTTTCTTGTGAGATCGTAGACCTCAAGTATATTTTAATTAGCTTCAGCCTTGAAAAGTCTCTTTCCCCTGAGGCGACTGATATTGGCATTGTTAAATAAATCCTTAACACAATGAAAACATTAGGAAATGCTGTAAATCTATTATTTTCTATCAAGTGTTCAAACAACGCATAAGGCTTAAATGTAGAGGGAATGAAAGTTTTCAGAGCTTCAAGTTCTTCAGCCAACAAATACCCATCAATGTCTTTACTTTTTTCAGTAACAACTTTTCCGTCAGCGTCCTGTTTCATTTTGTGAGTGTTAAAGCTGCTTCAAGGTTTAATGCATGCTTTCTCATTTCCGACTTCTGGAAATTTTGAAAGTTATTTACAAATCCAAATAACTTGACGTGATTTTTGAGTTGTTGAAATCTGCTTTCCAATGACTGAATAGCTTGATCTAGCACTAAGGTGAAGCACTGAATTCTGTATGCTTCTTTTGGATCGTCTATAGCTTGATCTTCTGCTTCATATAAAAACATTCTTTTCCTTCTTCGTAATTCTTTTTCTTGAAATTTTGTAAACTCAAATGGCAACTCAAAAACTTCAGCTAATTCATTTGCACTTACTAAAACACCATTAAAGCCTTCCTCCCTATAATTTTTCAGCCATGACAAGAGTTGTTCATATAAGTCCATTCCTTCATAATGTCCTTTTTTTCACCTTGTAATTCCTTGCTCAGGTAGTTAACTTTAAAAAGTACATCATACCAAAATACCAAAGAAACTAGAAATTTGTAGTTTTTTAGCTGGTTGGCTAATGATTCGGCTTCTGCTTTTATCTTGGGCTGATCTGCTGTCTCTGCTACTTCAACAAGTGCATCATATACTTCTCCAACCTGATAACGAATGGCTGTAACGCTATCAATACGACACTCCCACCTTGTATTGCTTAAGCGTTTCACTGTTAACATAGTTACATCTTTTTTTAAAATTGCCCATCTTCTAGTTGATGCTGAGAACAAAACATAGATGGCTTGCAAGATCCCAAAAAACGTAATAGCATCTGGACAACACTTAGCTACATCTCCGAGTAAAAAGTTAAAATTGTGGGATGCACATGGTACAAAAAATGCTCTTGAATTTTCCTTCAACAGTCGGGCTTGTACTCTAGATGTGTGACCTTTCATGTTGCTACCGTGGTCATAGCCTTGGCCTCGAATTTCCTGCACTTCTAAATTAAATTCCTTTAATGCGTTTAATAGTGTTTTACATAAGTTTTCTCCTTTACTACTTTCCACTTCGATAAACTTTATAAAATGTTCATGCACACCAAAAGGAGCCAAGTTACCATCAGACACATATCTGATTGTTAGATACATTTGTTCTTGATAACTTATATCAGGTGTGCAGTCTAAAATAATGGCATAATACTTAGCTGCTTTTACACGTGTCAGTATCTCATTCAAAGCTGCTGTAGCCATGATATCTAGAAGTTCATTTTGGGTATCTTTTCCCAAATAATGATTATGAACTTCATGTGTTTTGATTTTTTGCAGATGTGTGTCTAGAACAAGGTCAAACTTTCCAATTAACTTCACAAGACCTAAAAAGTTTCCATTTTGGACAGTCTCATTGAAAACATTTTCTTCTGTTCCTCTAAACGCTAAATTTCTCTCATCAAGAAACTGCACTATAGCTACTAATCCTTGGAATACCTGCTGCCAGTACTTTGCATGGTCATTTTTAATTTTTTCTTGCTCTTTGTCAATTGTCTTTCCACTACATAGCCGTTGATTTAACTCCCAAAAACTCCACGTAACCTCCATATGGTTCTTTGTTTTTTCATGCTCACATAGCCTTGTGTGAATATTAGACTAGTCATTGAACCCACTTGTTGCTAATGCCATGGTTGTATTCCTTACAAAAAGTTTGCAATAAAAGCAATAAATTTTATCAGAAGAACTAGAGTATATAATCCAAGGTATTTCAATACGCTCCCCATTCAGAAGTCGTCTCTTACAGTGAAACTTTGAAAAACACAAGCCCTTTTCATTTTTTGGAAAGCTGTTACCAGGAATATTAGGGGCATCTTTCATTGTTAAATAATCCCTTTCATTGTTATTTATATTAGCAGGCCAATATGCTGGATCATCGTTCATGATAGTTACATTTTTGTTTATGGATTCTTGTTGAAGTTGTTTGTTTGCAGCCATGAATGAACTTTCTGGTTTAGGACTGTCTTCCAATGAACCGAGATCTTCTTCAATTTCAGTCACAGCTGGGGAGGCTGGGCCCATTTCTTCTAGTGTGTTATCTTTTTCATCATTGTATTGATTATCTGAAATTTGATCCATGGTTTTATCCTCATTCTGCAAATAATTGATGATTCTCTCATCTTCAAACCGAGCGCGCTT
Source organism: Nectonema munidae (assembly GCA_030549495.1). Classification (NCBI taxonomy): domain Eukaryota; kingdom Metazoa; phylum Nematomorpha; class Nectonematoida; family Nectonematidae; genus Nectonema; species Nectonema munidae. The sequence continues at coordinate 456 of JAUIRK010000332.1, read as the reverse complement.
CAAAGATGGCGTGACAAGGAACTTTTTTAAAGCACCTCTATGCTTTTTATTTTCTGCTGCCTTTGCCTTGGCCAATGCTCGTTTCTTGTTACCACATAAATATTTACGCCCTTTATCTCGATTTCTGCTTGTGCTTGTCATGATGTAGTGCCTCTTTATTTAACTTTTGTATTTAGAAAAATGAAGATCTAAAAAAGTAACAAAACAGAAAAATTAGTAAAGAAATTAACCTATCACAAGAAATTAACATTTTTAAAAGAATATTTTTTGGTGATATAAATTTTAAAATATTTAAGTTGACAAGACGATGAAGACATTGTTTATAATTGTGAACAGTTACAAGATTCTAAATTGTTTATTTATTTAAACAAGACAAAATTAAAAATATTAAAAAAAAACATATTCTGATGAAACTTAGACAAATTGTTATAAAATATTCAATGAAACAGTTCAGTA